>QAOA01002492.1:344927-660159 GCA_003255065.1 Cercis canadensis
TCCCAAAATCTTTTTTTTTTTTTTTTTTTGCAAGGAGACCCAAATAAATCAATGATTATAGTGTAAAATTTTATCATTCATGGACAATGACCAACGATAAAACAAGACAAAAGATTCCAAATATACAAAATAGTAATTAAATACCATTAAAAAAAATTTGAAATGAGTCATAGAAAAAACAAAAACATCTTGATGTTCCCTGCTTTTTTTTTTTTATCAGCTGCTACTGTATCTGTGTTTCTGTCCTCTCTTGCTCTTTGTTGCTCTTGCTTTTCTATCTGGTCTTCCTGCTGCTCTTGCTTTTCTGATTCTCTCTTGGTTGCTATTGTTGGTCTCTATGGTTTCTGCTTTTTGTTCTGCAGCTTTGGTTCTTACTCTCTTTCTTGTTGCTGTTTTCTTTCTCTGCCTTTGGGTCTCTGTTTTCTAGTCTCTTTCGTCTCTTTGCTACTCTATTTTTTTGGTCTCTCTGTTGTGTGTTGTTCCGGTGCTACTTGTCGTCTGTCATTTCGATTCTTGCCTCTTGCTTTTATGCTCCTCCCTTTGCACCCACGTCTCTCTTCTCTCACATCTAACTACTGCTCCATCTCCTTCTCTCACGTCTCCCGCTCACTCATGTATCTTCTCTAATTGTCTTTTACAAAAACTGAAACCCATGCACGTGACCCAGTCTCTCTCTTTTATTTTTTATCTTATTATTATTTTTGGTTTAACCGGATGGAATATGGTGTCTACAATTTGTCCCTACTTACATGTTTCTTATTAGAATGACGTGTGAAGCTTTCGCTTATCGCATTTTTCACATAGGGAACATGTAAAGATAAAAGACACATATTTCATCCGGTACTCAGGGCAGAGGTTGAAATGTCAAAACAAAATGACGTAAACCACAATGACAAAAATATAGTGACAAGAAAGTGTAATTACGAGAAATAAAAATGACATGGAATCATAACGACATAAAATGTAATAACGAGAAAATTAATGGTACAAAATATAATGACATGAAAATTAATAATATCAAATATAATAGCTACGAAATCAATTGCATAAAATGTAATAACATAAAATATAATTACAAAAAAAAAATCAACAACATAAAATATAATGGCGAAAAAATTAAGAGCATGAAATGTAATTATCGAGAAATCAATGATATAAAATGTAAAGGCGAGAAAATTAGTGGCAGAAAAATTAATAACATGAAATGTATATTCTAAAAAATCAATGGCGAAAAATGTAATGACAGAAAAATTAATGGCATAAAATATAATTATTGAAAAATTAATGGCAGGAAAATTAATGGCACAAAATGTAATGGCAGAAAATATCAATGACATGAAATGTAATAGCGAAAAAAATTAATGGCACGAAAGGTAATGGTAGAGAAATTAATGACATAAAATGTAATGACAAAAATTAATTGCTGAAAAGTATAAGAAATGTACCTCATGACACTAAGATGAGTCATATTTGATCTCTTGCAAAGAAACTGGTTTAATCAAAATTTACTCTTTCAAAAGTCGAATCACTCATGCGTGTCTTTTCTCTTTAGAAACTGAATTTTTGTCTCTGTCAGATAATTTTTCCTTATTCCCCAAACGATGAAGTCACACTCATTTCTAACTGTAAGCATCCAAGAAAAATTCTAATAAATCTTGGGCTTTGCTTTGATTTAGAAGATATCATTCTGAAGTCTAGAAACAATGTCAATGTGACCTAATTTAAGAAATAAATAAATATACCATATAAACAAATTCACTCACATTTTATTCAAAATCATAACTTAGTAATTTATCATGGATAATATGCATGACTGAGAGAAGTAGATTCAATGAATTAACCTCTTTTATTTCAACCAAAAAAGAAAATGTATAAACAGCACAGGATTGAAACTCGAAAAGATACCCATCAGAATAAAAATTTGCCCCAGTATGAGATTTTTGGTGAAATTGGACTTGCTCTACCAAGTAGATGCTTAAGTATTCTTAAAGAAGAATCAAATTCCACGTAGTTCGGAATGAAAAATTCAGAAGTCACATAGAACGAATGATTTTGCCCCAGTTGTAGCTGTGTGATATCTAACTTTATTGATTCTCATTGTTTTGTATCAGACTTCTACTTAACTGAGATGTTGTTTATCCTTCTGATGTTGAAATGCATAACGTTTGCTTTCTTATATGCTGAGTTTCTTCCATTATCTCAAATAACCTTTCCATTCTCGATCAATTTTTTCATTCTTGCACAAACACTCTTGCATACTCAAACTCGTATCTAGATTGCCTTTTCAGGTTTTCAATCTAGTAAATTGAACTTGCATGCCCTAACTTTTGCCTAAATTGTCTTTTCAGGTTTTCAATCTAGATCTCCTGGTTGAAACTCTCGTAGTCGAACTTTTTTGTTGAATGCTCAGGCCATTCTTTGTTGATATAACTGTCCATGACAAATTGTAACTAATCGTTTCTCCTTAATCATATTCAGTTGCTCATATCTAACCCCGTGTCCATTCTGATTCTTCTAGATCAGTTTCCATCAAGACTCGGAGAGAAGAGATCTCTACCTCTATAAGAGTAACATCTTCTATACCATATACCAGAGAATACGACGTTGCCCCAGTCGACGATCGAACCGCTATACGGTAAGCATGCAAGGCATAGGGAAACATTTCATGCCAATCTTTATAGGTCACAACCATCTTTTCCACTATCTTCTTGATATTTTTGTTTGCAGCTTCTAATGCTCCATTTATCTGAGGCCTATACGGTGAAGAATTATGATGCTTGATTGTAAATTGTTTGCACAATTTTTCTACATTTGTGCCATTCAGATTCAAACCATTATCAGTGATGATTTTCTCTAGTTGCCCATATCGACAAATGATATCCATTTTCAAAAATTTGGCCATTATCTTCTGAGTCACTTTCGAATAAGAAGTTGCCTCTACCCATTTTGTGAAATAGTCGATTGCCACGACAATGAAATGGTGTCCATTGGATGCTTTCGGATTGATTGAACCGATGACATCAATTCCCCACATAGAAATGGCCAAGGGGTTGTCATACTGTGTAACATGGACGAGGGTACTTTAGTGTGATCAGCATAGATTTGACACTTATGACACTTTCTAACATAACTGATGCAATCTTTTTCCATAGTTGTCCAGTAATAACCCGCTCTTAGAATTTTTCGAATCATCATATGACCGTTTGCATGAGTAGCACATATTCCTTCATGAATAGCATTCAAAATGTGATTAGCCTCCTTAGCATCTACACATCATAAAAGTGCTCCATTATGACTTTTTTTATATAAGATCTCTCCACTTAAAAAGAATCCCAATGTTAGACGCCTAATGGTCTTCTTATCATTTTCATTAACCCCAACTGGATGTTCTCTGGACTTGACATATTGCAAGATATCATAGTAAAAAGGGTGACCATTAGGTTTTTCTTTCACATTAGAGCAATAAATTGGTTCTTCCTCTGACTCCACTCATATTGGTTGCACTATTACTCCACAATCAAGCTTAGTCATTACTGCTAATGTAGCCAATGCATCCACAAATTGATTCTTGTCGCGAGATAAGTGAAAAAATGTGATGTCTTCAAATTTCTTGATTAACCGAGTCAAATATTTCTGATACGGAACCATTTTTGAATCCTTGGTTTGTCATTCTCCAGTCACCTGATAAATGATGAGAACAGAGTCTCCAAAAACATCTAAGGTATCAACTTTTAGATCCAAAGCTGCTTTTAAACCTCTTACACATGCTTCATATTCCGTCATGTTATTAGTGTAATCAAAGTCCAATTTAATGGTTATAGGGAATTGTTTTCCTTCCAGTGACATGATCACGGCTCCTATTCCTTGCCCGTGCACATTCACAGCACCATCGAAGTACATCTTCCACCTTACTTCTTTTTTTTCATCTTCTCTTTCGACTACGAGAACGTCTTCATCAGGAAACTCAAATCTTATGGGTTGGTAATCGTCTATGGGATTTTCAGCTAAGTAATCAGCAATTACACTTCCTTTGACAACCTTCTTTGTCATGTACACTACATCGTATTCTGAAAGGACAATTAGCCATTTAGCTAGTCTTCAGGAGAGATAGGGCTTTTCAAAAATGAACTTGATGGGATCTATACGAGATATGAGCCATGTAGTATGGTATATCATGTATTTTCGGAGTCTACTAGCCATCCAAACTAACACACAGCACGTTTTTTCCACCATGGCGTATCTCGTCTCGTAATCAATGAACTTCTTACTCAAGTAATAGATAGCCCTCTCTTTTCTTACCCCTTCATCATGTTGTCCTAATACATTTCCCATTGATTCTTGAAGCACGATCAAATACAGAATGAGAGGCTTTCCAGGTGTCAGAGGTACAAACACTGATGGGTTAAGCAAATACTCCTTGATTCTATAAAAAGCTTATTGACACTTTTCGTTCCACTTTCTAGGATTATTCTTTCTTAGCAATTTGAATATGGGTTCACAAGTGTGAATAAGATTTGAAATGAATCTGGCTATGTAATTAAGCTTCCCTAAGAAACTCCAAACTTCTTTTTCTGATCTTGGGGATGACATCTCCCGAATTGCTCGAATTTTATCCGGATCTACTTCAATTCCCTTCTTACTAACGATGAACCCTAACAATTTACTCGAAGTCGAACAAAAGTGCATTTATTTGGGTTCAATCTTAGTTTGTATTTTCTTAGTCTTTCGAACAATTTCTGAAGGACATTCACATGACTTTTCTCTTCTTTTGACTTAGCCACCATGTCGTCTATATAGACCTCAATTTCTTTGTGCATCATGTCATGAAAAAGTGTAACCATGACCCTTTGATAAGTAGCTCCTGCATTCTTTAACCCAAATGGCATTACCCTATAACAATAGGTACCCCAGTGTGTGATGAACGTAGTCTTCTCTTTATCTTCATCAGCCATTGGAATCTGATTGTACCCCAAATACCCATCCATGAAAGAATACCAGTGATTTTTGGCCTTGTCCACAAGCATATCGATATGTGGCAAAGGAAAATCATCTTTCAGACTAGTTCTATTCAGATCTCAGAAATCTATGCACATTCTTAGTCGACCATCCTTTTTAGGCACTAGAACTATATTGGCAACTCATTCCGGATAAGTGGATACTTTTAAGAAACCAGTTCCAATATGCTTGATCACCTCTTCTTTTATCTTGTTAGACATTTCAGGTCTCATTCTTCTCAACTTTTGCTTGACTGACTTGCAATCTGAATATAACGGAATCTTGTTAGACATAATGTTGGGGTCAAGACCAAACATGTCTTGGTAAGACCAAGCAAACACGTCACTATACTCTTTGAAAAGAACAATCATTTCCTTTTTTTTCGGGTTATCGACAATCTACAATTCTCATTTTTCATTTTTTATACCCAGGTTTATGATATGAATCTCTTCATTATGAGAAGTATTGCTTTTTCAGCCTACTCAATCATTTTTCTCAAATTTACCAAAAAGATCTAAATCTTCATCAGAGTAGTAATCGTCTTCACCCAATGTAATATGAGAATCAATTATTGAAGACACATGAGCTTCTACTTGAGACATTAGATCTATATTAGCAAGACTTTTAAAGAGGACCACATCTGACATTGGCTCAATCTCCCAGTTATTCAATTCTTCTAAATCTCCGCAAAGCTGAATCCAATAATCCTTCTTAGAGCAACCGTCTAGGGTATTCACCATATGCATATGATCCACAATTGACGACTTAGTTGATGACACAAAAGTTTCTAGCAGATGAGGAAGTTTGGTCTCATGATGTTTTCTTTGCCATCTCAGGAACTCTTTCATGGAAGGCTCATACCCCAACCCCTATCTACTTTCATTTTCTAGAAGCACGATGGGTTCACTGATACCTTGCAGATTGGCTACCAAGCCTTTTCCATTTTGAAATCCGCTATTCTTCATTATTTTCACTACAACTTGATTAATTTCCCCTTTCTTTGGTAAATCTTTACCACCATGCTAGATTATCTCCAAATATTGGAAAGAAGACTCCAGTGCTTGCTTCGCTGCTTCAACATATGGCATTGAGCTGTGCTTGTTTACCAACATCTCTTCCTCTCCTTTAACAATTATCACCATTCTCCCATTCACATATTTCAGTCTTTGATGCAATGTAGACGACACTACTCCCACAACATGAATTCATGGCCTACCAAGTAACATAGTATAGGCAAGCTCTATGTCCATCACCTGGAAAGGAACATCAAACTTATCTGGTCCAATCTCTAACTGAAGAGAGATATCCCCAAGTACTTCACGCTTTATTCCATCAAAGGCCCTTACCACCATACTACTTTCTCGTATGCGGGACGCATTAACCGATAATTGCATAAGGGTAGAATAAGGTAGCACATTTAGCACAGACTCATTATCAATTAAAACTTTAGCTATTATATAGCCATCACATTTGAGCGTGATATGAAGTGCCTTGTTGTAAACACTCATACTAGGCATAATCTATTCTTAAAAAAAAAATATTGTGCTAAAGTTTTTAACAAAATTTACCATCACTCCAAATTTCTCTACAGTTATGTCTGGCCATACATAGGCTTATTGTAAGAACCTTTGTAATGCTTACCTATGACACTCAGAGCTCATGATAAGAGACAATAATAAAATACGAGCAAGAGTTTTCTTCACTTGTTCCACTATATCGTATTCACTTTGTCTCGTTATTTTTAAGAATTCTTCTTCTTTCCTATTTTCTCCTTGAGTATCATTCTTGGCCAAATCTGGTTCTCTTTCATCAACTATGATTTTCCTTTTCTCCTTTCTCTGGTGCTCAATCTCTTCAGGCAAGTAGTACCGTCCGCTTAAGGTTAAACCACTAGTCCCTACCACATTGGTAATTGTACCTGATTCTTCTTTCTCATTTTCTTCTTTAGTGTTTACTATTTTTACTTCATAATTCCAAGGCACGGTATGGTTGCTTTCATAAGAGAACAGTGCAAACATCTGAATGACCACCTTTAACCGAGCTTGGCTAGCTGAGGGATTAGGTAAGACTCTAAGGATAAAAGGTTTTGCCCCATGTTGTTGTTCTTCTTCAGTCATGTTGATCTTCTTCTGATTCTCTTCACTTCTCTTCTCAAACCTTAAGACTCCTAAAGTAATAAGCTTCTGAACTCCACACTTAAATTCCCAGCACCTTTCTATATCATGCACAATACTCTGGTGATGTTCACAGAAAGAATCCCTATCATATTGATCATCTATTTTTATCGGTCTAAAAAGACATTCCAAACTACATCCACCTGACCTTAGTATTTCCCGTATTAACCTCATGGGAATCTTTATCTGAGTAATCTTTCGGACTACCCTAACTCCTTCAAGTATAACATTAATCTTTGGTCTCGCTTCATGATTAGGCAAAGGATTATTGTTTACATTAGGCCCTCTCCTAATTTCTTCAATTTTGATCACGTCTTGCTTGATCAAATTTAAAACAGCAAACTTAAACCCTGGACAATATTCAATCGAATGTCCCACAACACTTTGATATTAATCACACTTGAGTTTGGGTTATGCCATTAAGGGAAGGGTGGCTGAATTGGTTGTACAGGCTTAGGAGCTATCACATGAGCCTCACACAATTGTTTGAACAATTTGGCTCTAGTAATAGGGATATTTGGAAATGGTTCATCTCTTTGTAAAGGATGTGGTTGGTTCTTATACCCCTGATAGTTTGGCCTGAATAGTGGTCTTGATATCGGGAAACTTGGATGTGTATTATGGTAAGTGGGAATGAAGGGTGATTGTAGATATTGGTGATTTGGTATGAATTGGGGATAAATTGGAGGAATAGCATTAACAGGATATGATGGTGGAAATGAAGGGTTTGAAGTATAGTTCGATCTTCTAAGTTGAGGATATTGGTAGGTTCTTGGTGTTTGTATCCAGTTCACTTCTCATTCCTTCTTTTTTTGAAAATTTGCCTTCTTCTGGCCAAAACTATTACCTTCAATACCCATTCCTTGTAACTTTATAGCTTTCACCAGTCCTTCTATTATTTTTCCAACCTTGATAATATCAGCAAAATCATAGAAATGGCAACTTGCCATCAGCTCCAAATATGGGAATTTTAAGGTATCCAAAAAAATGGAGCATAATTTGAAGTCAAGGAGTGAAGGTTAAACTTCAGAAGCCAAAGTCCTCCATTTCTGGGCATACTCCCTAAAAGATTCATCTTTCTTCTACATGTTCTTTAATTGCTCTCTTGTAGGAGCAGTATCATAGTTGAACTTGTATTGCTTTAGAAAGGCATCCGCTAAATCCGTCCAACTCCTTATCCTGGTGCAGTCTAAGTTCATAAACCAATTATAAACAGCACCAGTGAGACTTTTTAGAAAGAAATGAATCAACACCTTCTCATCTTCCTTTATAGCGGTCATCTCCGTAATATAAGAGACCAGATGAAACTTCGGGTTACCAGTCCCATCATACTTCTTAAACTCAGGGAGTTTAAGATCTCTAGGAATTAACACTCCCGGAGTAAGACGTAATTGCTTGACTCCCACAGTCCCAAATGAACTAGTTCCTTCCATAGCTCTAATCCTCTCCTCTAAAGTCAACAATTTCTCTTTTTGTTTTTGTTTTTCGCACTCCTCAGATTCTTTCTCAACATGCATGGTCACTGGCGGATTCTGGGTAGGCACATTAAAAACAGAATGGGTGATCGGTGAAGTGTAAGTGTATACATTTCCCTTTTGTTAACTTGGATTAAAGGCAGTCACTGTAGTAGGATTTGCTTTAGGTAAGGTGACGGTGAATCGAAATTCAGGTGGTTGGGTAGTAGGTGAGATAGTGGAATTAGGGTACAATCCCTGGGCGACCATTGCTGTGGGTGTCATTAGATGAGGGGGCATGCCCCAAATGGGATTGAATTAAGCAATGGTAACATTTTGCTCATGAGTAGGAAAAGTCAGCAGTGGTGCTACTTGGGATATGGGGAGAAAGTCAGAATGACTCGGGCCTTCAGCAATCCCTTTTAGCTTCAAATTCTCAACAAGTAAACTCCTTATCTCATTCATCTGTTCCTTCATCCCATTCAACTCAATTCCTAAATCCCTCTCTGGTTCTTGAGTTTCGTCCATGATAGTAACAGTCCTAGATCTGAGTCTAATTGATCTTTTCATAGAGCCTTTTTGATTGAACCGCACTTTCTTTGTAGGACCAATGATGTCTTCATCCCCTAATGGACGATAAAAAATGAAAAGAAAACATAAAAAATAAATAAGTAAAAAGGAAAATAATTAAAAGATTTCAGCAATCTCTTGAGAAGACAAATTGTTAATATGGCTTGGACGAGTCCTTTAAGCGATCAATTTTAAAATTCATCTTCTTCACGGGTACTTTTGTGGGATACGAGTCTTATCTTTCAACAGGAACTTTGGTTCCTTACGAAAAAACATGACCATGACAATATTCGCGAATATTTTTGATATTACAAGAAAAGTTATCACATAAAACTAATATAAGATATTGGTCCAATAAAAACAAGACACATTTCATTAATGATTGTAGTTCAAGTACATCAAGAAGCTCATAGTTGTGCTATGTCATTTAAAATACTCTTGCATTCTTCAAAAAGTTTCTCCAAAAAGGAGTCGTGTGAGCTTCAACCTCTTGAACTGTTTGTCTCAACCTCTCTGCCTTATCATAAGAATTCTCCATCAAATATTCAAACAGCTTCTTCCATTTTTCGGTCTCCGAAGCGTCACCTCCTTTATCCATTTCTTTTTTCTCTTTCAAAAGTTCATATTGTTGCTTCCAAAGTGTCACCATTTCTCTTGCCTTTTGAAAAGCATGCCCAAGCAAGTATTTTGGTGTTCCATGTCTTTGCATTGACAACGTAAAAACTCTTTATCTTCTTCCTCTTGGGTTTCAACTTTTTCATACTTTTATACCCATTCTCCTAATTTTCCATTTTTTGTTTGTGAACATCTTTTTCTTCCTCTAGATTCTCCTTTAGTTCTTCAATTTTTGCTTTAAGACATCCCATCTGCTCAAGTCTGTGTTTCGCCACTTGTCTTGTCTCATGGATTTGTCTTTCCATTTGTTCAATTTGCTTCAATGAGGCATTATGAGCGACATCTTAGTACTTTCTCTTTTCTTTCTCTGCTCTTGCTAATCTCTTTGTGAGCTGAGTCCGTTCTTCAAGCCATTTCTTCTTTTCAACTTCTACTTTATCTAATTTTTTTTTCATTTCTTTTTCTCTAAGTTTTTCCTTCATAGCAAATTTAGCCTCAAAATCACGAGCAGGCACTTCAAAAGGAGGTGGATGAGAAATAGTAGCAGCATGTGGTACTACGACCTCTCTAGCTTTCTCTCGGACCCAAGTACCGTACAAAGTAATCGCCTCATCAGTATCAAAGCACGGGTCTTCTTGTTGGAATGATAATCTTTCCCAAGCCTTCTTGACCTTGTACAAGTTATTTTCACTCCCTTGAGAATCATACTCGAACTCCATCTCAGCAAGTCCTTTAGTGTAAGGAATGCATTGGAGGTGTTCGAATTGCCTCAAGACCAGTGTAGGTGTGTAGGCCACACAACCTCGAGTACCCATCAATGGCACATATAGAAAATCTCTACAACGAACCAATATTCCATGACCTTTAGACCAATGAGAGCGCCATATAAAATTTTCTTCATCAATACCAATATAACAGTTCAACCAGAAATCTCGATCTTCCTTCACAATCTTCAATTCAGTAAATTTTCTTATGACCTCCATCCCAAAGTCAAAATTGGTCAATCGTGGATAATTTTTTCCTTGAACATGGTAGAAGAGCCAGATGAATAAAAGTTGTAAACAACATTTGAGTTTACCTTCACCTTTCCTTCGACAAAAATTAAGGACTCCAAATGTGTCGGCCAATATGGCGGGTACTGGATTAATCTTGTACTTAAGAACTTGTTGAAACACATCAGCAGCTAAGAGACTAACAACATTCTTGGCAAATAGGAATAAAATAAGTCTATAGATACACAAAGCAATCAGATCCCTCAGCTTCCCCAATTCCTTTTTGTCAAGAAAATTTTGTTGACTGGGTATTATGAAAGCCATAGGCCACCTCCTCATGCTAGTGTCTTTTAGAATCATTTTGCTTTTCACCATGTCAACAGGTACACCTAGCCACTCAGCAATCATTCCTAAAGCAACTTTATTCTTGTTGTGAGTATACACCTTGGTTTGGGTAGTCAATGGCAAATTCAGCATATAGGCATACTCTTCAATAGTTGGGGTCGTGTCAATGACTCCAAAAGTCAAGCNCATCCCTCAGCTTCCCCAATTCCTTTTTGTCAAGAAAATTTTGTTGACTGGGTATTATGAAAGCCATAGGCCACCTCCTCATGCTAGTGTCGTTTAGAATCATTTTGCTTTTCACCATGTCAACAGGTACACCTAGCCACTCAGCAATCATTCCTAAAGCAACTTTATTCTTGTTGTGAGTATACACCTTGGTTTGGGTAGTCAATGGCAAATTCAGCATATAGGCATACTCTTCAATAGTTGGGGTCGTGTCAATGACTCCAAAAGTCAAGCAATAGTATGAAGGATCCTAATAATTCAACATGGTAACCACGGCCATCTCGTGTACCTCAACCTTCAACAAGTCCCAAATCTTTCATTTCTGATTAAAAGCTGTCTTTTCATCAATGGGTAGTAATTTGAAAAAACGGTCTACTTCGGTCACATCATTGACTTCGACATGGACTCGAAGCCTCTTAGGCAATGTGCTAGGATGTCCCTTAGGTAAACAATCTCCCTCTTCAGTTAGTAGTGATGTCATATCCCTTATGAAACCTCGTGAAGTCTTAGAATTTTCAAAAACAGGATCTCGACTGGCTATATTAACAATTTAACCTCTTATGGATTATTGCTGAAAAGTTCAAAAATAAAATGTGACCAAACCTTATCAGAAAAAATTTACATTGTATTTACAAATGAGAAATAAAGCGGGTAAAATGACACGAAAATAAAAGAGAGAAATGATGCTTCCCTTATTGTCTTAAGAAAAAGGTTGACATCTAAGCTCAAGAATTCTAACTTAGTGGTCATGATGTAACCTAAAAGAGGGCTTATATAGTCAAATTAAGTGCATGGTTATTAGGTCAATGCTACATCTTAAAAGTCCAAGGTACTATAGATTGCCTCTCATCGGGATGACGGAGACCTTGTCTTGTTAACATGAATAGAAAAAAGGTAGAGCCTCTTTATTTACTCATGTTAAAATGACAAGTTACAATCCAAGTGAGAGCTTTGCATAGATCGCAAGGGTACTTAGCCCCTTTGGGATAATGCTTACTCCCTATCTAACCCTAAGTTTAAATGTGACTCGGGTATAGAGCTAGAGAAAGTGTGTGAGGTATGAGTGTTAGTGTTTTGTGTGTGCAGGAGAAGCAAACAAATCTCATCCTACATCTACCCACTGCAAAAGAGCACATACTATACTACAATTATTTACAAATGCGAGACAAAAATATATACAAAATATATACATGAAATAAAGAATGAAAATTAAATGAACAATGAGATAAAGAAAATATCAAAATGCCATATTTATTTTGCGCAATTAATTTTTTAGGCTTGACTCTCTAATTTTCCCAGTGGAGTCGCCAAACTGTCATAACGTACTCGGAGGTTGCTATAACGCTAATGACTAAAATAAAAAGAGATTTAGTTTTCGAAATGAAAACTCTGGAGTCGCCACCAATTGTATTAAAAATAGAAGAACAATTAGAAAACTCCTTTAATTTTAAAAAAATATGTCTGAAAATCAGAGAGTGTTCGGGAGTCTAATTGTGTATAGGGAATTTGTTAGACACCCTATAACACCCGTCTAAATTATAGTTATCTAAAATTAATTGTGCAAATTAAATTATGGTCTAATTGTATTTATTTTATCCCCAAAAGAAAAATAGGTGATTATTCACAATGGGACTTGATTCGTCACCTTCGAATGTCTATGTACCCTAATTAGGGATCAAAGTCTGCAATGATTGCAAATAATTTTTTTTTTTTTTTTTTTATTTTATTTTTAGTTTTTAAAAATGAAATTAAAAGAAATTCAAAATTTCTAAATTAAAATTGTGTTATGCATGAATCTAATCGCGTCTTAATCCTTTCACTTTGTTCCTACGCTTATCGATTCCAAAAGTGGCGCTTATCCTTACTTCTGGTAGATAAGAGAGCCACCCCTATGGGAGTAAGTCGCTCTTATCCATCCCTTGATAAGTAAGGGGCCTATGAATGTTATCCACACAAATATAACTAAATAAAATGTAAAATACATGATTTTACTCTTAATTTTATTTTGGTTAAACTATTTAAATAAAGAAAAAAAATAGAAAATTAAAATAAATGATAAATAAATAAATAAAATAATCTAAATAATAGAAAAATAATAATAAAAAATTAAAATAAATAAATAAAATAATCTAACCTCAAAATAAAATAAAATAAAATAAAGGTCTAATCTAAATAAGTAATAAAAAAATTGCATACTATACTTCAAACCCAAATTAAAACTAAAACAATAATAAAATGAATAAGAGGTGTATAAAAAAAATGGCCTAAAACCATTAGGCCCAATAACAAGACAAAAAAATCAGTAATCATAAAAAAAAAAAAAAGAACACGGCACTGTAAAATTGGCCCAATTTTGGATTTGGCCCAACAGCAACCAAAGAAATCAGCAAAAGAGGAAAATGTTGAAACCATATGGGAATTGGCCCATTTCGATTGACCCATTTTACAACTAAAGAAATTAGCAACATGACCTATCAGCTTTATAGCCTAAAACGAAATAACACATAAAATCATCATAAAACATTAACCCATTATAATGACTGAATCCAAAAATACTAAGACTTAAGCCCAAAAACAACACAAGGCCTACACCCATATAATAAAGCAAATGAGACAAAATGGACCAAATTCATTAACAAATCCGGAAAGAGCAAAGACAAAATCAAATGTCATTCTTTTGCAATATTGAAAAGTCCAAATAACATTGATTCTTTAAAAAAAACTAAAATAACACCCCAAAACATAAGCAAGGAGATGAGAACAAAGGGAGAGGAAAGACAGTGGGCATGAGACAGAGGAAGAAAAAGACACAAATTTCCATGGATTTCCACTTAAGGTTCCATAACTTTGGCCAAGGTAGAAATTCTTTCATCTTTCTATTTTTTTTTCTCCAAATTTGCTTTTCTTTCTCTCTGGTGTTTTGCTTCTCTCACTAGAAAATCTGTTTCTCTCTCTAGAAATTATGTTTCTCTCTCTATGGAAATTATAAAGGTTTGGACCAAATATTTTTTTTTTTTTACATATTACCTAAAGCTTATAATATGACCAAACTCTTTTTTTTTGCAGGGAGACCCAAATAAATCAATGATTATAGCGTAAAATTTTATCATTCATGGACAATGACCAACGATAAAACAAGACAAAAGATTCCAAATATACAAAATAGTAATTAAATACCATTAAAAAAAATTTCAAATGAGTCACAGAAAAAACAAAAACCTCTTGATGCTCCCTGATTTTTTTTGTTCAGCTGCTACTGTATCTGTGTTTCTGTCCTCTCTTGCTCTCTGTTGCTCTTGCTTTTCTATCTGGTCTTCCTGCTGCTCTTCCTTTTCTGATTCTCTCTTGGTTGCTATTGTTGGTCTCTATGGTTTCTGCTTTTTGTTCTGCAACTTTGGTTCTTACTTTCTTTCTTGCTGCTGTTTTCTTTCTCTGCCTTTGGGTCTCTGTTTTCTGGTCTCTTTCGTCTCTCTGCTACTCTATTTTTCTGGTCTCTCTGCTGTGTGTTGTTCCGGTGCTACTTGTTGTCTGTCATTTCGATTCTTGCCTCTTGCTTTTATGCTCCTCCCTTTGCACCCACGTCTCTCTTCTCTCACATCTAACTGCTGCTCCATCTCCCTCTCTCATGTCTCCCTCTCACTCACGTATCTTCTCTAACTGTCTTTTATAAAAACTGAAACCCATGCACGTGACCCATGTCTCTCTCTTTTATTTTTTATCTTATTATTATTTTTGGTTTAACCGGATGGAATATGGTGTCCACATATAATTTTTTCTCTAAAAATAAATTATCTTTGATTCTACATTTGCCTCTCAATAGTTGATTTTTAGATCTACTTCTACATTAGCTATCATTACATTACTTTATAGTATACAAACGTGAAATATTTTAATTTGATTAAACTCATCTAAGGTTTTTAATTATTTTTTTAGGATTTAAATAACACTACCTCAATTAATTTACTAATGTGTAATAATCATTTTTAATTTAGACTAGTAGCCAAAAGTTAAAAAGAAAAAATTCTAACTTAAATGCAAGTACATAACTCGATTCTCAATCAGCATGTGACAAACAACCTATGGACATTGAACTACTATTGCATCCCCGTCATCCTAATTGTGAGGAAGAAGACAAAAAGAAAAAGGTTCAAATGCAATAAAGAGCATCTCATGATAATATAAACAATTTATCTTAGAAAACATACAAATACAAATTATTTACTTGCACAAGATCAGCTTTTGTTTTCTTCATTAATTCTTTAATAGAAGGGTTTCATTTTTTTTAATCTTTAGTAGAAGTTTTAAACGTAGTAATCACCTAAAACACATGGATATTGCTTCCTGATTGAGCTTCAAGGCCTCAACGTAGAACTGTAGATGAATCTTATACAGACAAATTAAAATTCAGTCAATTAATGGCAGAGTTCTTTGGGTAGAAAAGTGATGTTTGTTTGATGTTAATTTGAGACCAAGACTTGGGTTCTGACTTAGTCATATCCGTCAACACGGGATTACTGGGTCAGTAGCCTAGTCGTCTTGAAACGCGGTTGAATTTTATGTATACTCTTTCATTTCAATGACAAATTGTTATTATTATGTTGATTACTAAGCTACATATTTTATTTTGGGGTATGTAGTGCTACCTACTTCTTTCATTGGATATTTTGGTAAGATCTATATTTTGAATTTGATGTCATTATGAAAATCTCAAAAAATTGAATCACTCAATATAAGTTAAAACAATTAGTTATTTATAAAATGGATAAACATAACAATCAATATAGGATATGTTTCAAAAAATATATTAAAAAATAAACCAAAATAATTTTTTTTTATGCAAATGACNTAATTTTTTTTTTATGCAAATGACAGTAATTTTAAAATATAAATACATACCTCAAAATAGGATATGTAGCTAAACAATGACTTATTATTATTTAAGCTCTAAATGGGTTTATGATTTGTAATTCGGTCAGTCAATTAGAAAGACTTATATAATTGATATGTCCCTTCCTCTTTTATCACATAATAACGAGATTAATTGGTGCTTCTAGATATTAGAGCGTGGATTCTAGAAGCATTTCCACCTGCATTACCAGGAAGGATGATAAACATTGACCACCAATTCTTTTATTAAATAAATATAGATTTCGTGTCAACTTTCTAAAATGATTAGATGTATTTATTCTAATTACTTGTTACATGATATTAACTTTTTTTTTGGTTTGAAATATTGTATGATATTAACTTGTTAAACTTGTTAAGTGCCGATATAGTCTAAGATTCTCATATAAAATATTTCCCATGATTAATCTGGTGATGTTATTATATTTGTATATTCTTGTTTGAATTGGAACAAAGGAGTGAACAAGTTGTGGTTGACTTGACCATGGTGGTTTCCTTGCAGTTGCAATATTAACCTTGTTCATTCACTCTCCTTTTACAAGAAGTTCCTCCACTTGATTTAACTAATAACATTTAGCGTGTTCTTCTGTCATATCACAATTCATTCTGATTCTTGTTGAAGCAATGCACCTTGAGGTATGAATTAGTCATACGCACTCGCATGAATTATCATTTTTTCTTAGTCTTTTGTTGAAATGTTTATTTCTTACCTCGAAATTTCATTCTCCAATTCATTTGTCAATTCTGGGTTCATCTCATATACCCTTTACAAATCTGCGTCTCCTGGGAGCTTTAATTTTATTATCAAATTGAAAAGGAATTGAAGGGTGAGCTGCTTTTTCATTATTCATCGACTATTCTAGTTTGATAATTCATATACTCTGCTTTCATTCTCCAATTCATTTGTCAATTCTGGGCTCAGTCTTACACCCTTTACAAATCTGCATCTTCTAAGAGTTTTAATTATTATCAAACTTGAAGTGGAATTGAAGGGTGAGCTGCTTTTTCATTATTCATTGACTATTCTAGTTTTGATAAGTGATATACTCTGCTTTCATTTTCCAATTCATTTGTCAATTCTGGGTTCATCTCATATACCCTTTACAAATCTGCATCTCCTGAGAGTTTTAATTATTATCAAATTGAAGTGGAATTGATCCGTATTCATTGACTATTCTGGTTTGATAATTGATATACTCTGTAGTTGGAGACTTGGATAGCTTTGCTTGCTTTGGTGTGTGTTGTGCACTTTATTCTAAAGGAGAGGGTTATGGGAGGTAAGAGTTCAAAAGGACAAGGGTCATTTGGGAGGGATATTTCATCATATGGGTCTGCTTCTGCGGGTTCTTCTGCAGTATGGGATAGCTATGAATACCCACAATCATCATCATCACCATTTCCTCAATCTCAACAAAATCCATATTACACGCCTCAGCATCATCGTGCACCTCCTCCATTTTATGACTATGGTTCACACTCAAGTACTCGCAACCCAAGAAGGATGCTTGATAGGAGATACTCTAGGATAGCTGATGATTACCGTTCACTGGATGAGGTTAGATCATATTATATGCTTTGTGTTTGTGATTTTCTTAGATAGATGAGCATTTCTTTCAAATTTGACTTTTGCTTGCTTTTATGAGATTATTATTATTTATTTTATTGAATTAAACAAGTTTGCTGCTGCTGCTTGCTATGGTAATTTGGAGAAATTTCCAGCCTCGAGAGAAAAGAATAAGAATAATGGGAATCAGTTTGGTCCATGTTCATCTAATTTGGTAAAATTAAGGAGATGTTGTGAAGAGTTTAGGATGAAATTAGAGTTTACAATTTTGCCTCAGCAGCAGGTGAGAATTGGAATATTTAGGTTCTTAATCGTTCATAATCAGGATTACATGTAAAATTAAACACCAGAAGTATCGCTTTTTGTTATGTTAAAGCCCTTCTTTTTCATGGAAAAAAGGGCAATTAAACTGTTTGAATATTTACAACTTGAGTAAAATCGTTACATCAACAGATCTGACTACATTTATCAGTGGATTTTATATTTAATGGACGCTCAAAATTCAAGCCAAAGGAATCAGGAAAACAATTCTCCCAAAACAAAGTGGGTCAAGAATAGCTACTCTATGTAGGTGATTGCCCATTTTGTTTTGTCTTTACTTGAAAATAGTACTGCAATTGTGTTTGGAGAAATAATAGGGTGCAAGATGCATCAGTAGAGATTGTTTCCTAGCTGCATGGATGTTATCAATGTCTATACTTTCACTACATTTGGTTGAAGAAAACTCTAGATATTGCCATGCAATAGATATATACAAGGTAAGTGATGAAATAATGAAATTTTTTATTTTAATAACCCAATACAACTGGAGCGAGCCATCCCTACTCCAAGTTAAAAATCTCAAAACTAATTACACAAGTAATGTTAGACAGAATTATAGATCAAATAGAATTGGTCTTCTTAGAGTTGATAGATGTCCATAGTGAAACAAGAGGTTTTGGTTTTGTGTAAGTAATCTATTAGCTGTTTCTCCCAACATTACCATTCTAGCAACTGCAGTAAGATAATTAAACACAAATATTATATGATTTTTATCAAGTGATGTTGCAATTGTACGCACAGGTTACTGCTGCTCTTGCTCATGCTGGCCTGGAATCTTCTAATCTCATCGTTGGCATTGATTTCACAAAGAGCAATGAGTGGACAGGTTGAATCTCTTACTCTCATTTTTATACTTGGACTTTTTCTAGTGAGTTGTGGTACTAAAAATTTACTTGACTTTGAAAATCAGGAAAGAGGTCATTCAACAGGAAAAGTTTACATCACATTGGAAATGGTCCTAATCCTTACGAACAAGCAATCACAATTATTGGGAAAACTTTATCTGCATTTGATGAAGATAACTTGATTCCCTGCTTTGGATTTGGAGATGGTAATGCTAGATGGTTAATCTATATGCTTTCTGAGTGAAGTTGTTTGTATTCCTAGATTATGAACTTGGTTGTGTTTCTTTCTTGTGAAGTTTAGCCCTTGGAGTAAGCCTAACACAGGCTGGAGACACGGCCATGTTCACTAATGTAACAGACCGTGTCACCTTAAGTTAGTCTCTGGATTATCAACACGGGCTGGGACACGGGTCGTGTTCTCACAAGGGTTAGGTCGTGTCACCAAGAATTGGTCTCTGGACTGATAACACGGGCAGGAACACGGGACGTGTTCACTGGAGGTTTGGCCGTGTCACCTAAGGTGAGTCTCTGGACGTAAGACACAGAACATGACACGAGGCGTGTCACTTAAAGGCTTGGGCATGTCAACTGGAGTGAATTACTAGAAGTCAGACACGGGTCGTGTCATACTAACATGAGCGTGTTTGCATTCAAGACACGGGCAGAACAATTAGTGACATGGGGCGTGTCACTTAAATGAAGATATGGATCATCAGACACGGCCTGAGACACGGCCGTGTCGAGAGCGTGTTTGTCTCAGAAATCAGTTATTAGTTAGTTACTAGCCAAGACCGACTTATGACTGATGTATGTATAAACGTGTGATGTGTGAAGAAGTTCACAAGGTGAAATAGTGTGCGATTATAGTTTCCGGAATTGAGAGAAATCAGAGGTTCAAGAATTAGAGGGATTGAGAGGAAAAAAATAGAGTGGGGCTTGAGAGGGTTCTGACTTGCATATGCTGCAAGATTCAAGAACAGAGGTCAATGAAGGATTCTATTGTAAAGAAGGCTCGATCCTATTGTTATTAATCTAGTGGAATGCTCTCTCCCGTGGATGTAGGCCAAATTGGCTGAACAACGTAATTCTGGTGTTGTGTTTCTTTTACTTTGATTTATTGCTTTAAGTTTTCTGGTTTAGTTTTGCATTTTTCTGGTATTTGCTGGTTTGTTGTTTGTCATTTGGTTGCATAGGTTGATTTTTCTCTTACATTTATTCTTGTTTTTCGTCTGTCAGCATCAACACATGATCAAGATGTCTTTAGTTTCTATTCAGAAGAGAGATTCTGCAATGGTTTTGAGGAAGTTTTGACACGATACAGAGAAATCGTTCCTCACCTCCGACTTGCAGGTGTTTCCTCCATCAATTAACTTACATAAGATAACATTCTTGAATCAGGATCAACATAACTCATTATTGCATTAACGTGACAGGACCCACTTCTTTTGCCCCTATTATTGAAATGGCCTCAACTATTGTTGAGCAAAGTGGTGGCCAATATCATGTTTTGCTGATAATTGCTGATGGGCAGGTAATTCACTTTAGTTCAGACTTTACAGTGTTAATGAGTACTCTTTTGAGTAGTTTATGTTCGCAAAAATAATAAGAGGGATTACATTCTATTATCATGCTAGCTTGTAAATTGATTCTACAATGCTATAGTTGCTGCATCATAACATATTTTCATTTTTCTTTGGCTGGTTAAGACTAATAAATAGTGTAGCTTATCATATCACGCATAGCATACTACCATGTACAGATTCAGGAGAAAACTAATAGCAGTTGTGAGGTTTGCAAAATAAGATATGTCTCAAGTATTATTTTGGTTAGTGATTTTGTGAGGCACCCTTTTTCTGCCCTAAGCTAGGGTGAGAATCTGATAATAAGCATGTTGCCATAGGTGACCAGAAGCGTTGACACACAGCATGGCCAGTTAAGTACACAAGAACAAAAGACAATTGATGCGATTGTAAAGGCCAGGTAAAAATCTTTGGTCATGTTCCCTTTGGAGTACCATATTGCATTCTTATATCCTCAATAAATTGCAGTGAGTATCCGCTGTCAATAGTTTTGGTGGGAGTTGGAGATGGACCGTGGGATATGATGAGGAAATTTGATGACAACATCCCTGCTCGAGCCTTCGACAATTTTCAGGTTAGCTATATTTTGTGCAATACACTTATAACATTCTCGGGAATAGCATTCTCATGAATGATGATTCTTAGGAATGAAAAAAAAAATAAATCCGTGTACTAAACACCCTTTAACCATATTTAACTCAATGTATTTTAATCTTATATTAACAATGCTCAACTTTGAACGTTTTATTTTTCTCTGCCTCCATGTACTAAACAATGCTCAGCATTCTCAAGAATGATGATTCCTAGGAATGAAAAAAGAATCTGTGTACTAAACATCCTTTAACCATATTTAACTCAATGTATTTTAATCTTATATTAACAATGCTCAACTTTGAATGTTTTATTTTTCTCTGCCTCCATGTAGTTTGTGAATTTTACGGAAATCATGTCAAAAAACGTGGATTCAACTAGGAAGGAGACAGAATTTGCTCTAGCAGCTTTGATGGAGATACCTTCTCAGTATAAGGCAACCATAGATCTTAGCATACTGGGGTAATGAATGAAAATCGATGAATAATCAATGATATGCTATTTATTTATATTAGTTTATGAGGTAAGAACAAAAAATTTCATATATCATGTCTTCACTGATAATACTAGGGGACGGATAGGATATTCACCAGACAGGGTCCCTCTTCCCCCACCCCTTTATGATAGAGCATCTTCTAGCAGCAGCACAAGATCTTTTCGCTCAAATAGTTTTCAGCAGAGTACACCTCAATATACTGGATATGATACGACTACGGTAGTTAGCACAGAATCATCTTCAAGTTCTATGTATGATAACAAGGTATACTACTACAACCATTCTCTCAAGAACAACATACTACTTTTATGTTTTTTCTCATGGATTTACACTTTGGCCTCCATTGAATTATTTCTGGATTTATCATTGTTTCTTGAGACATCAGCAATTTAGCTTTCCTTTCTAGACTGTTATTATCATTATCATGATCAGAGTCACTTTCATTAATGGGTTTGCTATAACATCAATATGGTTAACTGCATGCAGGTTTGTCCTATTTGTCTTACTAATATGAAGGATATGGCTTTTGGATGTGGGCATCAGGTAATCATTTAATTCATATGCTACTAAGTACTATTCCATCTTGAATCTAAGGTTGTATTAACATTTCCTTTCCCCCCGCTTCCTCTTTTCTGTATTTCTTCATATGGAAGACTTGCTGTGACTGTGGAGAAGGCCTACAAAACTGCCCCATTTGCCGAAGCGCTATCACTACTAAAATAAGGCTTTACTAGTTTGGTTTCAGTAGCAATTGCATTCATTGCTGGTGGAAGTGGCATTAGTTGAAGAGTTATGTCATCAAAGTTCGATAGATGACAGAAACTGAGCCTTCTGTTGACATGAAATAAATGTTGTGATTCACGATGAGCCGGATGGCCAAGAGATTTGCAGTGTTGGCCTGACTCTTGATAGATAGGTTTCTTCCCTTGGATACAAGCTGGTTTACCAATTTTGAAGCAAAAGTAATATGCCTGGTAAGAACTGTTCTTAGACAAGCGTGTGCATTACCCATTGTATATATGAATGTTTTATGTCATGATGGCTGCTTGTACAAAAACTATTCGGCTACAAGTCCTTTTATTTAGACTCCATTTAGTTAAATAACTTATTTAAGCCCCTTTTATTTAGGAGTTGTTCTGTATGAATGCATGTTTTGACCCGATCGTAGGGATGCACAACAGAAACTAGACCTGTATATTCCCATAGAATTTCATATGGCTGTATACCATATCTAGGTTTTAACACTATCACAGTCCTTGGATATAATGAGGAAAAGTAGCCATTTATGGTTTGGTTATTTACAATAAAAAAAAAAAAAATGGATGTGACAGAAACAACCATACAATCTATTCATGTTTGCTAAAACTTGAAAATTGTGGCTTGGTTACAAGAAGTTATTTGTTGCTAAATTGGATGACACAACTACCATCAAGCAAAAATTATCCTATTTCCATTGTGTAGTTCCTTGATGAGAACTTTGTTTTTATTGCTAAAACTAAGCTGTCAATACACTTGATAACAAATGAAATGTTCTTGAAGTAACTTCTTATCTTCTAAGTAAGACAGCATCTCCACGATAATCCTTGTTAAGCCTTGTTCTTTCCGTGTTTTCAGAGCAACTAACAAGTTGTCAGAGATGATGTTCAGCAGCTTCCTGAACTGAGATCTATATCTTCTCAAGAGCGCAAATCCTGCCATCTGATAAACAGAATTTCTTAAACTCAAGTGCCCCATTTAACAAATTACATCAACATTTTACTTTACTTGCAAAAATGCGTTGAGCGAAACAGCAGTATATATATTGGGTGGGAGAGAATTCAAGAATCTTGCAAGCCATGTATATTTTGAACACCTTGAATTTCAGTCTATCAAAAAACAAAGCATTAGCTGTGCAGCCAAATGAAACTGATCTGCAACGTAGGTGGTAAATTTGTGCATCCTTCAATTTAAATGACCCTTGAAACATTTCAGAACTTCTTTAGAGTATCAGGTTACAAACCTGAACTAGTGCACCATACAGCTTCATGTAAGATTCTTAATCACTTCAAATAAACATCTTTATCTTTAATCTTTCTGTCATCTTTCCGGTAACCAATGCTTCTGAAGTGAGCCTCCTTTGTTTCAAAGGCTGACTGAAGAAGGGAGGGAAAATTTTAGAAACCATGAACAGCAGCAAAGTACTCCATGTAAAGAAAATTAGATTTGCAGCACACTTATTTATGCATATCATCAGAATACATGGTTTGAGTTTAAACTGATGAAATAGCACAAATAAGAATCAAAAGAAAAGGGAAACGAAGTTCGAAATATAAATTTATCATCTGCATTGCTACTTTCTACTTCATGTGGCCGTTGATTGTCTCTACACATAATGTCATAACCCATAAATTTATTTTGGAGGGGAAAACTGGCGGTGCCATGGCCCCCAACTCCTACAAGTTTCAATCTGTCTGCTAAGAAAACTCTAACAGTTAATAAAAGAAATAGGGTAGTCAATGTAATTAAAAAAAACTAATTTTTGAGATAATTAAACTCATATTTTCTCTCTACACTTTCTTCTTTTTTTTAACCACCTTCATTATCCCGCTTTTACTATTTTTTATTAAACTTCATTTTTTCACAGACAAGTTTAATTTGCACCCAGAGTCTAGTATCAATAAAGGATACCCAAAACTTTTATTTAGGTGACAGAGAAATGGAGGAATAAGTATACATGGGATTTCTGTTTAAAAGAAGAGTAAAATGTCATTTTGGCCCTCAAAAAATGCACTGAAAATCACTTAGGTCCCTGAAAGAATTTTGTATCATATAAGTCCTCTGTTTATTCTATCCGTCTGTCCACTGTCAAGTCCCAATAAGTAGAACTTAAAGGAATTGTACACGTGGACCGTTAAGTAGTAATGTGGAGTGTTAAATGCTTATGTAGCAATTCTGATAGGCTATTATCAATGGAATGATGCATTTGGCCATCATTCCAAAAATATATAAAAAAAAAAGGGCAGCGCTTTGCTTAGAGTATCTTCCACTATTAAAATAATTAAAAAGAAAACAGAAACGGCACCAATGGCAGCTCTGGCATTCAAATCCTATCATACAAGCAGGGCCAATTTACCATCTCCAACAATTGATCAACCCAGCTCCCTTGTCCCATCGTGGATATCAACCAAACCCAACATGGTCACCTTCATCCTTCAAATTCCAGCCCCAACTTGGTCACCCTTCAAATTCCTTGATTCGGATTTTCTGGTACCTCAACAAAGCATTATTGGATTTTGGCTTGGCCTCTCTGTTCTCCCAATCCCTATTTCAGCTAACCCCTTTCACCCTCTCTCTCTCTCTTCATTGTCTCAAGCTTTTTTCTCTTCTCTCTGCTTTTGATCTGCATATCCGTGCAACCCCATAGCCAAACACCGCCTCAGAAATCACATTAGTAATGTCCTCACCAATTTCAAAACACCGCCGATTCACTGAACCTCAGAGCAAAGCTCCTTTGAAACCAGCAAAGATCAAGCAGAGGAAGAAGAAGAAGAAGTAATTTTATGGCATTTTCCATAACTCCTAACCAGAACAGCAGGCAAGTCAGCATTTAACAGCCACGTTTCATTAACATTTACTAGTGGAACCGGGCGATGGACCTTTGTGATTGACAGAATAAATTTTTGAGGACTCGTGTGATACAAAAAATCTTTCAAGGACCTAAATAATTTACGTGTATCTTTTAAGAAGCAAAATGACTTTTTACTCTTATAAAAAATTCAAAACAGTAAAATACAGAAATTCACTGCAGAAAACTGTTTCCCAGCTGTTATGAACATGCTTATGCCACAATATCCATAGTATAAAGATAGAAAAAAAAAAAAAAAAAAAAAGNNNNAAAAAAAAAAAAAAAAAGAATAGTTGGTCCGTTCATATTTCTAATAAATTACCTTTTCATAAACTATGTGCTTTGGGACAGTGTAAATGTCAGCCAGCACAAAATTCATAACATGTGGAATCTGCCTCACAAATGATCAATATAAGAGCAAAAAGGGTTAACTTCTCTAATATAAACCTTGCTTGAAAAAGATTGTCCACATTATAAAAGAATAGAAGTTTTCCATTCAAAAGTTGGGAGTCAGCATGTAGCAAAGAGTTGACCTATAACATTTGTTCACCATCACTTAAGGCATCAAAGGCTTATTTCTATAGAATTATCCTCACAAGTCATGGAGATTAAAGATGTTGTACCTGAGAGGTAACAAGAAGAATGTCATAAAGCGGCATTACCAGGGTTTTCACAATAAGAAACTACCTGTAAAGTATATCACAAAAGCATTCTAACATTAATGCATATGACCATTAAATATATCAAAAAATAGGGTGGAAAAAGCTGGTAAGAAGAGAGGTTTTCACATCTAACTCCACTAATTGGTGGAATATCATAGTGGTTACCAATTTCTAACTTCTCACTGTCTAAAAGGGTGCACCACTTTATGGACCTCATATTGATAATTTCTAGTAAATATTCGAGTTTCAGTCATTTTTTCTTACAATAAATTATGATTAAGACGTTATCCAAAGTAAATATTTCAAATTGCACAGCTTTGTTTGAAATCTGTTTTAAAAATATAAAAGCAACAACTATATCACATATATGTTAGAATATTAGCTGTAAATACTGTAGTTATTATAGCATATATTTAGGCTTATAATTAGCATATGATTAGGCCTAAGATTGGACTCGTTATTGCTGTATAGTTAATATAAATAATAGCTATGAGAAGCTAGTCTCACAACCTTTTCCACTAATTCTCACATGGTATCAAAGCAATTTTAGTGAGAAAATTTCTCCCTTCCCGTTACGCAATTTTCCAGCAGTGCTCCCTTGCTGTGTTTTCATTTCCAGCAGTGTTATCCCTAGGGTTTAGTGGTTGTGCCTCTTTCTAGCCACTCTAGGATTCGAGTTTTAAAAATCCACCTCCACTGTCAAATTTAGAAGCCTCCGATCGGCCCATCCCTAGAATCGCCTTGCCATCCGCCACCACACGTGCCCACAAGCGCCGCTTCAGTTTCTGCGTGTGACGCCCACACGCCGCCAGCTTCTTCCGTGCGTGGAGGCGCGTGTCTTCTCTGATCACCGTGAAACTTTTCATATCTCTCCTTCAACGTATTTTCGACCTATTCTTGCCCTTACTTTGGTGTTATCTGACCTAGACAACATCATAATAGTTCTGTTCTTCTTTGTTAACAGTTAGTAACATATCCAAATGGCTTCTTCAGACAAGCAGTCCACCTTCATAGCCTTTATTGCTTAGACTGGTAATCCTATTGCATGCATCTCTCAATCGTCCTCTCTTGGACCTTGGGTTCTTGATTCTAATGCTTCTGATTACATGTCTGGTAACAAGAATTTATTTTCTCATATCACTTATTCTAATACATTATCCACTATTACCTTAGCTAATGGCTCACAAACCAAAGTCAAAGGCATTGGTCAGGCCAAACCCTTGCACTCCCGATCTTTAAATTATGTTCTCTTTGTGCATGGGTGCCCATTTAATTTGATTTCTGTTAGCAAATTAACCCAAATCCTACCTTATTATGTTATCTTTGTAGCAAATTTGGTTCTTGTGTAGGAGCAAAACACTAGGAGGATGATTAGAGTAGGGCATGAGTCCCATGGGCTATACTACCTCACCCCACCACCATCTCCTGTGGCTTGTATTGCTATTGATTCACCTAAACTTTTTCATCATCGTTTGGGACATCCTAGCTTACAGAAACTACAAAAGATGATGCCGAGTCTCTCTAGTGTCTCTTCTTTAGAATGTAAGTCTTGTCAATTAGGAAAACATATTCGTAGTTCTTTCCCTAGTCGTGTCAATAAACAAGCTGAGTCTCCTTTTTCACTTGTTCATTCTGATGTATGGGGTCTTAGTCGTGTCAACTCAAATTTGGGTTTTCATTACTTTGTTACCTTTGTTGACGATTTTCCCGATGCACTTGGTTATTTTTAATGAAAAACAATTTAGAACTATTCTCTATTTTTCAAACTTTTTGCTCAGAAATTAAAACTCAATTTGAAATCACCTTTCACACCTTCCGGAGTGATAATGCTCGAGAATATTTTTCTACTCCATTTCAATCTTTTATGACTTCTCAGGGTATTCTCCATCAATCTTTTTGTGCTCATACTCCTCAACAAAATGGAGTGGCTGAGCGAAAAAATAGATACCTGATTAAGACTGTATGTACTTTCCTTATTCATAATAATGTTTCGCTGTGTTTTTGGGGAGACGCAGTTATCACTGCATGTTATTTGATTAATCACATGCCATCCTCCGTTTTACAAAATCAGGTGCCTCATTCTCTTTTATTTCCCAATCAGCCACTTTACTCTCTTCCTCTTCGTGTTTTCGGTTGCACAGATTTTGTTCATGATCTCACTCTAGGTAAAGATAAATTACATGCAAAATCTCTCAAATGTGTCTTTTTGGGTTATTACTGTTTGCAAAAGGGTTACCGTTGTTTCTCTCCTGAACTCAAACGTTATATAGTTTCCCCGGATGTCACCTTCTTTAAGACAACCCCATTCTTTCCCTCTCTAGGGCATCCTGACTGTTCTACTGTTATTAAGGTTCTCCCTATTTCATGCACTAGTCCTATTCCACAGGTTGTTTCTTCCAATGACTCCAGTGGTCCTATAGAGGACTCGACACCTCCTTTCCTTACCTACCATTGTTGACCTGTCACTGAGCCTGTTGAAAATCCTACCATTGTGCCACCTGTAACTAAGCCTATTGAAAACCCTACCACCAATGACAATCCTGCTACTATGCCATTGGATTCATCTCCTGCTCTGGTTACTTCTCCAGTTCTGGTCTCTGACTTGGACCGTTCCATTGTTGAACGCAAATGTATTCGTTCTACTTGTAACCCTTACCCCATTTATAATTTTGTGAGCTATCACCGTTTGTCTCCACAATATTCTGCTTTTGTGTCGTCTTTGTCTCCTGTTTCTATTCCTAAAAATATAGATGAAGCACTTTCTGACCCAGGCTGGCATAAGGTAATGATTGATGAGATGACTACTTTAGACTCCAATAACACTTGGGATTGGGTGCCTCTACCACGTGATAAATCCATAGTTGGTTGTCGTTGGGTTTACACAATCAAAGTTGGCCTTGATGGCCAAATAGATCATTAAAAGCCTGACTGGTTGCCAAGGGATACACCCAGATCTACAGACTTGATTATGGTGATACCTTATCTCTAGTTGCCAAGATGGCCTCTGTTCGCCTCTTTCTCTCTATGGCTACCATTCACCATTGGCCCCTTTATCAATTGGATATTAAAATTGTCTTTCTACATGGCAAATTGCAAGAGGAAGTTTATATGGAGCAACCTCCTAGATTTGTTGCTCAGAGGGAGTCTAGATTGGTGTGTAGACTTCGCCGATCTCTCTATGGATTTAAACAATATCCACGGGCTTGGTTTGGGAGATTTAGTTCAGTTGTCTAACAGTTTGGTATGACTCAGAGTGAGGCCGATCATTCAGTCATTTACTTTCACTCATCCCCTAATTGATGCATTTATTTGGTTGTCTATATGGATAACATTGTGATTACAAGGAATGATCAAGAGGGCATACAGAAACTCAAGTAACATCTATGCCAGCACTTTCAGATAAAAGATTTGGACAAACTCAAGTACTTTCTACGAATAGAAGTTGCTAAATCCCAAAAGGGTGTTGCTATCTCACAATGAAAATATCCCTTGGATATATTGAAAGAAACAAGCATGTCAAACTGCAAACCTATGGATACTCCAATGGATCCAAATGTCAAGCTCCTACTTGATCGGGGGTAGCCCTTATCAAATCCTAGTAGATACCGGAGACTTGTTGGGGAACTCAACTACCTCATAGTGACACGTCTTGATATTGCCTTCCCAATGAGTGTACTTAGTCAATTTCTAAGTGCTCCGTGTGACAGTCATTGGGATGCAGTAGTTCGTATTTTAAAATACATCAAGAAGGCACCAGGTAAAGGCCTATTGTATAAAAGTAGAGGACATACTCAGGTAGTTGGCTATTCAGATGTTGACTGGGCAAGTTGTCCATATGATAGACCCTCAACCACTAGATATTGTGTATTTGTTGGGGGCAATCTAGTGTCATGGAAGAGCAAGAAACAATCAGTTGTTGGTTTATCCACGGTTGAGGTAGAATACCGAGCCATGGCTAAAGCAACCTGTGAGCTCATATGGCTGAAACAGTTACTTCAAGAGTAAAAATTCATGAAGGTTCAACAAATGAAACTAATATGCGATAACCAAGCAGCTCTCCACATTGCCTCTAATTCAGTCTTCCATTAAAGGATCAAACATATAGAGATTAACTGTCACTTTATTAGACAGAAAATACTTTCAGGGAATATTGCTACTAGTTTTGTTAGATTAAACGACCAGCTAGCATATATATTTACTAAGTCTCTCGGAGGCCCTCAGATTAACTACATTTGTAACAAGCTTAGAACATATAATATGTATGCTCCAACTTGAGGAGGAGTGTTAGAATATTAGCTGTAAATATTGTAGTTATTATAATATATATTTAGGCTTGTAATTAGCATATGATTAGGCTTAAGATTGGGCCCGTTATTGTTGTACAGTTAATATAAATAATAGCTGTGAGAAGCTAATCTCACAACCTTTTCCACTAATTCTCACATATAGAAATACTAATTATCTAGCAAAGAATCACAAAACCATTATTGAAACTGAATTCTTATTTGATCAATAGCAAACATCTTATCATAAAGAAAATGCCTTAGTTGTATAAAATGCAGGACTAAAAATAAACAGACTTTGAATAGGCTAAACATAGTTTAGAGCTGTTTTTTCCTTTTAAATGCTAGCTTCTACATTATATTATATGAATCAGCAATTTCAACTAAGTAACTTGGCGACCCATTATAGAGAAAACAATGTAGTTTCCCCTCTATTCTCTTTGTTCACTCAGTAGTCAAATAAAACCAAAAAGAAACAATGGCAAGTGAATAGCCAATAATATGAACATACCTTCCTAGCAAATATCTCAATGCTAATTGACTGAGGACATTGAGAATCATTCAAAAGCTTTATGAGTTCATTTGCATTTGACCTGCAAAATATGCAGAAAAAGATATTCTTATGTAGTTCTGATATCATGTTTATTCAAACCAAAATGAAGTTATATGACATAGAAATGCCTTTTCTTTGGAACAAAAACCTTGATCAGAATCTTTTTCATACAAATATTCTTGTTTATTTTTTGCATGCTTAAGAATTCCTTTAAGACCAATTAAAACAAAACTTTCATTTATAAGTTAAAAGAGATATAAAGGAAACAACAGAATAGATATGGTGCAAGCCATTTTGTATTATGCAGCAAAGCAGTCTCTTGAAAACCTCCACCACCTACACTCCCCAAACTTTAGAAGATAAAGTAGAAATGGAGAACATAAGGAAAGGAGGATAAGATATCCTCCTGAAAGAACAGACTATGAAAGCTGTCCTGTATCCAACAAAGTAAAACCATTAATGAGACCATGGGCAGAGCTGCAACAAAGGAAGGCCACCAAAAAAATCTTTTCCCACGAAAGCTCTAAGGTGAACAAAGCATCCTTAAAAATAGGAGCATTCTACTCCTACCAAATACATCAGAAGACTGCATAATCCACATCCTGCCAAAAAACTAAATGGGAAAGCATAATGTCTATGAAAGTTATTATCTGGGAATACCTTTAATGGCAGTTTGTAATTGTTAAATCAAGCAGGTGCCCTTAATTTTATCCATATTTCATAAACTGTAAACAAAATTACTTGAGATTAATCTACAGAATCATAAAATAGCATTGACACTAAAAATTCTGCCCCTTTAACCATTCAAAAGGAAGTGCAGGAATAAAAAACGGTAAACAGCATTACGCAGTACTGAGATGAAAGCATTCACAACGCCTGACATTGTCTCTCACTCCCTTATTTTTCATGTTAGCCTGGCAATGTGATTTTCATTACGGGTATAATCCTAACCAGAAATTCACACACAATAAGATATGACGAAAGAAACAAGTCAGCATATCAATAATCAGTATGATATGAGGAACTCCATACATAATTACCATTTACCATGATAATGAACACAAGCAGAATTCTTAGAAGATAAAACAGTACTACAGGTGGAAAAGGGAACATTCACTTCTAACACAAGAGCCCATATAAAAACCATGGAAAACACATATTCTAGTATCTAGAAGAGGAAAATTCAATTCCAAAATACTTGTTGGACAAAGAAGAAAAGATTAGCATTAATTGTTGCATAAAAAATAATCAATTAAGAGCTTTAAAGTTTAATTAACATCTCCAATATCTATATCCAGTTATACCTGGTTGGAACTTGATATTATCGCTTGGTTTCTCTCATATAGCTCTTTCAGTTTTTGTAGCCTTCCATGCTCTACATTTAAAGAACTTGCAGCAGCTCGGTACACATTACCTAACAATGTGTAGGCCATTTGAAATCTCAGACCATGACAATAATTTTAATCCAGACCGGTAAGGGAATACACCTACATTCACATATGTCAACTAAACACCAAATGCATGAAGACCTTGAAACTTCACAAATTGATACTATTTGAACAATAAAGCATTTATCATACATGGTAGGAAAGATGGAACTGCTCAACATCAGAACGTAACAGAAAGACAAGGAAGAAATTAAGAAAAGACGTGGATTATGGTGCATTCTTGTAACACAATGTGCTTCCTATAGATAAGATGGAAATTTCAAATGTGTTAAATGATACCAAATTTGTGGTTTATGTAGATATCTTCATCAAATTAATGTTGATCGGACAAGGGAGAATAATATGTTATTGCATATTAGACGTGAAGCAAAAACCATATGAAGTATAAAACTACGTTGGAAAAATATTTTCTGATAGAGAACAATGATATTATTATTTATTAAAAATGAAAAGAAAAATAATACCAGATTCTTTGGGTTCAACATTCAATAGGCTGCAGAATCTGTTTGATGCCGTGCTGCTTCTTGCTGTATCTCACTGGCAGTAACCATTTGTGCATTTTGTTTCCTTTTGAAGGCTTCCATTTCTTCTCCTCTTTTAGCTTCCATTGCTCTTCTCTCAGCTTCTTGTTTTGCTTTATCAACTATCTACGCCCCAAAATTGGAAACTAATAACTCAAGCAGCAACAAATAAGTTTCTAGCACTCATTGTAGACACATGAATATCAATGTGGATACCACTGACAAGTAGCACTAGGCAAAGGTAAAAGTCAGAGTCCAAAAACAATGCAACAAATAAATTTCTTTCTCGCAGTTAAGCACTCCAAAATATTTTTGTAATGAAACAAAAAAGAAATCCAAAGTGTATGTGCAGAAAGTGGATTTCAATACAAGTGATAACTAACTCTCATAAAACTTTATAGAATTGACTTCAAAATGCAATGTAAAAGAAAATTATTTTTCCAAAAAATGTAATTAACTAGAAGGAAAAGTTGAGATACCTCAGCTTCTTCTTTAGCCTTTTTCTTGTCATTGTTTTTCCTCTTAGAGAGCCATTTCCTCTTCGAAAGCCTTTTCCTTTCATTTGGCCTCTTCCTGAGCAGCATCACTTCTTGTTTTTCTTTCTTCTATTTGTGATCTGAGTTCAGTGTCTCGTTGAACAACTGTCAGGTAAAATTCAAGAGCAGAAACAATGTTAGTTTTAAAATCTAATTCTAATCTGCCAACCAAATATCGCAAACATTTCAATAATATTGCTAACACCAGTAGCAAACCTGTGCCATGCAGCAGCTTCTTGCTCTGCTGCTACTTTCTATCTATTAATTTCTTCTTCAGCAGCAGCAATGTCCATCATTAGCCCCTCAACCTACATCATAGATAGGCCAAGGTTAAACTTAGTGCCAGAGAAGCATCAAATACAGTGAGACTATACAGCATAATCTACAATCTGAATATATAAATATCAGATAAAACCAACCACGGCTAGGAAAACTAAAGCAAACTAACTTTTGTAAAGACAAGCAAATTTACACTATCATTTGCCACTCTCACCTTCTCTTCAAGTTCCTGTATCCACCGAATTCTATGATTGAGCTCTTTGGTCTGATCCTCTATGTGCTGCTTAAGTAAACTCAACTCCGCCCTTAATGCAGATAACAGATATGCAAAGCAAAAAACATTACCAGGTCAGCACAACTAGAAACTGCAATGGTATATATTCTCCGATTGTGTGAGGAGAGATTGACATACGATGCACATCCACTTGTTGCAGTGTAGAGCCTAAAATTGTGTTAATTTAAGAGGAACTGAAAAGCAGTCGTGTTGCAATAAAGATACCCAAAGCAAAAACTTGCCCATTTCTTCAAGCTGTAAACTATGAGCTGGGATATTTTACTGTACTCCCAAATTGGCACTAGACTGTAAATGTACATTCCCTACAAATAATAATTAAAAAAAAAAAAAAAAGAGGAAAACCCTTTGCTTTGAGAGCTGCAATAACTGAACTGAGAACTAAACTAGCTTGAAAAAAGAATGATGACAATTAACATAACTTAAGACCCTCTCACTTACAAGGCCTAAACAAAAATACTAGCCCATGTTGTTAATAATACACATCTTATGCTCACAAACCCTTACATTGGGGCAGAATTGAAGAATTCCTGTATCAAATTCAACACTATTCTACACAAACTGGGGAACTTAAAAGATCACTGCATGCACAGCCAATAAAGAAGTACAAAAGCAATCACCCTATGGCAGTTTGAATTATAAGACATGATTTGTTCAATTTCAAAGAAAATAGTGGAACCAAACCATATGGATTTTCCGAAGAATGTATTGCTAATAGAGTTTTATCTTACAGAAACAAGACAGATTAGCAGACCCAATCCTAATATAGGCAATTACAGTGAGATAAATGAATCAAACAAACCTAATTCCTAAGCCCTCTCCTTGCTAATGACCCAAATTATATGTCCAAAATTGGTTATATTAATCCATATTGTAAAATAAAGGATGTATTCTGCTATTTTTATTAGTATCCTACATTTCTGATTTCAACTAGGATGGAATTTGATTTCACATCACCAGAATTAATACAACACCAACTAAGTCCAGAAAGCTATTCTAAAAGACCAGCCTTTATGTTCAATGAAACAAACACCACTAATGTAAATTAAACAAAATAGGAATTACTGCCTGAAGTTCACGGTTTTAATTTTTTGTAACAGTAAGTACTAACTTACTAAGAACCATGTACCAACCAGTTGAAATGGCCATCTCTCACTGTCTACTTGATTAATAACAAGATAAATGTTTTCATTAATTCTTCTATATTTGAAAACAAATTAACATAACATAGAACAATAATCATGCCTCCAAATATTACAACTAGTATCTTGATAGCAAGTTAGTTGCAGACTAAGTCTCACTTATTATTGGAAGCAATTCACTTTTCTTTACTCTGACTAGATGCAGGGTCAAGACCTTAATACTAAGCTCATTCTCCATTGTTACTTCTAGAAATATGGTATGCAGCTGTAGGCCTGAAATGATACACTACTACAAAGGAACAGAGCATACTGTAGTCAACCATTTTTTCATAATTTTCATAACACACTGACTCGTATCCATGAAAACTATAACAAAGATCAATGAGTTCTTTGTTACACAATTACACAAAAGCAGGAATTTTGCAAGAAACTTCTGCATAAAAATTGTTAATAGTCTCTTCCTTTCTCTCTATTGGCTAAATCTAGAAGCATTTGATTTATTAATATCCATGCATTATTATCCTCAAATTTCTGTTTGTGCCTAAATCATTTAATTTTGTTGTTTGGGCATAACAATTAAACAAATATCATTGATAGCCTTTTATCTATTTGGTTTCTCCATGTATTGGCTTATGTTCAAAGCTATTAATTTCATAATTCAAGAAGCCTACAATTTTCATTCTTATAATGTTGTTGTATATGGATTAATGACATTTTATGTTGAAGTGATGCTATTTGGCTTGAATAAATGTCTTATGGTTTTTGATTAGATTACACATGATTAGGTTGTAAACCCAAGTAAATGAAAAAGCTGCTCACTTCTGGTGAATCCCTAGTCAGCCATCCACACACATAATCTGAGCCATTAAGTGATTTTCTTTTATGATATGAACTATTTTAGAAATTTTGTTAGCTGCTCTATGGAAATTGAGTTACAAATATTGGCATCAATACTTTGCTGCAAATAACCTATATTAAACATATGGATACTATTAACTAGTGCTATCGGCTGATTATTCTATATTTTAAAATTGCTTGATGAAATTTCTTTGTTTGCTAATTTTAAAAATTTAGAGAATAATATGGCATCCTGTAAAAATAATTCATTTTCAAAAGATGCTCCTATGAATTACTTTTAGAGGATGTCATATTATTCTCTGAATCTTCAAAATTAGTAAACAAAGACATTTCATCAAGTAATTTAAAAAAATAGAATAACCAGCCTAAAACATTAGTTAATTGTATCCATATGTTTAATACATGTTAGTTGGAGCAATATATTGATGTCAATATTTGTAACTTGTTTTCCATAGAGCAGCCAACTAAATTTCTAAAATAATGTATATCATAAGGAAAATCAGTTAATGGCTTAGATTGTGTGTGCAGATGGCTACTAGAGATACAAGAGAGATGAGCAGCTTTTTCATTAAGTGGGTTTACTAACTAATCATGTATAATCTGATAAAAAACCCTAATACATTTTCTCAAGCCAAATAGCATCACTTTAACATAAAATGCCATTAATCCATGTACAAAGAGATTATAAGAATGAAAATTGTAGGTTTCTTCAATTATGAAACTAATAGCTTTGAACATAAGCCATACATGGAGAAACTATATAGATAAAAGGTTACCGGTAATCTTATATTTCTTTAATTGTTATGCCTAAACAACAAAAGTAAATAATTTAGGCACAAAACAGAAATTTAAGGATAACAATGCATGGATATCAATGAATCAAATGCTTCTAGAGTTACCCGAGAGAGACAGAGGAAGATAACTATTAAACCAATGGTAGAGCTATGAAATTACGAAATTTCACATTCAACAGTAAATATAAAAGGAAAATAAAATTCTTCATTCTAAAATATCAATTAGTTATTCAATAGTTAGGAAAAGACTAAAGACAAATAGAGCTGACTAAGAGAAACGGGAAAGTGAAGGACAAATTAGACATTGCAAACTACTCACTAGAATGATGACAGAAAAAGAACTAGCGCCACTGCCTACTGGTACAACGACCAATTGTTGCTGTTTGCTGGTGCTTTCTGATATTTGCTTATTTCAGTTATTAGTTTCATGCTTTGTTTATGCATTCTCACCCACAATTGAGTAAATTTTCTTTAAACATGGTACTTAATCCATGTATTTGTGTTAGTAAGTGTTTCTCTTGTTGGTCAAGCAAAAGGAAGGATTTCAAGGAATTTATGGAGCAAAGTGCAGAGAAATCAGTAGAGTCTGAAGTACAAACAAAGGACACAGTTCTACACACGGCCATGTGTATCCCGTGTCTAGCTTCCAGAAGTCCTTGCTCAAGCATATTGAAGAACACGACCATGATTGTGAAGAACACGCCTGTGTTGGACACCGTGTTAGTCAGCCAGAGACAACCCTGAGATGAACACGCCCTTAGCTAGAAAAGCACAGGCCATGTTGAGATGAACACGACCTGAAGCAAAAAAGGCACGACTGTGTCTAAGGTCGTGTTCTAGCAATTGAAGGCTAAACCCCTAAATTTTGAATAGTATATATATGAACCTTAAAAGGGAAGGAAGGAGAACATCTTTTGACATTAGAAACAATGACGACAATCAGACTTTGAAGGCTTGGAGAGGAACAATATAGAAGAGTGAACCTTTGAAGGAATTCATGAGAATTAGTTTTTTTGATTTTGTCCTTTCTTCTATGTATTCTTTTGATACAGTTTTTATCATTATGAACTAAATTGTAAAGGTTTAGATAGGATGAACACTAGAGTTGAATTTGTACTCTTTTACCTTTAATTCAATAAAGAATTATATCTTTCCTTTCTTAGAATTGTCTATGATTATTATTTGTGTTGAATTAATAAAGCATGTAATTTAATATCAGATTTCAGTTTATAGATTGAAAAATCATAAATTGAGTAGATCACTTGTAGGCAATAAGATTTGCATAAAATCCTAGAGATAGGACCACATAAGTCTTCTGATTAGGGTTAACTGGGAATTTAAGAAACGTAAACTAATGCATTCCTAGGGGTGTTGATTAGGAAGATATTTTAATCAATCAACCTAGGAATAGTTGTCATATTGCTTGAGAAAGAATAAGGCATAATTCAGGAATTTTCATCAGTCTAAGTAAAGAATTGGTGATCTTTGAGTTAAGGTCAAAAGTGCAAAGCTAGATTCTAGGGGGATTCTTATCTAGGTCTGTCTATTGAATTGATAAACCTTTAGAGTTCATTGCTATTGTTTCTTGTCTCATTTTTATTAGTTTAATTAAGTAGTTCATTAATTTAACCTTAAATCTGATATTAGATAATAGAAAAAAAGATTAATACTAATAGTTATAGTCCTCGTGGGAACGATATTCGTACTCAATTGAGCTATTCTACAAAATGATAGGTACACTTGCCTAGAGTGATTGTAGTATTAATTTAATTGGATACTTTACAAACATCAAGTTTTTAGCGCCATTGCTAGGGAACTATAATATTAGGAACATTTAATTTCTATTACTCTAATCATTTTATTTTTTTTAGATAAATTTTGTTTAGCCCTGAACCTTTTTCTTATTTTTGTTTGTGGTTAATCTTTGCAAGAGCTAGTCATACTGGTGTATGACATGAAGTAGTAACCAAAATCTTTTGGAGCTGAATTCAGAGATTGAACGCACATTGGTGAGAAAATCAAGGAAGAAGACTATCACACTACAGGCTCAAACATCCAAGCCTATTTTCGAACAAGAATCTACTATGGCTGAGCAAGCAAGACAACAAACCATGGGGGATTACGCAAGGTCATTGCTTGTTGGAATTGAGTCCAGCATAACTAGACCTCCAGTGAGCGCCAACAATTTTGAGATCAAGCCAAACATCATCCAGATGGTGGAGCAACTTGTGCAATTCGATGGACTGCTAGATGAAAACCCTCATTCTCACATCACAGATTTCTTGAAGATTTATGATACCCTTAAAATCAATGGAGCTAGTGAGGATGCAATTAGACTGAGGCTTTTCCCTTTTGCATTAAGGGATAAAGAAAAATCATGGTTAAAGACATTACCTCCTGGTTCTATCAAAACATGGGATGATATCACTGAGAGATTTCTGAGCCAATATTTCCCTCCAGCAAGAACAGTAAAACTTAGAAATGACATCTTCTCCTTCCAGCAACTACATGGTGAAACACTTTATGAAGCATGGGAGAGATGGAAGGAATTGCTGAGAAAATGCCTACATCATGGACTAAATTTGGGGGTTCAAATGTAGACTTTTCACAGTGGTCTCAAGTTTGGGACTAAGCAACTTATTGATGCTTCCTCTAGAGGAACCACAAGCTTTAAAACTCTAGAAGAACTGTAGAAGCTAATTGAGAACATCACTATGAATAATTATCAGTGGGGAAATCAGAGAATGAAGGTCAAATCAAGAGGAGTGCGTAATGTGGATACTGTCACTTCTTTGGAGGCAAAAATTGAGGTCCTAACTAAGAAGATTGATGATCTGAGCAGACTTACTCCACCAGCACCAGTTACGAGCTGTGACATTTGTGGGCGAGGGCACTGTAATCATGAATGCCAGGCATCCGCCATGGGACCAACAGTGGAGCAAGTAGATTATTTGAGAAATCAAAAGCCCAATAATCCTTACTCTAACACATATAATCCTAGGTGGAGGAAACACCCGAATTTCGCTTAGAGTAATCAAGGGCAGCAGAGGCAAGGTCCTCTACCTAGATTTTAGTAGCCTCCTAACCCACCACAGAAGCTGACCATTGAAGATCAGTTGTCCAAATTCATAGCAACATCAAAAGGTTGATTTAAAAGCACTGAAACAACTTTGAGGAATCAGAAGGCTTCCATCTACAACCTTGAAACTCAAATTAGTCAGTTGGCCAAGCTAATTTATGAAAGACTACTAAGGACTCTACCTAGCTACACCAAGCCAAATCTTAAGGAACAAGCCAAGGCTATCACATTGAGGAGTGGTAAGGAGCTGAAAGAAGTTGAGAGAGAGCAAACTAGTGATGAAGGTGCTGCTATAACTGAGAAAATAGAGGACACTATGTTAGAAAAGATAGAAGAGCCAAAGAAGAGAGTAGTGAAGGAATACCAGCCACCCATACCATACTCGAGCAGGCTCGCAAAGGACAGTAAGGAGGAATAATTTGGTAAATTTTTAGAGCTTTTTAAATAGTTGCATATTAATATTCCTTTTGTTGAAGCTCTTTTGCAGATGCCAAAATATACAAAGTTCTTGAAGGACCTCCTTTCTAACAAGAAGAAGCTCGAGCAGCTATCAATAGTGACCTTGAATGAGGAGTGCTCAGCCATAGTCCAGAACAAGCTACCACGAAAAACAAAGGATTCAGGGAGTTTTACTATCCCTTGCAATATTGGTAGTTTATCTATTGATAGGGCATTAGCAGATTTAGGTGCTAGTATAAATTTGATGCCTTATAGTATGTTTCAAAAACTAGGACTTGGTGAACCAGCACCCACTAGGATGAGCATTCAATTAGCAGATAGATTTATCACATATCCTAAGGGTATAATAGAAGATGTCCTAGTAAAAGTTGATAAGTTTATTTTTCCTGTAGATTTTGTGATCGTGGATATGGATGAAGATGTTGAGGTACCATTGCTTTTAGGTCGACCATTCCTTGCTACAGCTAGAGCCATCATTGATGTTCATGGTGGGAAGCTGACTTTAAGGGTGGAAGACAAGCAAGTGATCTTCAAAATATCTGAGGCCATGAAGCACAAGATGAGTATGGATGATACATGTTTTTATGTAGATGTGATTAACTCACTTATGTCTTGTTCTTTGCAGGAAATCTTCACTAAAGATGCATTGGAGACATGTATTATGCAGCGAGATGAGGAGACTTATCACATAGAGATTAGGGAGCATGTGGCATACCTGCAAGCCCGTGAACTATTGATCAGAGATACACCTCTTGAGAGGATTGAGGATAACATATTCAGAATCAAACCATTTATTGAGGATCCACCAGAGTTGGAGCTGAAAAGACTTCCAGAGCACTTGGAATATGCTTTCTTGGCAGAAAATTCCAAGCTGCCTGTTATTATTGCAGCAAACCTGACAAATGATCAAAGAAGGAAACTCTTAGATGTGCTTAAGACGCACAAGAAGGCCATAGCATGGAAGATCCNGGGAGAATGTGGCATACCTGCAAGCCCGTGAACTATTGATCAGAGATACGCCTCTTGAGAGGATTGAGGATAACATATTCAGAATCAAACCATTTATTGAGGATCCACCAAAGTTGGAGCTGAAAAGACTTCCAGAGCACTTGGAATATGCTTTCTTGGCAGAAAATTCCAAGCTGCCTGTTATTATTGCAGCAAACCTGACAAATGATCAAAGAGGGAAACTCTTAGATGTGCTTAAGACGCACAAGAAGGCCATAGCATGGAAGATCCCTAATATGAGAGGAATTAGCCCTTCATTTTGCACCCACAAGATTTCATTAGAAGAAAACTGCAAACCATTGGTACAGCCACAACGACAAATGAATCCGAACATGAAAGATGAAATGAAAAAGGAGGTAATTAAACTTCTAGATCCAAGAGCTATTTACCCTATTGTTGACAGTTCTTGGGTTAGTCCTGTTCAGGTAGTGCCAAAGAAAGGAGGAATGACAATGGTGCCTAATGAGAAGAATGAGTTGGTGCCGATGAGGATAGTCATAGGGTGGAGAGTCTGTATAGATTATCGAAAGCTGAATGATGCCACTGGCAAAGATCACTTTCCTCTACCATTCATAGACCAGATGCTGGAATGTATGGCTGGACATGCCTATTACTATTTTTTGGATGGCATGTCAGGATACTTCCAATTACCCATTTCCCTAGAAGATCAGGAAAAGACAACCTTTACTTGTCCTTATAGTACATTTGCTTATAGAAGAATGTCATTTGGGTTGTGTAAAGCCCATGCCACCTTTCAAAGGTGTATGATGGCAATCTTCAATAAATTGGTTGAGGACATCATGGAGGTATTTATGGACAATTTCTCTGTCTTTGGTAACTCTTTTGAATTATGCTTGCATAACTTAGCTAAAGTCCTTGAGAGGTGTGAGGAAACTAATATTGTCCTGAATTAGGAGAAGTATCATTTTATGGTACAAAAGGATATAGTGTTAGGCCATAAAATCTCTACTAAGGGTATAGAGGTCAATAAGGCAAAAATAGAGACCATAGCTAAACTGCCACCTCCTACTTCTGTAAAGGCAATTAGGAGCTTTCTAGGTCATGCTAGCTTCTATAGAAGATTTATTAAAGATTTTTCCAAGATAACTAGACCTCTTACTAAGTTGCTTAAGAATAATGTACTTTTTATCTTTAATGATGATTGTATGATTACTTTTAACACTTTAAAAAACAAATTAACTACTGCCCCTATTGTGGTTACACCTGATTGGCCATTACCATTTGAACTAATGTGTGATGCAAGTGATTTTGCAATAGGAGCAGTTTTGGGAGAACACAAGGACAAGCATTTCTGACCCATTTACTATGCAAGCAAAACTTTAATTGATGCTCAGAAGAACTACACTACCACTGAGAAAGAGTTGCTTGCAGTAGTTTACTCTTTAGGCAAATTTAGATGTTATCTTATTATGTCTAAAGTCATTTTGTACACTGATCACTCAGCACTGAGGTATCTTTTGAGCAAAAATGATGCTAAGCCTTGACTAATACATTAGGTTTTGTTGTTGCAGGAGTTTGACCTAGAGATCCAAGATCATAAGGGAACTGAGAACCTAGCAGTAGACCACTTGTCTTGTCTGGAACTCCCAACTCAAGGGGAGTTAGTGGAAGATGACTCAAATGACACTTTTCCAGATGAACGGCTATATGAAATAGAGGTGAAAGACATTCCTTGGTTTGTTGATTTTGCTAACTACCTTGCAGGTAGGGTTCTGCCAAAGGAGTTAACTTATTCACAGAAGAAAAAATTCTTCTCTGATTTGAAATACTACCTTTGGGAATACCCCTATCTATTTCGTATTTGTGCAGACTAAATGATAAGGCATTGTGTTGTTTATCCTGAGACTGAAAGTATCCTGGAGCATTGCCATAAGGGTCCAACTGGAGGACATTATCAAGCCAATGGGACAACAAGGAAAGTCCTGGAGTTAGGTTTTTATTGGCCTACCTTGTTTAAAGATGCTTATAGGTATGTAAAGCAATGTGACAATTGCTAGCGCACAGGCAACATCTCTAAGAAGGATGAAATGCCCCAAACCAACATATTTGTGTGTGGAGTCTTTGATTTCTAGGGCATTTACTTCATTGCTCCTTTTCCTTCATCTTATAGGAACAAATATATTCTAGTTATAGTAGATTATGTATCTAAATGGGTAGAAACTCAAGCTTTGCCTACCAATGATACGAGGGTAGTTATTAAGTTCCTTAGGAAATTATCCACTAGGTTTGGAGCACCTAGAGCTATCATTAGTGACAGAGGTACCCACTTCTATAACTAACAGCTAGCTAGTACCTTAAAGAAATATAATGTCACTCATAAAGGGGCTACCTATTATCATCCCTAAACTAGTGGCCAAGTAAAGGTGATGAATAGGGAACTTAAACAAATATTGGAAAAGACTATAGAGCAATCTAGAAAGGAATGATACTTAAAATTAGATGATGCTCTATGGGCTTATAGAACTAGTTTCAAAACTCCCATTGGTACTACCCCTTACAAACTTGTTTATGGTAAGTGTTATCATTTACCAGTAGAGCTGGAGCATAAGGCTTTTTAGGCTAGTGCAAGTGAAAAGCAGTTGCTCCAGTTTCAACTGACAAAGTGGAGAGATGCTGCTTATGAAAATTCAAAGTTGTACAAGGAAAGGACAAAGAAGTGGCATGACCAAAATCGCCTAAAGAGTTTCAACCTGGGGACTAAGTGTTGCTCTTCAATTCACGCATTAGACTTTTCCCTAGGAAACTTAAGTCCAGATGGTCAGGTCCCTTCATGATGAAGCAAGTGTTTCTTTATAGTATTGTTGAAGCCACTCATCCAGAAAAGGGAACCTTCAAGGTCAATGTGCAGAGGTTGAAATTATACCATGGTGCTAGCATCCAAGAGTTTTCCAGAAATGCTTGTCACCTCCAAGACTCCCTGTAGTAGCTCCTCAATACCTAAGTCCAGCTAAATGACTGTAAAGAAGCGCTTGTTAGGAGGCAACCCAATATCTAGTGTTTTATTTTTTTTCTCAAATTCTCTTTATGATTTATGTTTGATTGTTTTCTTTCAGTTTCTTAATTAGTTTTTAGCTAAAGGGGAGATTTATATCCTATTTTTCTGGTGTAGGTTTTGTTGGAGACACTTATACAGATTATTGAGTGCAGTAAGAGTTCAGCACTCAGTTTAGAGTGTAGAACACAAGTTGAAACACAGTCATGCCCTACCCTGTGTGAATCATGCAGAGAGCCTAGAAGGAGAACACGGCCAGTGACATGGTCATGTCTTTCACCGTGTCAATTGACCAGAGGATTATGAATCATGCAGAAAATCCAGGGGGAGGACACGGTCAGTGACATGGCTGTGTCTATACCCATGTCGATTAACCAGAACCAAACCATCCTAAGGCACGACCATGTCCATACCCAGGTAAGTATCCACACATGCCATGTCACCAACACGGACACATACACAGTTGCGTTCATTCCCGTGTCACTTAAAGAACTTTCTACCTTTTAAACACGACTTGATACATGGGCATGTCATCCTTGTGTCAAGCCAACACCCCCACTGCCACGCACGTGTCAACTCACGTGTTCCTTACCTAAGCCCAACACGTCCACACTACACGACTGTGTTGGGGCTGTGTCACATAAAAACTCTTCAAATTTCTGGTTCACAGGATAACCTCTCAACACCAAAAACTCCCCCCCCCCCCCTTTCACATTCTTCTCCCAATTCTTAGGCACTCCTTCCACCATTTTCGGCCAACCCCCTCCCCCCCAGCACAAATCCCCCAATTTCTTCCTAAAACACCACCCCACACCATTACACTTTGTAATGTCATTCTTTTACTAGGTTCTATCCTCCAGCAACAGGTATGTTGCTCTTCCTTCACTTTTATTCTTTATCGCTTACTGTTTGATTGAGTGTTTGATGAGTAATGCCTGCCTTATATAATGTGGGAACTTAGGAAGATGCTACTACATGATGAACTGCTATTAGGAGACATTAGGAAATATTACTACAGAATTGTTCAAATATTGGAGATTTGTTCATTTTTCTTGCTTTTGTCATTGCTGTAGGCATGTCCATTGTTAGCTGTTTTTGTAGGAATTGGAATTACTACTGATTTAGAACTCATGTGAGAATTGCAACTGCTATTGTTAATTGTCAGTTGGAAAAAGTAGGACATATTACTACATGATAACCTATTATTAGGAAAAGTCAAAAAATGACACTACAGATTGACAATTAGGGAGAATTGCTGATTTTTGTTTCTTGGCATTGTTGTGGGGCTTGCAATTGTTCACTGTTAGTGTGGGAATTGTTGGTGACAGGTTGGTTAAATGCATATTGTTAGTAATGAGAAGTTTGACAGTGAAATGGTTGTGAGTGATTCATAGTTCAATTTTATAGTATGAAAAAGAGGAAAATGATACTACAGATTGATAGTTAGAGGGGAAATGATTTGTTGCTTCATTATGATTTCTTATCAATACTATGGAAATTGATTTGTTGTTTCATTCTGAATTGCTTATCACTATTGTGGAAATTGAATTATCCTGATTTATTCTAATTTCTTATGGATTTCTTGTCAATGTTGTGGGAATTGATTTGTTGCTTCATTCTAGTTTGTTGTTCCATTCTAATTCTCAATTCTCACCTGTCCATTCTAATGCCATATGAGTTGATTTATGCTAATTTTCTTTTAGTTCATCACTATAGGCTTGCTGGAATTATTGTGGTCATATTCTGATTCTCCATTCAAATCTCTTGGATGCATGTAACTTCTTATACGTTAACTAATTTAAAACTGAATAATGGGGGATTTACTTCCTTGGTTTCAATTTGATTAATCTGAGATTGTGGTATGAATTCTATGATGTCAATTATCTGCTAAATTAGAAACCGTGGTTATGAGTGGATCTCACTTTGTCTGGAATTGAATTATGCACGAATTGAATTTCATTGTGGTTCTCATCATTGAGCATTTTATTCATTCATTTATATGTGGTGCAATTTTAGTTTTCTAGGATTCTCCTTGAGATTCACATGGTTTATTTTTCTATGCATTTACAGGAAAACATCATGACTAAATGCACAAATGATTCTCAGCCGCACCGTGAGAAGTTGCAATCACGAAAGAAGTGGGCCATCCTTTAGGAGTCACCTTCTCCATCTCCCAAAAAGAAGAGATCTGAGGCCACTGACACTTCCCTTCACCCTTTCCTCAGACTGCATGGGGCTGAGCATAGGGAGCGGCTAGATAAACTTTCCACAAAGCTATTTGAACCTAGCCACTACCCGGTCTGGCTAGTATTACAAGAGCTGGGTCTTGAACAGGAGGTCCGACACCTCCTCAGTTTCAGTCGATGGAGCAGTGTGTTTGAGCTACAGGAGCTGGTATATAGAGAGCTCACTCTAGAATTTCTCCACATGGTGGAAATCAACACAACATTTACAACCTCCACTACCATGTGGCATGGGCCAGACACTATTAGATTCTATCTTGGTTCCTTCATGTATAGCATGAGCTTGCAAGAGTTCATTGAGGCAGTTGAGCTCTCTGAGTAGGGGTTCGTTTATGATGCCTACGACTTGGACTGGATCTTCCCCAACACAGAGCCTGGGGACACTGGAAGGAAGTCAGCACGAAGGCCACTTATGAGGCCAACAGGTCTAAAGCCTCTACCCTTCGTTCATCGGCTCTTTTCTCACAAGCTTTTAGTCCACTCTTTGACTACAAGGAGGGAGAGCACTGGAGTTGTAAGCAAGAAAGATCTGTTCTTCCTCTGGTGCATACGTGAGCAAAAACATTGCCACCTTGGATACGCCTTCATTCAACTCATCAAGGGTTACCTACAGTGGGGAAACTTCGGGGCTATCGGTGGTGGATCTATGATTAGCCGACTAGCCCATCACCTTAATGTCTTAGGTGACGAGTCTACGTTTACTGTAGCCTGCCGATCTATGCCGCTAGGAATGGATACATTGAAGGCAATGGGGATGGTTAAGCGCCACACAGACACATAGGGTACCTATCTTGCCCTAGTCGATGGTCCACCACGAGCGGTCCTCGGGAGTCCACTAATAGAGGGACTTTGAATGGATGAGGAACCCCAAACTGACAAACCACCCGCATGCACTCCCGAGGAACCACCAACAACTGGACCCAGCACATTAGCACCTCAATCTTCACAACTGTTTTCCAGCTTCCCCTTCACATCAATTGATGAGGAGGAGCGAAAACCAACTGCTATAGAACGACAGCTGAGCCGTATAAAGGTCGAAGTCGATGGGACACGGGCTCGAATTAATCACATCATCATGGAGAACCGTAAGGAGTAGCGGCATCTACACCAATGTATGTCCTATGAGTGGATGCACCATCAGTGGGTGCAGTCCACCTTATAGATGATGTGCTAGGTTATGGGACTTTAGCCTCCACGACTGCCTAGCCCGCCTATCTTCCAGGAGCCAGCCGATGATGTGGACCCGTCCCCTTCGGTCGAACCGATTCGCCCTCCAAGCATTTCATCCCGTGTACCATCTTCTAAGTCTCCGAATGCACAACAAACCAAACTGCCTTCTACACCACATTTTGAGCATTCTGGAGAGCCACCTAGGGAGTAGTTTGTTATTTCTTCGTTTCTTTTTGCCATTCACTTTTAAACATTACTTAGTCCATTGTTTAGTTTAAATTTCATAGTCCTAGACCTTTTAACTTTTTTTTTTTGTCTAGTTGTCTAATTCCCTTTGCAGCCTCACCTTCCGCATCATTGGGATGTCACCATCACCCGTCCAGGACATCAAGAGCCTCATCACCAAGGGAGTATCTTTCCTTTTAGTTTAGCTTTTCATACATTGAGGACAATGTGTTGCTTAAGTGTGTGTGTGGGGGGGGGGGGGGGTATGCTTTAACTTGTATGCATGATGTAACTTGATGCTTGAACTTGTTTACTTTAACTGAACAAGTTGTACTTCCTGAAGTAATTCGAACTAGAACACTGTGCTTCTGAGGTGATATTCCTGGGTAATTTTTTTATTTTCTGGTTTTATTATCTTTGCTTAATACCTTACCTTTTAGCTAGCAACATTATGAGGTAACCACTAGGGTTCAGTGGACCTGGGACATTGAAATACAACCTTGTACTAGTTAGCCTTAAGTATCTGATTTGAATATCCAGTGCTTTAAGAAAAAACAACAAAAAAATAGTGACAATTTGAATAAAGTTGAGTAGCTGATTTGAGAATAGTGGGGCACTGCTCTTCTACTTTATGTGCCTGAAACTGAAGAAGGGTATGAGCATGCCAATGAAGCATAACTAGTTGAATGTGGGTTGCAAGTAATGACCAGATACCATATCCTAGGATCCTAAACTATGCAAGAAAAGGAAAAAAGTAATAGCGCATTGGAGTTCTTAGCAGAAAATTAAAAGAAAAAAAATTTGTCAAGTTGAGAACATAGTAATAAGCACAGGGTAATTCTGTCTAGATACCAAGGGGTGAGCTAAGGCAAATATGTGGTTCAATGACTGGATTCATGAGTTGAGCATAGGAACTGAATAGTGTAGCTGTTAAGGGTAAAGTACCTAGCATAAACTTCTTTGCATTGAATTGTTTTCCCAGGGATAGAGCTTATTGAGAGATTTGTTGTGATTTGAATTGCTTGAGGACAAGCAAATGCTTAAGTGTGGGGGGATTTGATATTTGCTTATTTCAGCTATTAGTTTCATGCTTTGTTTATGCATTCTCACCCACAATTGAGTATATTTTCTTTAAACATGGTACTTAATCCATGAATTTGTGTTATCAAGTGTTTCTCTTATTGGTCAAGCAAAAGGAAGGATTTTAGGGAATTTCTAGAGCAAAGTGCAGAGAAATCAGTAGAGTCTGAAGTATAGACAAAGGACACGGCTCTACACATGGCCATGTGTGTGCCCATGTCTAGCTTCCAGAAGTCCTTGCTCAAGCATACTGAAGAACACAACCATGATTGTGAAGAACACGCCCGTGTTGAACATCGTGTTAGTCAGCCAGAGACAACCCTGAGATGAACACGCCCTTAGCCAAAGAAGCATGGGCCATGTTGAAATGAACACAACCTAAAGCAGAAAAGGCACGATCGTGTTTGAAGTCTAGAAAGTCAATTTAAGTGACACGCCCAGTCCCATAAGTAAACACAGCCCGTGTCTAGGCCGTGTTCGAGCTATTGAGGGCTAAACCCCTAAATTCCGAATAGTATATATATGAACCTTAAAGTGGAAGGAAGGAGAACATCTTTTGACATCAGAAACAAGGACGGAAATAAGACTTTGAAGGCTTGGAGAGGAACAAGATAGAAGAGTGAACCTTTGAAGGAATTTATGAGAATGAGTTTTTCTAATTCTATAATTTCTTCTATGTATTCTTTTGATACAGTTTTTATCATTATGAACTAAATTGTAAAGGTCTAGATAGGATGAACCCTAGAGTCGAATTTGTACTCTTTTACCTTTAATTCAATAAAGAATTATATCTTTCCTTTCTTAGAATTGTCTATGATTATTATTTGTGTTGAATTAATAAAGCATGCCATTAATTTAATATCAAATTTCAGTTTATAGATTGAGAAATCATAAATTGAGTAGATCACTTGTAGGCAATAAGATTTGCATGGAATCCTAGAGATATGATCACATAAGTCTTCTGATTAGGGTTAACTGGGAATTTACAGAACGTAAACTAATGCATGGGTGTTGATTAGGAAGAGATTTCAATCAATCAACCTAGGAATGGTTGTCATATTGCTTGAGAAAGAATAAGGCATAATTCAGGAATTTGCATCAGTCTAAGTAAAGAATTGGTGATCTTTGAGTTATGGTCAAAAGTGCAAAGCTAGATTCTAGGGGGATTCTTATCTAGGTCTGTCTATCAAATTGAAAAACCTTTAGAGTTCATTGTCATTGTTTATTGTCTCATTTTTATTTGTTTAATTAAGTAGTTCATTAATTTAGCTATAAATCTGAGATTAGATAATAGAAAAAAAGATTAATAAAAAAATCTATAGTCCTCATGGGAACGATATTCGTACTCAATTGAGCTATTCTACAAAACGATAGGTACACTTGTCTAGAGTGATTGTAGTATTAATTTAATTGGATACTTTACAAACATCACTTTCGAGCAAGTCTAAGCGAGAGGGAAATATCAACATAACAAGAGGGGGATATCGGGAGACTGAAACTCAGAAACTATTAAAGGGAATTAGGGATTAAAGGGAAAGGGGTGTAGGCAATCAAATTAATGGACAATTAAAATTTTAGGCAATTTAAATTTCTCAAATTGCCTTTAAATGGATTTTCGAAGTCACACTTAATAACCAATTAAATTGTGCCATCTGAATAAGATGACATAGCTTGGCCAATAATAAAAATGCTATGTCATTTTAATATACATTAAATTAATGATGTCATTTGCCCAATAAGAAATTGCCAAGTGTCAATATGTGTCATGGTGGCCAATCACATGTTTTTATTTCTTTAATAAGAAATCATTTGTCCCACCTTGATAAAATAAAGCATGAAGTAATTATTATCTCTTTAGTAAAAGTAAATAAGAAATAATTACTTTGAATGAAAATTAATTATGTCACCTAACCAATAAGAAATTTCCAAGTGTCACTTCGGCCAATCATAAATTTTTATCTCTTTATTAAAATGGTGACTCTACCATACTAGGGAGGTATGACATAGCTCCTTGACGTGGCAGCATAACAATCGTTAATGTTAAAAGAAAGTAATCTTGACTATGAAAAAATAAATGGTCATGACTAAATGTTTCTACGTCAACAGTGATTAATGTTGCCGTGTCATGGAGGTATTACATACCTCCTTGGTATGTGAGAAAAGTTCTTATTAAAAAAGTAAAATAAGAGATAATTAATAAATTATAAGTATTATCTCCTTATTAAATAAATTAAGGGATAATAATGAAGGAATCTATATCCAATTGGGATTTCTCCTTTCTGTGGCCCATAATAGAGCACTTATGTGCCATTTTCCACATTGGATTTTTAGAGTATTGAAGCTCTACTAGTTGTTATAAAGCCCCAAGCCTTGACGACCAAACTCACTTTAGAGATCAACCTCCAACATTCAAGCCTTCAAGTCTTGAAGACCTCCCTTTGAGTTGGGTACAAGCTTGTTCAAGTCCTCTGACCAAAATCATCAAGTGAAGAGAATAATCAGAGGATCACTCATATTCTTTGTAATAGGAAAATTATCAAATTTACCAAATAATACCATTTAATAAAGTATTTAACAATTTAGGTTAGTTTTGAAACTATTTACCAAAATGGGTCATTTTTTTCGCCTAATACACGCTAAAGCATTTTTATCATAAAACCCTAAAATATTACAGCGTTTTAAATAATAAACGTCAAAATGTAAAACGTGTTTTCTGTAAAAAAAAAAAAAAAATGCCAAATTTTTTTGTAAAAAATGCCAAAACGTTAAGGCTCTAGACATTATTCTTCTTGAAAAGGCAAATAAAACGCAGATTTAAATCTACATTTTCTTATAGAAAACACAGATATGTATCTGCATAAGAAAACACAGATTCAAAGGATGATCATAGTTATTCTTCCCCTTCCCTCGTTCTTGATGAAACTCACTCTTCTCTCCGTCAATCTTTTCCTTCTCTCCATTTAATTCCTACACCCTCGATTTTGATGCCCACAAAATGCACTTTTCTCTCTATTTGTTGAGTTGGATTGGCCAAGTATAGAAATAAAAATAAAAATATACTATTATTACTTCAAAAATTCAAAAATATTTTTATTTAAAAAATATCCCTTTTGTGGGAATCAATGCTACTCATTTTTTATACTATGCATGAATCAATGCTACTCATTTTTTATACTATGCATGAATCAATGCTACTCATTTTTCACAAAATAATATCATCTACTTCCCTACACAAATTAACCCTCATATTAAATATGATACTTTATAGGATTTCAATAGTTAAAATAAAATTTTGTTAAGAGTTTTAAGTGGGTAAGTACTGCTATAAGTATATGAAGTTATAAAAGTAATGCCATATATACATTAGCTAATTTTATACTTTTTAGATTGATAATATTTAAATTTAATAAGATTCCTTTTAATTTTTACCATAGGTGAAATGATGCTAACTAGACAATGATATCATATGTGATATAAGGTGAAATAATCATTTCTTAGAATCTTAGTCAGTAAATAAAATGAACATAGACACCACCATATTATCTTGAGAAAGTAAAAAAAAAATTAATTGAGATTTTTTTATTGGCACATTATGATAGCCCTTGATGCATAGGGCCTAGTTTTCTAGTGTAAGAAGTGTGTCATTTTACTAAACGTAGAAGGAAGTAGAGGATCAAAACCAACTACATTCACATACTACACCTGCAGGCCCCACTTCTGTTGTTTGTATCCTCTTTCTTCTTTTGAATCTACGTTTTCTATAGAAAACGAAGATTCATATATTTGTTTTCTTATAGAAAACGCAGATTTGAATCTGTATTTTATTATCTTTTCAAGAAGAATACTGTCTGGAGCCTTAACTTTTTGGCTTTTTTACAAAAAAAAAAAAAAAAATTTGGTGCTTTTTTTTTATTAACACATTTTATATTTTGGCGTTTATTGTTTAAAACACTGTAATGTTTTAGCGTTTTTTGATAAAAACGCTTTAGCATGTATTAGGCAAAAAAAAAGTGACCCATTTTGGTAAATAGTTTTAAAACTAACCTAAATTCGTAAATACTTTATTAGATGATATTATTTTGGTAAATTTGCCTGTTTTTTGAGTGAATTTATTTACAAATTTCCAATCATAAAGAGCATCTCTATACAACATCCAATTCCGGTGCTTTTTTTGATAATGGTCCATGATGATTTTTATTTTTTTTTTCTTTTGCTTCTTGTTATATATGGAACACTAATAAAGTATACACCTTCCGACTTTCGGAAGATACATTTTAGTTAAGATGTGCTTGACATGTTGTTAAATTTAAAGTCAGAATAAATTATTATATCATAAGCCTTGTTTAGCTTATTTTCAGAATTAATTTGTTATAATATATGATAATTTTCTAAAAATATATAATTTACTCCTTCCAAGTTGGTCACATTTTGTCCATATGTCATTTTTCGTCTAATTTTTTGAAATATGTTTGTCAATTGTGGTTTTCTACACATTTAAAAAGTAAATGAGGTTGAATTACACATTTTTAAAACACTTATAAATTGCACAAGGTCAAGTTGAAAAGATAAATTAAAATTTTCCTAATTATTATTCAAATTTTGGTTATGCCAAAAACTAACATAAGGGCAAATTAATGGATATAATGCACTTTAATTAAGTAATTACGAATTTAGGTTAGTTTTAAAAATATTTACTAAAATGGGTCATTTTTTATCCCTAATACACGCTAATGCGTTTTTATCACAAAACACCAAAACATTTAAGCATTTTAAACAAAAAATGCAGATATAGAAAATGCGTTTTCCACAAAAAAAATTCCAAATCTTTTTGTAAAAAATGCTGAAAATGCAGATATGGATTTTTTTTATCACTTTGACTGCCATTGGGAAAGGCAAAAAACGCATATGCATTTTTCTCTAGAAAATGTGTAAACACATGTGCGTTTTTCTCTAGAGTTTTGTAATTTTCATTAGTTTAATTGGATTCTGTGGATATGGGTATATTTAATTTTAATTCGATTCAAATAAAGGTCTGGGTTTTATCTAACATCCAATCCAATTATCCGATTACCCGAGTCGCTGTATAACCACATATATTGTCCATATGCTTGCATATATGTTTAGAAGTCTAGATTTTCTAATATTTCTAGGCAAATTTATACAATTATCTTATACTATGCAAGATTTATTTTAGTTAATTTATTTGGCTATCAATTTTTTGGTTGAATATTTCTTATATATATATATATGAATAAAAATTAAATGAAAGTGGGAATGGATATGGAAAGAATTTCACCCAATCAAATAAAGGATCAAATATAAACAAGTAAAAATGAAATAAAGAGGACAAGAGAATAGGAAAGAAGGATAGAGAAATAGATGACAAAAGAATTTTTTGCACATTTCAAATGTCTCGTAATCTTACATAAGGAACGAATACCAATATATATCCTACAAACAATTCTCTAATTCAATGAACCTGTAATAAAGCAATCTCAACGTGTAGGGGATGGCAACAAATCCACCCACAACGTGTTGATCGTTTTGCCCTTTCAACCAATTTTCTATTTGCCTTCTCAAATTCACCTTGAACAAAATCTTAAGCCGCAAAATTTTTAGATGAAACCTATACTACTCATCCCTTTTGTGTTAACTGTTGTTCGTTCCATAGCTCTTTCCCTTGACTCACTATGGTTCCAAGATATGACAGTTCTTGACAAAATCATTTGAATAATTGACATACTTGGTCCAAAACGGACAAAGATGTTAAAAGCCAATTTGCAACCAAGGTTTTGATTGGCCATTGTAGTGGATAACTGCAGCCTTTTTCAGACTCTCAATATCGGTTTTATTATGCTATTCAGCACAGATGAAACTGACATAATCAGAACATAAATTTTGAATAAACCCAATAATTTTCTTTTTTTTAAATGATGTATGAAAGACTAGTAAGAAAATATACTTGAAAATTAAATGTTCCAATATAAAAGTTGGCAATGTGACAGATGCAAGTAACTTTTTTCCGTAAGTGCCAATGAAAGCAGTGTAAAAGCTTCAAAGTTACAATTATCTACTTGCAGAAGCAACAAGAACAGGGAGACTCAGATCCCTCCAACCATTGCACCATAGAAACAATTGTTCTTCCTTTAATTTCTATCAATTAAGCCCACTTATTACACATCAATCAATCTATGCAAAGTAGGCAAACATTTAAACAGAAAGAATGTTACGAAATTACTTATCTTTTAGAGCATGGTTTTCATATTATCTTCAATTCTTTTGAGAATTTCAAGGATATTCAGTACCCATAGGCCATTTATACTACTTCACAAGTTTACAATTCACAATTTACAGGATATATTTAGCTTGCAGTGACCTGTTACACCAGTCATGTTCTAAGGTCAAACTTTCATTCATTTTAGTTGCATCCACATAGAAGATAAATCCTTCACCAAAGCTAATAATATCCATTATTCACATTTTTTGTGTTAATTGCACGTTGACATCTTTCAACAATATTTGAGAGAGAAGATAGAAGGAATGAAGAGAGGCTTTAAGCAACCTAACTATCCCAGTGATAGAAAGAGCAATGCCTAGAAAAGGGGATGAAATTCTTTCAGCATGAAGATCCATAATTCTTTTCTTGTCATTCCATTCTTCTATGTGTATGCGTGAGAGAGAGACAATAGAATCCAAAGACAGTAAGTGCGGTTGTAGTTACATTTCACTTACCTCTGGTATGTATATACGAAGATGGTTGAGTAAAGATATGTACTTTGGACTTCTAGCTTGCAATTTTGAAGCAAATGTTCGTGGAGTTGTGTCACTGAGAATGGCTCCCGCAATATGATTCCCATGATAGTAATTCCTGATCCCATTTCGATTTTCTACAGCTTCAAGTACTGGAACATTTTCTCTAGTCAACTAGTCAAACTGGTGAATGCCTTTGACTTCAACAATAGCGAGGGAGACAGGATTTAGTGCAAACCAAGAGTGCATACCTGCATAAGTTTCTATAGAAAACGCACCCACGTTTTCTTAAAGAAAATGCATATGCGCTTTTAACTTTCCCAAGGTCAATCAGAAGTGGGTAAAAGGATTTCAGCGTTTTTGACAATTTATTTTGGCATTTTTACACAAAATGCAGTTTTGGGTTTTGGCTTTTTTTGTTTAAAACATTGTATTGTTTTAGTGTTTTCTGATAAAAATGTGTAAGTGTGTATTAGGAAAAAAAGTGACCCATTTTGGTAAATAATTTCAAAACTAACTTAAAATTGTAATTAGTTTATTAAATTACATTATTTCTGTAAATTTGCCTGAGATTGTTCCTCACTTCAAAAATGAATAAAAGTTTAATTTGTTCAAGCATATATTTTTTTCTTTAATTCTTAGACAAGAATTTTTTTTGTACAAGGGTAAAACGGAAGTTAAATGGCCTAGTTCAATACACAAAACAACTGAAATATTTTTTTTTTAAAAAAAAGTATGTAAGTGAAGTCACTTGTTATTTAAAACTAGTACCGGTTCACCAATTTTATCGATTCATAACGGTTCACACTAATTTTGACCTGTTTAATTGCTCTACTGGCCTAACCTCTTGACGGAATCATTTTCTTGATCAAGCACCAGCCAGTCTGGTATGGTTTTTAAAATAGTATCGTACAGTGACTAATGAGAAAACTTTTTTTTTTTCAGTTTTTTCTGTTACAAATTTTCTTTTTTGGCAAAACAAACAAAGGAAAATTTTATCATGCTGAAATTTTTTTCGAAATAATAAATTTCTAACAAAAGAAATTGAGTCTTAGGAAAAAAAAAACACACACACACACACTCATAGGTACTAACCAACCAGCATATTTCATCCTCCACTTTTTCTATTATGTTAGACTTATCATTTGAAGCTAAATTATTTCCATATTCAAGAAGCTTGCTAAATTTGAAATCTATCCTAGTCTTCCTTAAACCATTTTCTGCAGCCAGAAACAACTCTTTTGTTCTCAAAAAGGGATCAAATGTCGTCCTCTTTGACAATATACTCCTAAGTAACGAACCAATTTGATCTTTCTTTTTCACTAATCGAGTATTCATTTCATCTAAAGTCTTAATTTCGTGATTCTTCTCCTCATCTAAATCCCTTACCTTTTCAACAACGATTCTACTCAATTTATATGTAGATTCCATCCTTGCCAAAGAGACATGTATATTCTCAATTTCTAACACATAATTCAACTGATCAATTGGTAAAGCCTCTATGATTCCATCTTTGATTCCAACTTACTCAACTTATCATCATACTCACTAACTAATTGTTTCAACTCCAATGCTTCATGTTGTCCCTTACTCAGTTTCTCTGACACCTCTTGTTGAAGTTCATGTGTTTTTTCATCCTTTTCAGCAAGCATTCTCTCCAAATTCTCAACGACAAGTTTTCTCACTAATTGTTGCTTCTAGTTGAGAAACTCCAATGGCAATCTCATAATTCCTCTGCTTCATATGCTCTCTTGTCTCATTCCTAGACTTAGCAGTTGCATGAATTTGTTTTACAAGATCTTCAACAATCTCATTAGCTCTCTTAATTACCATATACGCTACTTGCCAAACCCATGTATTTCTCTGATCTAAGCAAACTGTTTGCTCCAAAAATTTTAAAAGTACTCACCTAGGCAGATATCTTGTCAAAACCAATCACTAGCATATGGGCGGAATTTCCAATTTCTAATTTGAGAGTGTCTCTTGTTAACCCTAAGCTTAGGTGCAATAAGTTTTGCAAATGACAAATGAGGAAACACTACAAGAAAATTGTTATTTTCCTATGGAAAAATTTTGTGGGAAAAGTTGAATTTTTTGTTCGAATTCCAAATTCCCAGGATAACCACACCGTGAGATAAAGTAGCATTGGAATTGGATTTTCCCCAGGAAAAATTGTTCCATGGGAAAAGTCTTGAAAATGGGTATATTCCACGCTATCTCTCACAGAAATTCCCTTGGAACCATACCGTGTGATTTTTTTTAGTTTTTATTTTTTTAAAAAAAAATTGCCATGGAATAAATACCATGACAATTTGTTTTAATTTTTTTTTTGATTAAAAAAAATTCCCATGGTACATAGAATATAGTGGGAATTTGTTTTGTTCCCGTAGCTCTCATAGCCATGCCTTGTCTCGCAGTTGTCCCTCCAACAATTTAAGGCACTCAATGAATTCCCTTTGCCAGTCTCTTGCTCTTCTCCTTTGGTTGTCCACACTTTTATTGTAAAATCATTTATTGATCTATTTCACATTAAGAACCAATACTCAAAAAATCATATCATACAATTCCAAAATGAGAAGGGGAAGATTAAGGTCTAGTGTTACTATATATGTACAATAATAGAGAACATGAGGTGAAAATTATCCAACACAAATTTCACAAAAAATGATAAAACAACAATAATCCACTCAGAGAACAAAACCCTAAAGAAATTCAACAATAATAAATCTACATATTCTAAAATTCATCCTCTACATTTTGGACTAAAGGGGTTCTCTAACCTAAACTATTAATACCTTAATCAAGGCATCCAATTCGTAATAAATTGATCCTAGTGTCTTCTACAACCAATTTCAACTCAAATTCACTTATTTAAAACACGAAAACCTACCCCTTTCATGCCAACGGTGGGTAGCATTATCAATCGAGGCTGGGGGAAATCGCGTCGAGCAAGGCAGAAAAAGACCCAAATTTAATTGGACCTTATTTTTGGGGTCGAGCCTGGCCCTATATATAAACAGGAAGCTTGATTTTATTATATTATTACTTTTTGGATTAAATGCTATTTTTAAAATAAAAATAGAAAAACAATAAAAAAGAGAAGAATAAATAAAAAATAAAAGAAAACTAAAAATTGAGCCAGGGTTGAAAGAAAGCCCAAATCAAATTGAGTCTCAAAATTCAATCCCTAGTCAAATTTTATACGAGTCAAACCTTAATTTTAGATGGGTTGGGCCCAAAATTAACAATACTAATTGCGGGGATGTGTTTTTTGGAAAGCATAGATACCCAAAAGCGCATGCATACATGCAAAGTGAACTTTAAGGAGATTGATTGCCAAGTTTTGGCCTAGCAGAATCACATTTGCAAGGCTGATTAGTTGGAGTCCAGTGTTTAGCTTCTCGATAGGAACTTAATTACTAGTGTATAAGTTGGTCATTGTTAATGTTTAGGAATTCTTTGTTCTAAATTAAGATTTTCAAATAGTACAATTTTTTTTTTTATGAAATTTCTATAGTTGCTAATTTATTTAGCTTTATTTTCCATTAATTAAAAACAAAATTATTGAAGGTTGGAGAGTTGCTCATCATAGGCGAACTTAAAACCTTGCAGGCTACTAGTTCTAACTTCTAGGTGGAGTGTGCCATTTTCGGGTGAGTGAAATAGGGGATCCGATTAGGGGTGATATGCCTATCGGGAGAAGACACTTTATGGCTCTCAGTTGAGAAATGGAATCACTACTTTTTTTTTTTTTACCCAAAACAAGGAAATTAAGGGTCTTGAACTATAGATTGAGATCAGGGACTATGATATGAGTTAGGAAGGGGTTAGGCACCCTAACTCGCCTAGCCAATGGTTGGTCTCAAATGATGGATGGATTATCAGTTAACTTATCAATCGTAAACAATTGCATAATAGAATGTAAATGGTGAATGTATAAGGGGGATTGCATTAAAGTAAATAGACTTTAAATAAATGACTTGAACTGAAATAAAATGAAAAGGAACTACATGCTTACTTACATGATTTGGACTTGATCCAAGGAACTGGCATTCTTGGATGCCTACTGTTTTGTCGATTTTTGTTTCTGGTTTGTTAATACACAATGGAGATACAATACAATCTTGTGGAACTAGCTCTGGTGGGCTTGGTGAATGAACAACTGAGGCAAATTTGGAAGCTTGGTAGGACAGCAAGATGGTGTTGGGCTTGAAGCCAAGGGAGTTAGGTCTTATGGCCCAGAAGCTCCAGTTGTGACTAAGTTTAATCCAGTAGGGGAAGTCCGGTTACTCCCTGCTCTAACTGATGGACAGTGACAGAGAAACTTAGTGTCTATGAAGATAATTTGGTGGTAGTTGAAGGTATGTTAATGGAGCTTTTGATCCATTAATTGTGGAAGTGATGATGAGGGTAGCTAAGGAGAATCTCAGAGAAAATGAAAGTTCCTTTAATGGAGAAGAATATTGGGTTTAAGGTAGTAGGTGCTCTAAGGGGCAAGAACTAGAAAAACATTCAATGGAGATGTTATTCAAGTGGTTGGTGTTTTAGTGATAGTGATTCTAAAAATTCTAAGTGCTAATGAGTGATGGTTGAAAAGCCTTGTTCTTTCTATTTAGTGAGTAGTATTTATACTAAAAGGGAGATGATGATTGATGAGGATGATCATAAATATGAACGTTGGAGATCTAGGTATTTAATGCAATACTAAAAGGTGATGGTGCTTGGCTCTAGGTATTTAATGCAATGTTGAAGGGTTTATTTTTGGAAGCGGTATGGGGTTCAGTTTCCTAGGTGATATCTTTGAAGTTTCTGATACTTTAGGAAGATAAAGCAAAAGGGTAAAAGGTAGAAAGAAAAGTGTCTTGTCACATCAGCTGAGAGGGGAGTTCATACTTTCTCTTACCTGTGGGTCCCACACCTCTTATCAAACTTCCACAAAGGGGTCTTTGGAGAGGTCATTTAAAACCTCTTATAAGGTGGACTTTCCCTCAGCCCGAATCCATCCAAGTCACTAGACCAAAGATAGTTCCCGCTATAATAGTCGTGGCTTCTTTAGATGCCTTATTTGTGAGGTCTCTGGCCTCAGGGGCAGCCAAGAGGTGTCAAAGTCTTGACTACCAGTTAGAGCTACCTCGAGGGAGTAAAAGCTGCAGCTAGAGGAGTAGGCCATGGGCCTTTCTACCTGGTGGGATGCTCTTAAGGGCATTCTAATCAACCCAAGCATATTAGCTGTGGGAAGTACCTGGTGGAGGCAGTCTTAGGAGTCTTCTAGCAAATGTGGCTTCCATTGTTGGGGCTGCAACTGTGCCACTCTTGGCTCCAATTGGGCCAACTCTTATTTGTTTGTCCAAGCAAGTCTTTTGGCTTTTTTGGTCATATGGGCTCTATTAGGCCATTGGTTGTCTTAATTGGGCCTTAATCAAAATCCCATATTTACATTAACCCCCTTGTTCATTGAGAAAATGAAGTTTTGTTAATGAACATAAAGGAAATTAAAACTTACCTTGACCTTACCTTAGGGATGGTGTCTGATGACTTATGTGGAGTAAGTTGTGGCTTCCCTGCGTCTCCTACCTCTGCTGGAGCTACAGCCCCTGGTCTCTTGCTGGATTAGGTTGATATCATATTCATGACCTCTCGAGGGGTCTTAGCTTCTTTGGGAGCTTATGAAATTCATGACTTCTTAGGAGTCAGTCGTATCTTCTCTGGGTCTCATGCCTCTTTTGGAACTACATCCCCTGATTTCTTACTGGATTAGGTTGATTTCATATTCATGACCTCTCGAGGGGTCTTAGCTTCTTTGGGAGCTTATGAATTTGATGACTTCTTAGGAGTGAGTCGTAGCTTTTTTGGATCTCATGCCTCTGTTGGAGCTACAACCCCTAACTTATTACTAGATCAGGTTGATTTCATATTCATGACCTCTCGAGGGTTCTTAGCTTCTTTGGGAGCTTATGAATTTCATGAGGATGTATGAAGTTTTTGCTTCTATGGAGCCAACTTTCGTCTCTAGGCCATCATAGCTTTTGGCTAGTATGTTGATTGCTTCTTCTTTTTTTTCTTTGTTTTCCTTTGCACTTTTGCTTTCTTTGCCTTGCGAATTCATGGTTTCTGCTGGAGTTGCTTTTATTAACTTGCAACTTCTGTTAGAGTTGTTTTGATTTTATAGTTTCTGCTGGAGCTGTTTACTATTTTAGTAGCTTCTGTTGGAGCTACGATTTTTTAACTTGTAACTTTTTCTAGAGTTATTTTGATTTCACAGCTTCTTCTAGAACTGTTACTTTCTTTGTAGCTTCTGCTAGAGCTACCATTTTTGTAACTTACAACTTCTTTTGGAGTTATTTTGATTTTACAGCTTCTTTTAGAGCTGTTACTTTCTTTGTAGCTTATACTTGAGCTTTTTTTTTTTTTTTTTTTTTTTTTTTTTTTTTTTTTTTTTTTNTTTTAACTTGCAACTTTTTATGGAGTTGTTTTGATTTCACAGCTTCTTCTGGAAATTTTACTATCTTAGTAGCTTCTGCTGGAGCTACTATTTTTTTAACTTACAACTTCTTCTTGAGTTATTTTTTATTTCACAGTTTCTTCTGGAGTTGTTGCTATCTTTGTAGCTTTTGTTGGAGCTACTATTTTTTAACTTACAACTTCTTCTAGAGTTGTTTTGATTTCATAGCTTCTTATAGAGTTGTTACTTTCTTTGTAGCTTCTGCTAGAGCTACTATTTTTTAACTTACAACTTCTTCTAGAGTTGTTTTGATTTCACAGCTTATTCTGGAGTTGTTACTATCTTAGTAACTTTTTTTGAAGCTACTATTTTTTTTTGTTTAATTTACAACTTCTTCTGGAGTTGTTTACATTTCATATCATTATTTGTCACACTTGTATAATATGTAAAGGGCAGGATAAATAATTGGAGAAGTATTCAAACTGTTGGTACGTCTAATGGACTTCATTTCTTTCAAAACAATCATTCTATATTTATAAATTCTTCTTAATATACTTTTGAGTGGGCCTACTAGTTTGTCGTTATATGGGTTGATGAGGGTGCAGTATCCGCTGAGGTGTGTTGCCTTGATCTTATATGGCCCTTCCCACCTTGCTGCAAACTTTGAAGCGTGAGTGTTGTGCAGTTCTCCTTCTTCAAATATCCTTGGTCTGACCAATTTGTCATAAGCCATGGTGAGTCTTTTGTGATGGGATAGCAGGACTTCCTCTGCCTTCTTTCTTTTCTCATCCACCAGCTCTACTTCAACTTCTCTATCTCCTTCCAACTGAGCATGAAGTGTTATTCTCATGGATGACACTTCTATCTTAGCTGGTAAGACAACTTCAACTCCATAGACTAAGGAGAAGGTGGTTGCTTTTGTGGGGCCTCTTCTTGAAACTTTATTTGCCCATAGTGCTTGAGGTAGATACTCACTCCAGTCATGAAGGGCATTTGTAGTCATCCTGGTGATGATCCTTAGCAGATTTTTATTTGTTGCTTTTGCCTATTCATTGCCTTGAGGATGGTAGGATGTAGACTTATCTTGTGCTACATTATACTGCTTCAAGATCTGTCCTATAGTTTTGTTTATAAATGGGGTTCCTAATAACACATTATTTTACACTATTTGTTTCCCTTATACTTAGTCTTTTAATGTGTATTTCTAGTGATTTTTTATGGCTTTTAGACATGTTTTGTAGATTTGGACTTTTTGGTGCTTATAGATTTTAATTACTTAACTGTTAAATTCTGGCACTGCTTACATTTTTCACCATATCTTTTGCTACACATATCCGATTGATGTGATTCCAGTTTCGTTGGAAAGCTGACAGAAAATTACACATTTCATATGAAGAGCCCAGAAACTGATTCTCACGTATGGACAACTGACATTCGCGTGCAAGCAGTCCAGATTTTCTGCTCCGCCCAGCACTCCGCCCATCATTGACTGATTCCTTTCCTTAGGCCTGCCTGTTGGACTAGAGCATGTTTATTTAGGCCAGCATCTACTTATTGGGCCAGCACACATGACACTAGGGCTTGATCATGTTTTTACCATTAATAATTTAGGAAACTAGGTTTATTTTGTAATTAGGAAACCTAGAGGAGGCAGCCAGCTAGTATATATTCTCAAGTTGTTGAGGCAAATCAAAGACAACCAGAGAGATACGAAATTCCTTGAGCTGCTGTTGCCTCCTATTTTTTGAGTTCGTTTTTCTACTTTTGCCTTATGTTTAAGCCTTCAATGGAGGGCTAAGTTCGTTAGTAATCAATTCAAGAGGAGCCAAACTTAACAATCCAAAGTTCCTGTGCTTCAACCGGGTTTGATTTGATTTAATTTGAATTACTATTTCTTCCCGTCTTCATGTGATTGAATGGTATTTTAATTACATGCATGCTTTGTATGAATTTTAATCGGTTGATTAGATTCATAACAATAATCAGATTGATAATCATACTTTAAAGGTCTTTAATATATGGTTAACTTAGCTAATTCGATTATTAAATTAATCTGGACTTAGTGATATAGAGCGGTTGCCTAGGGTCTTAATTCCATAATTAATTGAATCCTGATTGGTAAATCAGTAGGAATTCTAAGTGTTGCTGTTAGGGGTTCCAGGTAACACTTAACCAAGAATTAAATCAGATCTAGGTTATCTTTAGTGAACAATGATGGATTAAGGTTTGGTTGTCTGCTTGAGTTGATTGCATTTTCTCTTATTTGATTAAATCCTATTTACTACTTTCTAAATTCTAATCATTCTACATTCAACACAAACCCCCCTTATTCTGTTCTGTTCTTGTTTGAAGTCTTATTAGATTAGGTGCTCTGGTGAATCCTTGGGAGACAACATTGGTTGCATCCTATACTACAAATTAGTTGCAATTAGTAGTTTAATTTTGTACGGTTCAGCACCCGTCAGTTCCATTGTCAGAGATGATTCTCCTAGGAATGCCAAAGTGGCAAATGATATGTTCCTTGATGAAAGTTGCTACAACCTCAACGGTTTCCTTCTTTAAAGCTACAACTTCTACCCATTTGGTGAACTTTTCTATGGTTGCTAAGATCCATATCTTTCCATGTGAGTGTGGGTTGATGGGTCCTATTAGATCGAAAGCCCAAGTATAGAATTGGTAGAGAGATGAGATGGCAGGCAGCTCTACAGTTGGAGCATGTATGGCATGCAGCTCTACAGTTACAACATCAATGAAGCACTACAAGATGAAGCTTAGATTGTTGCAATGCAAGATGAGCTAAACCAGTTTGACAGAAATAAGGTTTAGACACTTGTTCCTCAACTGAAAGGAAGCCTCATTATTGGCACCAAGTGGGTCTTTCGAAACAAGTTAGATGAAGATGGTAAAGTGGTGAGAAATAAAGCTAGATTGGTAGCACAAGGGTATAATCAACAAGAATGTATTGACTTTGAAGAAACCTTTCCTCCCGCAGTTAGATTAGAAGCTATTAGAATGCTACTTGCCTATCCATGCTATAAAGATTTAATACTCTTTAAAATGGATGTGAAAAGTACTTTCTTAAATGATTTTATAAATGAGGATGCATATGTAAAGCAATTGTTGTGAAAATTCCAACGCAAGTGTACGTTGTCGTTTGCAAGTAATAAAATGAGATCAATTTATCGTTCCCACGAGGACTAATGTACCAACTACCGAAATAGGGTTAACCTTAACTTTATCTAATCAATCGATAAGAAGATATTTCAATGAAACAACTAAAAATAGAATGAAAACAATGTAAACCAGAAAAATAGCAAATTAAACCAGAAAAATTATAGATTCAGCAAGAGAGAAGCACCTAGGGTTCCGACTTCACCATAATTACTCCCAGCTTTCATTCCATATTCCATTAACTCCAATTTATCTTCCTATTTGCTAATCAAGATTCCCTAATTTATTCACTAGCCTCTCCCAAGGTCTAGTGTAAATATCCCTTAACTACTAACCCTGTATATCCCTATACGAGTTACAATAATTATGAATTCATTTAGTTTTGTGGATCTTTTTAACTGATTACATGAGCCATAGAGGTATATTCCTATCCTCCATGTAACTCATGGCATTTACCCCAAGGAACTTGACACACAACTCTCCTTCCGGTCTCATTGTGATTAACAATTCATCTAATTATTGGCCAGACAATCAGAAGCATTAAGAGAAGAGATAAACGCTCAAATTTAAGAGATAAATAATGGAATTAACTTCATAAGAAACTATAGCTAGTCCTAATTAGGCTACATCGTACCCTAGATAAGAGAATTAGTTCATACTAGATGAAGAGAACAAGAAAGAATAAAATTGAGACATGATTCAAAGGTAAAAGAGGAAAAACTCTGGTTTGAAGGTCAAATCAGCCTTGCATCTCCTCCCTTCAATCCTTGCTTTGCCTCATTTGTGCCTCCAAAAGTGTCTAAGAACGACCCCTTTCTAATTCCCTAGCTTTCCTATTTATGCCCTTCACTCTAAAGCCCTAAAACCCATGAGAAAATAAGCCGCGTCTGCAAAATTAAATTCGGGCGCCGCACCTCTGAAGTTTGGGCACCGCACCTCTGACTCGCTGGAAGAAATTTGCTTCTTTTCACTTTCGGGAGCCGCACCTCTGTATTTTGAGGGGTGCGGCTCTGAGCTGCTGTCCCAACATGTGTATTTTTTTTGCATACGGGGGGTACGGCGCTACTGTTCAAAGGGTGCACCCCTGAGCTGCTGTCCTGGTTTTAAGTTTCATGCTCTAGGGGCCGCGACTTTAGGTTTTGAGCGCCGCAACCCTTGAATTCTGTCCCAAAAACTTCTCAATTCTTCAATTCTTCATTCTAACCTATGAAACCTACAATTTAACATAAAAGATCACATTAGATGATGATTAATCTCAATAAACAATCAAATACTTAATCAACAAGAATGTATTGACTTTGAAGAAACCTTTCCTCCCGCAGTTAGATTAGAAGCTATTAGAATGCTACTTGCCTATCCATGCTATAAAGATTTAATACTCTTTCAAATGGATGTGAAAAGTACTTTCTTAAATGATTTTATAAATGAGGATGCATATGTAAAGTAACCTCCTGATTTTGAAAGCTTAGAGTATCCAAACTATGTTTTTAAACTTTCTAAAGCTCTTTATAGTCTTAAACAAGCTCCAAGAGCTTGGTATGATAGACTTAGTGTGTTTCTTTTAGAAAATGATTTTAAAAGAGGAAAAATGGATACTACTCTTTTCATTAAGCATAGTAAGCATGATATTTTCATTGTACAAATTTATGTTGATGATATCTTTTTTGGATCTACTAATGAGTTATTGTGCAAGGGTTTTGAAAAGCTTATGAAAGGGGAGTTTGAAATGAGCATGATTGGGAAATTAATCTTCTTCCTCGGTTTCCAAGTAAAGCAAACTTCTGATGGCATATTCCTAAATCAATCAAAGTATACAAAGGAGCTTCTAAAGAAGTTTGGAATAGAAAATGCAAAAAGTGTAGCTACTCCTATGAGTCTATCAACAAAGCTGGATCTGGATGAAAAAGAAAAGCTAGTTTGCCAGAAAAAGTATAGAGTCATGATCGGTTTATTACTCATCACTTATAAACTATTTACTAAGCTTTACTATAGGAACCAGTTTCATTGGTATCAGCTCTTTTATCCTAGTCCTTTCTTTTATGACAAAAGGGGAGAAAGATTGGTAAAGATCATCTAGATTTTTATGTTTTGCTATGATATATGAGATAGTCTAGATGAATTGAGATTTTATTGTTTTTATGCTCTAATTCTGTACTTAAAAAGTTTTGGAAAACCCCTTTTTTAAGAAGCTACTTTGTGAAAACTACTTTTTGAACTGGTTGTAAAACTAGATTCATAAGTAAGCATATTTTTAGGGGTAAATCTTTCTAGACATTTGTCATCATAAAAAAAGGGGGAGATTATTGGCCCCATAGTTCTCCAACCCTAGTTTTGATGATAACAAATAGCCCAATTTAATACTAACCTATTTGTTCAAATAGTTAACTTAGTCACAAGTTAAGTGATGATATTTGGGTCAAAAGCATAACTAGTTTCCTAGTTGCAAGAACTAGCTCCAATGCTAGAACAAGTGATGAATTGGTTCTACATTATAATGAAGATACTAATGAGAAAGCCTCAAAGAGTAAGGTCGTGGACCATCCAAGCCAAAAGCCCAGTGGACTTCAAAGATGTTGGAAGGAAGCCCATAAGAGGAATTTGAGTTAAAGAGAATTCAGCATCAAGAAAGGAAACCAGTGCTATACAAGGAAAATTTTTGAAAGGAAAAGATTATTTCTCAATTTAAGATATTATCTTTGATTTGGTGATTAATACCACAAATCAAGCAAGTAGAAGCCCAACCCATTTGCAACGGTCATCTTCTACCTTTCGCTGCTATAAAAATGAAGACCCAAGGTTTAGATCAACAAAAAAGAGAATCCATCAAACATCTTGAAGAAAAAGATTTATGTTTGAAACTAGTTTTTAGTCTCTTCTACCAACTCTGTACTACTTGTGTAAATTCTTTTGTGAGAATTGTAAAATTGTGGGTGACATATCTTTCTGGGATTTTTGTAACAAATTTCATGGGGAAATCTGAGGAGTGACTTCTGTCTTTGTTTGACAGAAGGAGAGAGTTTCTAGTGAGCTCTTGAAAAACTAGAGGGAGTTTTTTGGTTAAGCTCTTTGTAAAACCAGTGCTATAAGAAGCTTGGACAAATAACCTTTTTGATAGTTGAACCCTAGACTTGGGAAAGTGGATGTAGGCTCTATTTTGGCTGAACCACTATAAAAATTCTGGCCAAACTCACCTGTTGATAGTGGATGCATGCTGAATTCATCAATCCACTGCTCTAAGCTCGATTCGGCACTAAACAGGTCCTCCTTGTAAATGATTACTATGCCTAGTGCCTACTAGCCACTGTCACAAGGTACCCGAAGGTCGTTACAACATGGATGGTTGACCGAATTTTAGAAAAACATAAGTCACCACCAATTATTTTAAAAAATATGGTACAATTGGAAACCTTTTTTAAATGGTCTGGGTACCAAATATTGGTTCAGGAGTCTATTTATGTGTGGGAAAGTTGTTAGGCACACCACAACATCCGTCTAAAGATGGTTACCCTAAATTAGCTATGCCAAAAATAAGATAAAATGTGGCCAAAACCATACTTTATTCATTCTTAAAATAAGTGTTACATTCACTCATCAATGGCGGAAAATAAATATGACATGCATGAATTCTAACTGGTTCAAAATCCTTCCACCCATTCTTCACATATTTTGGCCGTTGGGGTGGCGCTTATCTTTGTCTAGGTTAGATAAAAGAGACCAATACCATATAGGACCAAGTTAGTCTTATCGTTCCATGATAAACAAAAGGCTTATAGATTTTGTAAACCCTAACAAATGTTATGCATAATTTTACACCTTAAAAGGGGTGGAGGGTACATGATTTGACAAAATATAAATTAAATAAACAAACTCTCCAAGTCTCCGAACCACCTTAGGGTTTTTCTAGTAGCTCAAGGATTGTGATCCCCTCTCACATAGAACACATATTAGATGACTATAAATAGAAAATTAAATGTCACATATGTATAAGCAAGTGAGCAGCCACAATACATCATAATAAATGACAAGATAAAGGAAGGAACATGTCAACTTATAGTGAAAAGACATACAATACTAAAGCACATGGCAACTTCTACACTTAGCATCGATATGCTTAAAACCAAGAATTATGCTCTAATCCACATACATATTCTAACGCCCAACACATGTATTTCAAGATAACATAATCCTTGAATAAAAAAATAGGGGCAAAAATCAAAAAGGCATGCTTAAGATCAAAGCAAACATTAGCCAAAGCACACATAACCAAACATTGGAGATTAAAGAATGCAAATAACATTAAAATTTAAAGAGGGCAACATGGAAATTATGGGATAGAATTGGGGCAGTAAGATTAAAACTCAAGAAAAATCAAAAATAGGGAAAAAAAANTACATAATCTAACGCCCAACACATGTATTTCAAGATAACATAATCCTTGAATAAAAAAATAGGGGCAAAAATCAAAAAGGCATGCTCAAGATCAAAGCAAACATTAGCCAAAGCATACATAACCAAACATTGGAGATTAAAGAATGCAAATAACATTAAAATTTAAAGAGGGCAACATGGAAATTATGGGATAGAATTGGGGCAGTAAGATTAAAACTCAAGAAAAATCAAAAATAGGGAAAAAAAAGGGAACTTTAAAACGAAATCTAGAAATGCATGTCTTGGATATTTGGTCTCCAATTTATATATAACCAAATTTCATGTTTTAAAAATCCAAAGAATAAAAAATGATGCAAAATGGAGCTCTGCAGCTCTAGTTACAACAAAAAAAATTGAGCAATGTCAGAATTGACCAGCAATTTGACAGTAGATGTTTGCTTACTCTTCGAGTTAGGTAAAACCTTCAACACAAAGGGTTGGAATCCTTGCAATTCCTTCCTAGTCATACCAACTTTTTTTCCTTTTTCATCACCTTGCTTCTCTATCCTTACCACACCTAAATACATCAATTTTTGCATCAAGCACTTAAACTCCCAGCATTCTTCTATATCATGCCCTTGTTGTTAATGGTGTTTGCATAATGCTTTCTCATTGAAGTGCTCATTCTTTTTCAATTTTTTCAAATGACACTGTCAACTCATACTCAGCCTTCTTCAAACCTTTCCAAATTTCCTTTATCGACATCCTTACATCCTTAGCCTCTTGATCATATAGGATTCTCCCTCAACATCATTTACCCTTAGCCTTCCTTCATGATTGGGTAAAAGATTTATATTGACATTTAGTCCTCCACTCATCTCTTCTATTTTAATCACTTCTCACTTTATCAAGTACAAAACTGAGTGCTTGAAATTGGGGCAATCCTCTATGGAATGCTCGACAGCACCTAGATGGTAATCACATGTAAGGCTTAAGTTGTATCAATGAGGAAAATAGGGTTGTAATGGTAGTATAGGCTTTGGGTCTGTCACATGAGCTTCGTACAATTGTTTGAACAACTCAGCTCTTGTGATGGAAATGTTTAGGGAATGTTCATTTTGTGCTGGGTGAGGCTGATTTATGTAGTTTTGGTAATTGGACCTAAATGTAGGCCTGTGTGTCTAGGTTATTTTGGAAAGAATTTTAGGGATTGGGTTGATAAATAGGAAAAAAATGCTGGGGTTGGTCGAGGTGGACCATAAACATAATTAACTGGGCTAGGATATGGCGAATTATGTAAGATTGATAATTTTGGCCTCGAGGTCAAGGTGCATTAACAAAACTTACTTGTAACTCCTTTTTCGACTGTGGCCCATTCCTCTGTCTGTTACCACCTTGGCTTTCTCCTTTCAAAAAGGCTAACTTTTTGGACTTGTTCATGTCCTCAACCATTTCACCTGCATTAATTTGTTCAGAGAAATCTCTATACACACATGCTACCATTAGTCCAACATACGGCAATATTAGAGTATTCAAAAAGTAATTGATCATTTCAAAATCCATTAATGGTGGTTGTGTCTGAACTGTTAAGTTCCTCAATCATTTAGCATACTCTCGAAAGCTTTCATTCTCTCCTTTCCTCATAGCTCCTAATTAAGCCCTAGTAGGAGCCATGATATCATTGAAGCTAGATTGCTTAAAGAAAGCATTAGCTAAATCTTTCCAAGTGCAATTCTTAGTGGGGTTTAACCACCGATACCAGTCCGCAGTGGGACCAGTTAAACTTTCTGGAAAGAAATGGATGAAGAACATCTTTTTCCTTGACTAGTTGGCCATCTTTGTACAATAAGACTTCAAATGTAAGCTTGGGTTAAACGTCCTATCATACCTCACAAACTAGGGCATTTTGAAATGCTTAGGCAAAACCAATTTGGGTGTCAATGATAGCTCCCCAATATAAACTAATCCATATCCACCTATCCTTTGTAACATCCTGATCTGTTCCTTTAGGAGAGCCTGTTTCTTTTCCTCAGTCTCTACCCTCAACTGCTCCTTCTTAGCTTCCTCACCTTCTATATCTTCTATGGTTATCGGTATTCCTTATTGATGGGGATAAGCAGTGTGATGCAAAATCAGGGGTGTACAGGTGAAAACACCTCCATGGCCTTCATTTAGATTGAAGGCAACTTCTTCAATGGCCCCAACCCTTACTTGAGGAGGCGGCAGAATAAGGCGAATAGGTTCAAAAGTTTAACCAATAAACGGTCTCGTGGAACTTGATCCATGTCCACTTCCTAAATTTGTGGCATGAGGCATCAGATAGGGTGGCATTCCCCAGATTGGAGCTGACAACATAGCAATAACTTCCCCAGAAAGAAACGATGCAGAAGAAACAGATGCATTTATCCTACCAATAGTCTCGTTTAACTTCAAACTCTCAATCATTAGCCTCATCATATCATTCATTTATTGTTTCAGCTCATCAAACTTTATCTCTAAATTCCTACCCACATTTTGGTTTTCTTCCGTAACTGCAATGGTCCTCGTTCTCATCCTAATAGATCGCTTGACTAGGCGCTTGCGATTGAGCTTAGACTTCTTTGAGGGCGCAATTATGTTTTACCCTAGGTAAAAGAAAGATTAAGAGTAATACAAAAATAAAGAATAATGCAGAACGACTAAAAATGAGATTTTTTTTCTTGATGGATTGTTAGCATGGCTTCAAGCTTTTTGATTGGCACGATTAAAATAATGTGTTTAATCTCTTTTATAAGAACATAGAGCTCCCTATAAGAGAGATTAGCGTGACGGAATCTTGTGAAAGTATATACTCCTCACAAGAAACAATCTCTTATGCTTTCTTCAAGCATGCATTTAGGGTTCCTTGATTAACCAATTTTATAACAGTGTAGAGCTCCCTACAAAATTAATTAACATAAGTAAATATTACAAAAGCATATAACTCCTTGTAAGAAAATCTTTACACAACAAGAAAAAGCAATTTGACCTCTCTCACTTATTGTGATCGAGCGTCCCTCATAAAAGCCCTAGAAGGATGCTTTAAAACAGGATGACTAGAAGATGTGCTAAAAATCTATCTTCAAAAATTAACTTTTAAGTCAAATGTACTAGAAAGATAGATTAGAGATGAAAAATGGATAATCGGCATAAAATAATAAAGTGGAAGAATAAAGAGAAAGGAAAGGGATGCTCCTCTTATTGTCTTATATAGACGGGTCACTTTAGGGTTAGGATTTCTAGCCTAACAGCCAAGTTCTAGCCTAAATCAAATAGCATTACGACTATATAATGTGTATAGTTGGTAATAGTACTATCAGTCCTAAAAATGTTAGGTCCTTGGATTGCCTTCATCAAAACGATGAAGATCACACCCTACTAACCTGGTTCACTCGGGGACAACTCGTCAATTTACCCAAATTAGTAGAATGTTCCACAATCCAAGTGGAAGCTTTCGTGTAAACCACCGAAGGATAAACCTCTCGATAATAACACTAAGCCCCCTTCTAATCCTAGGTTTAATGTGGCCTGAGTGTAGAGCTGATGAGTAGTGTGCAGGGTTGGTGTAAGTGCACAATGTGCGGGAGGAGCAAACATACCTCAACTTAAAATCTACCCAAACTATTCCAACTGCAAGGAAAAGAGAGGCATATGCAACAAAATAAGGCTATCTACAAATATAGAAATAAATACAGTAGATATAAAATAACAGAAAAGAAATAACTTAGAATGAATAAAATACATCTTGGCCACATCTAATTTCCATAGCTAATTACTAGGCTTGACTCTCTAACCAGTCCTAAGCAGAGTCGCCAAACTATCACAACGTACCTGAAGGTCGCTGAAAAATAGGAGTTGTCACCAATTGTTTTAAAAAATATGGTACAATTGGAAACCCTTTTTATTTTATTCTTTTTAAATGGTTTGAGTACCAAAGATTGGTTTGGGAATCTATTTATGCTTGGGGAAGGTGTTAGGCACTCCACAACATCCATCTAAAAATGGTTACCCTAAATTAACTATGCAAAGAATAATACACAATGTGGTCAAAAACATATTGTATTCATTCTTAAAATAAGCGTTACATTCACTAATCAATGGCGGAAAATAAAATAAGACATTGATGAATTCTAACGGGTTCAAAATCCTTCCACCCGTTCATCACATATTGTGCCCATCGGGTGGCGCTTATCTTTGTCTAGTTAAGACAAAAAAGATCCATCTCATTTAGGATCAAGTCAGTCTTATTGTTCCATGATAAACAAAGGACCAATAGATTTTGTAAACCCTAACAATAATCCCTAAATGTTATGCATGCTTTTACACCACGAAAGGGTTGGGAGTACATGATTTGGCAAAATATAAATTAAATAAACAAGCTCTCCAAGTCTCCAAACCACCTTAGGGTTCTACTAGTGGTCCAAGGATCGTGATCCCCTCTCACAATGAATACACATTAGATGGCTAAAAATAGGAAATTAAATGTCACATATACATAAGCAAGTGAGCAGCCACAACACATCACAATAAATGACAAGATAAAACAATGAACACATCAACTTATAGTGAAAAGACATACAATACTAAAGCACATGGCAGCCACTACACTTAGCATCCATAAGCTTAAAACCAAGAATCATGCTTTAATCCATGTACATAATCTAATGCCCAACATGTATTTCAAGATAACGTAATCCTTAAATAAAATAACACGGACAAAAATCAAAGAGGCATGCTCAAGATCGAAGCAAACATTAGCCAAAGCATGCATAACCAAACATTAGATATTAAGGCATGCAAGTAGCATTAAAATATAAAGAGGCCAACATGGAAATTATGAAAAAGAATTAGGGCAACAAGATTAAAAAATCAAGAAAAATCGAAAATAGGGCAAAAAATAGGGGAACTTTGAAACGAAATCTGGGAATGCATGTCTTAAATATTTCGTCTCCAATTTATATATAACCAAAATACATGTTTCAAAAATTCAAATAATAAAAAATCATGCAAAATGGAGCCCTGCAGCTCCAGTTACAACAACAAAATTGAGCATTGCCAAAATTGACTAGCAATCCGACAATGTGATAATGCCGAGAAAACAACCAATTTCAAGATAGAACTGAGAACAAATGAGATGTGAAAAAATTATAAACAAAATATATGAGAAAGAAAGATGTCTTAGGATCCTAAAAAGACAAGAATTATGCAAATTGGAGCTCTACAACTCCATTTAGAAAATAAACACTAAGGGTTGCCAAGGAAAACTAACAAACCCGCAGTAACAAAAAAATAGTCAACGTCAATTAAAAACTATGAGTATGGTGCATATGTATAAATTTTGAGATATATGAAAGAAACACACCTCTTCTAACAAATCAAGAATCACCCGAATCGGAGTTCTATAGTCCTAGACAGAAAATGAAAACCAATTGTTGCCAGGAAAAACTGTCAAACTTGAAAATGCATAATATAAAACCAAATCAAGAAAATCCAAAAGCAAGTCAAGCAAGGATCAACCATCCCATCCAAAAATACACATGTTCATTGCACATTCACCATGAAAATGAAGCAAAGAGTGATGAAGACTATGTAATCAAAGTAAAATCAAAAGGAAAAAGGTGCATCAAGGAGAAAATAAGGCAAATCAAACATTTTACCATGAATTCAATCAAGCATAGATAGAAAATGAAAACCAATTGTTGCCAGGAAAAACTGTCAAACTCGAAAATGCATAATATAAAACCAAATCAAGAAAATCCAAAAGCAAGTCAAGCAAGGATCAACCATCCCATCCAAAAATACACATGTTCATTGCACATTCACCATGAAAATGAAGCAAAGAGTGATGAAGAATATGTAATCAAAGTAAAATCAAAAGGAAAAAGGTGCATCAAGGAGAAAATGAGGCAAATCAAACATTTTACCATGAATTCAATCAAGCATAGATAGAAAATGAAAACCAATTGTTGCCAGGAAAAACTGTCAAACTCGAAAATGCATAATATAAAACCAAATCAAGAAAATCCAAAAGCAAGTCAAGCAAGGATCAACCATCCCATCCAAAAATACACATGTTCATTGCACATTCACCATGAAAATGAAGCAAAGAGTGATGAAGAATATGTAATCAAAGTAAAATCAAAAGGAAAAAGGCGCATCAAGGAGAAAATAAGGCAAATCAAACATTTTACCATGAATTCAATCAAGCATACATGAAAAACCAAGAAAATAGAGGAAAATGATGAAGTTACCTAAAGTTCTTTAAGAAATCTACTCCTTCTTGTTCAAAATGGTTTAGTCCACCTTCAAGAAGCTTAAACCTCCTTTGATTTCTCTTTTTCTTCTCAAATATAGGAATAACAACTCAATAACACTTTGAAGTTTCTCATGCTTTCACCCCTTTCTCTCTTTATTTTCTTTTAACTTAGCTCTTTTGATCCTTTTTTTCTCTCAAATATCTCTCACTCTTTGTGTTTCACCTTGGTAGCTCATGTACTCCTCTTTTTTTTTGTTTCTCTTAAGCAATCATCTCTCTCAACTTGGAGAGCAAGTTAGGGGTAAGATGATCATTTTTCATGCTCTTTGTACCTTCCTTTTACTTTCTTTTTAGTCTTGCCATGAAAAGAATTCATAAATTTTTCCTCAAAATGCCCCTGATCGAATTTCCTCATCAGCCCTCTTTTATATATATATTATTTTAGACAAGAAACCTTAAAAATGATACTTTCCTTAAAGTTCCCTTGGGTGAGCACCTTCCATGAAGTTTCCTAGATGCTAGCCCATTTGAATTGTGCTTAGGAATATTCCTTCAACCTTGGCTCAACCTCCATTCAGATTTTCTACAAATTTATTTAATTTTTTAAATAAAAATAAAAACCATGAAACTTTAATGGGCCAAATTAGGACAAATTGAGCCCAAAGAGCTCAATCTTGGACCTAAGTTGGTCCAATTGGTCCAAAATTAAACTTCAAACATAATAAATAATCCAGGCATATATAATTTATTTAGACAAAAAATATTAGGAAAATACAAAATTAAGTGGGCCGAAAGGCATTCAAACTAGAGTGTTAACATGATAGGCTAAGCCTAAAACATGAGTTTTGACCCAAAATATTAAAAGTCCAAAAAATTATAATCTTTATGTACAAACAAAGTAATTAAAGAAAATCAAATGGGCCAAGAGGCTCCAAACTCAAATTTAAAGAAAACGGGTCAAAGGGCCTCCTAACTTGGGTTAAAATGAAGTGGGTCAATGCCTAAAGTTCAAAACTTTAATTCAAAAACTAAGAGACCTTAAAGACCTCAAGATTATATTCCCCACTTAAAAACATAAATTTTACATTGTAAGTAAAAATAATTTCTTAATTTCTCTCTTTTCTCTTTTTTGAAGAAAATGTAACACCTCCGGACAAAATACGGTGTCTACACCTACGATTTGAAATAGCGAAAGTGGCAAACTCGCAACAACATCAACTAGGTTTGGATAAAATTTTAATTACTTATATAAAATTTTCATTTAGTTTTACATGCATAAAAAACTATTTTTATAACATTTAATAAAAATTCTGTTTAATATATCAAAATCAAAGAATTAGAAAAATATGCACTTAATTAAAATTTCTCATAAAAATTATGCATAAAACGTTTGGTACCATTTTAAAAAGTAAAATCTAATCCACCAAAAAAAAAAGTAAAAAAATCTACTTCTGTAGATAATTTAAGTTGCTTAAGGTGGCTTGATAGACTTTTTTCTTTAAGAAAAAAATGTTTTACCTGACATATGGATAGACTTTTTATTTTCTCCTCTATATACTTAAAATCAATTTTATTTATTTCACTCTCATTTTTGCTATACTATTTTATATTTTTGAAAAAAAGTATTTTTAATAAATATTAATAATTTTGAGATATAATTCATATATATGATTGAGGTCATCCTGATCAAGGCTTATAGGTTTTATGTTCAAATTTAAAATCATAGCTAAAAGTACAAAAAATATACAAAGAAAACTATGATAATATATATATATATATATATATAGAACCCATATTTTATATAACAAACTTTTTATTATAAGAAGAACATACCCATGCCATTTTTTAGACACATATTTTATAGTTCCATGTAGAATGTTTCTTTAATAAAAACTTTATTTAATTATTTTTCTTATTGCAAAATGTACATGAACACCTAAAACGACAACTTATTTAGCAAGACAAAATCGATAGAGTTGCAGATTCTAAAATTTGGAGAATATTACCTATTTCGCTAGAGCCCACCACTGAAATCACTATGCGCTTGTTTTCTCCCTTTAACATCCAATTTGTGATTATTATTTTTGTTTGGTCAACACCTACAAATTGATCTTCCTAGACATAATGTTGTTCATAAGTCTACATAAATATAAATGAAACATAAATGATAATAATAGGTTAGAGAAAATTAGAGATGTAACACCAAGATGAAGCACGGGTATCTTGCTTTCTTTAAGACAATTCACACATCTTGCAAGTGATTCTTAGTATCTCCACCAGGTGCAGCGGGGTTCTAGACACGTTGTCTTTAAGATACAACAACCTAGTAATCACACCGTTTATCCTCCAATATTCTGCAAAAATAGGAGAAAATGACTCTCTCTAACACTCTTCTCTACCCAAGTGTTTAATCACACAATATAAGCAAAGAGTATGCACACAATATATTTAGGTTGCATGTCTTAGACATATTATAGAAGCACACACATATATATAGTAGTGTACTACCTTTCCAAGTTCTATCTGTTGGTCACAATTTCATAACATCATATATAATTAAAGTACATCAATTAGCTGAACCAATTGCAAAACCGTTGGTAATCAAAGAAGAAGAACGTTGGCTTTAAAAGAGAAAGACAATGTTGGCCAATGACCTGAACTGTTTGCCTTCATGGCAATTGATAATGCAATCATAAGACATAACCGAATGACTAATAAAGCTAAATCAATCACATTTAATATATAATATAATATGGGAATAAGAGAAAAGATGTTGGAGCCATTTACAAAGCAATCAAATATATTTATTTTTAATGGAAATACCAACAATCATCCACTTACTTTTATAAAAATAAACAAAAAAACACAAACATGTGGACACTTGGGTAGAGACAGACTATTATCCATAATAGAGATAGCATTGACTTGAACCTCTACTTAGTAAAAATATATATACTTGTTCCAGAGCCAATAGTGGTCTATTGTCTTGAACTATGACTACATAAGAGAGACAAGATACATATTTTACACATAATAATCCAGGTGCAATATAGAGCCCTAAGCCTACACATTAAATTGGCATTTGTGCGTTATCCTAGTTTCATGAGTATTATTTGAGAATTAAACTCTTATTCTCATAGAAGCGGTCCCTCTTCACAATACTCAGGAGAATCTGTCAAGGGTGCTATTACAATTTTGTGACACCCCACTCCTAAGAGGTTTAGAAAACTCATCCTCCATCATTTTGCAAGATAGATTCACCTACACCTTAGTGATGGTTTTTTGAGAAGAATATCCTCTTAAATATGTGGTGTATCCCACACTCATGACTTACTCCATGATTTATTTTTTCCTTTTGAACGTAGTTCTTAGGATCTCTAATCACTAGGTAGGGTATTCTCATAAGTAGTATGATTTTCTTTGAGCTTCAATTTCATCCCCTTGATGTATTCTAAACATTTTATCTATTTAGAGATTTTGTTAATGGATCCGCAAAATTATCCTTAGATCTTATATAACTCACATGTATGGTACCATTATTTATGTAAGATCTTACAATATTATCTTTCCAACTTATAGGTTTGGATTTACCGTTATAGTAACTGTTTTCTACTCTACCAATAGCAGCAATACTATCACAATATATCAATATAGGAGGTATTTTTTTTTCCAAATAGGAATTTCATCTAATAAATCTCTCAACCAACAAGTCTCACTACTAGCTATTACTAGAGCAATAAGCTCAGCTTTCAAGGTTGAGTTTGCAATTATTGATTGTTTCTTAAATTTCTAACAAATTGCACAGCCACCCAAAGTAAATATATAACCAGAAGTACAAAGAGAGTCACCTGATGTATTGTAATCAGCATCAACATAAGCTTCAACCACAACTGGATATCTTTTTTAAAATAAATCATAATTTTTAGTACCAAATATATATATCTAAAAATATGGTCAACTTCATGCCAATGTTCTACACTCGGTATACTTGTAAATATACCAAATAGTCTAACAATGCTAGCATATTCCTCTTGTCTCACAATAAATCTATCCTCCATAGTAGGATATAAATTAAAATTAGCATATAAAGGAGTTAGGACATGCTCAGCATTATTATAACCAAATTTATTCAAAACTTTCTCTACATAATGTGATTGATCAAGAAAATTTTCATCATGCATTCTAGTGATTCTCATGCTAAGAATAATATTTGCTTCACTAAGATCTTTCATGCTAAAATTATTATGAAGAAAATTTTTTAGTACCTTCTATAATAGATAAGCTTGTACCAAAAATTAACAAATCATCTACATACAAGCTTATAATAACATGAGAATCATCAACAAATTTGAAATACAAATATTTATCACATTCACTAGATTTAAAACCATTTTCAAGCATGCATAAATCAAATTTTTCATGTTCTATCAGACATAAGAGATTCCAATTCATGATTTATTTATTCTTCCTTGAAAATAGAATCATGTGATGCTAAAGCTTTTTACAAAGAGCTTGGAGTATCCTCTACATTATAAATTATGTAGTTAGGACCAAAATCTTTTTCCGTTCTAGCTCTTTTACTCCTTCTAGGCTCTATTTCAAAATTTCTTTCAACTTGTAAAGAAGTAGAAGGAGTAGAAGAGTGAGGTTCATTTTCATTCAAAATTTCTTGACCTCAACTATGTTTAAGATTAAAAGGAAATTTATTTTCATGAAAAATAGCATCACTTGATTCTATAATCACATTGTGTTCAAGATCAAAAAATCTATATTTTATACTATTCAAAGCATATAAATAGAACTTGAAGGCATATTATTCATCTCAATATTCAATTTGAACATACCATCACCAGCATACCCTTTTCCCACAAACATCACATTCTTAGTAATTACAAATTGATTAGATTCACTAGTTTTTTCAAAGCCAACCTTATTAAGGAGATATGAAAACATAAGATTCTTCCTTATTTGGGGGGTATAGAGCACATTTTTGAGGGTGAGTACATGCCCAGAAGTAAAGTTCAATTTCACATCACCTTCACCCAAAATTCCAATAGTTTGGGCATCACCAAATATTATTTCTTTGGGATTCTCATAAGGTTTGAACACCTTGAACCAATCTTTGTCAAAACAAATGTGCCTAGTAGCACCATAATCAGCCCACCAACCTTTAGACCCTTCAAGCATGTTAATTTCAGTAATCATAGCCACAAGCGGCTCTTCGATAACATTGGCTTAAGGATTAGGCTCACGTTTCTGGTATCTATAGTTTTTTGCAAAATGTCCATGCTTGCCACAAACAAAATAAGAAGCAGGTTTAAAGGGTGGCTCACTTCTCTTTTGGGTGAAGTTGCCCTTGTTTTGATATGGGCCTTTATTATATGATTTTTTCATCCTCTTCTTATAAGGCTTCAAAACAAAATTTTTATTCTGACCGTTAGGCAAAGAGACACAAGTTCCAAGATTATGTACCTTGGTGGTAGTTGTGGAACTACCATTATCAGTTTGAGTCATGAGCATGTCTTGGCTTCTAGGTTCTTCCTCCACTCTAAAGCAAGTGATCAAATTCTGCAAGGTTGTTTCCTTTTGCTTATGGCGAAGTGTCTTTTGGAACTCCCTCCATGATTGAGGCAACTTGTCTATGATGGTGACAACAAGGAGATTATCTTATACTTTTACGCCTTCTGATTTCACTTCATGTGCAAGCATTTGGAACTCTTATGTTTGCTCCACAACATAACGATTATCCATCATTTGATAATGAAAGAAATGACTTGCAGCATACTTATTTGCATTAGCATTCTCTGTATCGTATTTTTTTCTACAAGGCACTCCATATTTTCTTTGCAGTGGAGTAAGTCCTTTCATAATAATCATAAAATTCATCAGATAAACAATTTGAGTAAATAATAGCGACGATATAATTCATCCTTCTCCCACTTTGCTATTTTTCAGCATGTAACTCTTTTTCTATTTCACTCATCCCATCAATAGATGTCTTTTTAGGGTTTGAATCAGAGAGAACATAAGACACCTTCAAAATGTTCAAGTAGAAAATAACATTTTCCTTCAACTGAATGAAGTGAAATCCCTTAAACTTGAAAGGTTTATTGAGATTAACAACACCTCCATTAGGTTTGATTGTAGGATCCATGAGAAATAAGTCTAGATTTGAAATTACTTAAAATTGTTGTTCCCAATTCTACAAAAATAGAATTGAAACACAAATGATAATAATAGGTTAGAGAAAATTAGAGATGTGGCATTAGGATGAAGCACGGGTATCTCTCTTTCTTTAAGACAATTCACACCTCCCGCAAGAGATTCTTAGTATCTTCACCAGATGCAATGGGTTCTAGAAGTGTTGTCTCAAGGATACAATAGCCCAATAACACACTGTTTATCCTCCAATATTATGAACAAACACTACAAGAAAATCAGCTTTTTCTCATAGAGAAAATTTGTGAGAAAATGACATTTTTTCCATAAGAAACGTGTTTCTCATGGACAAAATTTTATGATAAGCAGTGGTGTGACAAATACAATTTTTCATGCAAAATTTCATTTGTGAGAAATTTCTCACGAACAATATCTGTGAGAAAAGTCAGTGGAGTCTCATGACGTTCCCGTAGATTTTCTCAGGGAACAATTCTGTGAGAAACTTTTCTCACAGGCAATGTCCGTGACAAAGACTGTCTCAAGTTAAAAAAAAAAATTAATTTTTAACTTTTTCATTTTCTCACGGATTGGTCCATGAGAAATTCCGTGGGAAAAAACCCTAATTCCCGCATTCTACAACCTATTTTTCTATTAACCAAAAACCCGCAAAGTAAAATAACTAGCAACATCACAAGTAGAACAATAGTAACAACAACAGAGAAGCATAATGCAATTAATTTTTTTTTCAAATTAAAGAATCTATAAAAAAAGATAATGTGAAAAAAAAAACATATACAAAATCAATCTTTATATATATAAAAAGAATGATATCAATCTCTTTTTAGAACATAATAACTTGGAGATCTTCCTCGGTTTCGTCATCACTACTATGATATTCATCTTCTTCCTTTTCCTCGGTATCTTCTCCTATGTCATCATCTGCATCAGTGACAAAGACTGGATTCGAACCAGTAACAACTTCCTCTGTAGCAGTTGAAATTATATCTCTCAAATTTTTCTGTGTCCAATCATCATCAACAATTAACGTCAAGATCATCTGGGGCATATACTCTGTTCCTGGCCTTTGTTTGAATAACATGTAATCATCTCCGCTTATTGGGAGTTGTGCGTGAGTAAGGAGAAAAATAAACTTGCTCTGCTTGTTAAGTTAAGATGAATGAGTCATCCCCCTTGTACGTTGGCAAATTTACATATATAATACTATTTGGAAAAATAATTACAGATTTAGGTTAGTTTTGAAAGTATTAACAGAAATGGGTTAGTTTTTCTTGCTAAAAATGCTGATGCGTTTTATCAGAAAAATGCTAAAGGAAACCGCGTTTTTAACAGAAAACGCAAAAAATAAAACTGTAATTTGTAAAGAAAACGCGAATTGGTACTGAATAAAACGCTGAATGGATTTCAAAAAGGTGGGCTGAATTCAGAAGTAGAAAACAGGGTTTGAAACAGCGTTTATTGACTAAAACGTTTTTGAAGCAACGTTTATTGAACAAAACGTTGTTTGAAACAACGTTTATTGAATCAAACGTTGTTTGAAACAACGTTTGATTCAATGAACGCTGTTTCAAACAACGTTTTCTACTTTTTCGCTAACCCACACTCTTCCCCCTCTATAAAACATGATTGTACTTCTGTAAAACGCTGACACTATAGCACTCCTCCAAACAGTGTTTTCTTCACTGAATCTCTTCTATAAATAGGCATTCGGATTCATTTTCATTTGGTGAAAGCCGAAGATTTTGAAGTGATGAGTGTATTTTAAAATTGAGAGAGAAATACTACAAAATTATTCTGGTGAAAGTTATTTTGAAGTGTAGAAAAGGTAAGAGGTTGTGATAGCTGGCTGTGGACATTAAAGTTTCAAAAGTCATTTAGGTACGTTTAAATTTTTGTATTCATTTAATATATTTAGATGTATGTAATTGTTAGTAATATTTAGCTTATATGTTTTACGTTAAATTTTATGTAAAAGTAGGTTGATATTGTGTAAATGTTAATGATATATATTATTGGTCATTTAGGAGGAAGATGCTTCTATTAGTTTATTGCAATGGTCAGATATGTGAAGGTTCTCAAGGTGTTATGTATAATGGTCCTAGACCCATTGGTTTAAATCTGAAGAACAAATATGGAATAGAACATTTACAATTTTATATTCATCAAAATTGAGTCTTTCAGAAAATACTGTTGTTGGCAAGATTATTTATAGAGTTCCAATATCTGTTAATCCATTATTTTATAATGCTCTTGAGCTGAGTTGTGATGAGGATGTTGAGGCAATGTTTGATCATCATAGTCAACTTAAATCTCTTGGTGCAATTGAGATATATATTGAGGTGAAGATTGTGGAAGATGAAGCTGGTGGAGATGAAGCTGTTGGAGAAGATGATGAACATGATAGTGTTGATGCGAGTGCTCTTTGCTCAATTCTTACTTCTTATCCTGCATATAGTCAAATAGGAATTGAAGTGGAACCTTGTTATCAACCGGAGCTTGATTCATATGAATTCCAGCATGATTTGGCTAATTCTAGCCAAACTCGTATCCCTGAAACAGATGTTGTGAATGAATGTAATGATCTATGGCTTGGTTTGAATGTTCGCACAAGGTCGATTGAAGAATGTGAAGTTGGAGGCAGCAAACATATAGTTGTGCAGACGAATATCAATAGGGGTAACTCTCTTATTGATCCTCTATTTGACACAAATGATGATGAGGAAGCAAAGTACGTGCCAGGTGAGGAAGAATTAAGCGAGGAAGAGGAAATTGAGCAGGTGTTAGATTTGCATGTGTTACCGCTCGGGGAGGAAGTCCAACATGTGACGCCTATTCAAGCGGTTCTTCCTCCATACTATTCATATGTGAACTTGGAGACATTGCAACAGAGTGATGTTTTTGAAGAAGGTTCTGGAGTTAGTAGGTGGTAAAGAGGAGAGGAGTTGCAAATAGGTCAATAGTTCACTAGCAAGGCGGATCTTCAATCAACTATGAAGTAATACTCCATTTACACACATCATGATTTCAGGGTAAAGGAATCTAAACCTGATAAGCTAATTTTGGAGTATAATAATTATGATTTTGGATGCAATTAGAGACATAGGGCATGCTTAAGAACAAAAAATATATGGGAGATCAGGAAATACAGCGGACCACACAGTTGCACAAATGCCGCCTTAACACAAGACCACAAACAACTGGATGTTAAGGTGGTTACAACGATAATTGTCAGCTTGATTGAGGAGAAGACGGATGTGCCAATCAAGCTAATACAAGAGCGCATCAAAAGTAGATTCTCTTATCAAATATCATATAGGAAAGCGTGACTTGCAAAGCAAAGAGTCATCGCTCATATATATGGTGATTGGGAGGAGAGTTACAATAAATTACTCAGATGGATGGCTGCATTGCAGAGAGATGCACCTGGCACTGTGGTGGAATGGTGTATGGATGATTGATGGATGGGAATGCCAGCGAATGATCCGATAGTGAAGAAATTTTGACGAGTTTTTTGGGCATTTAAACCATGTATTGATGCATTCCGTTGGTGCAAGCCAGTTATCCAAATTGATTGTACTTTCTTGTATGGGAAGTACAAGCAAACCTTGCTCATCGCCACTACGCAGGACGGATCTCGTTCTCCCTTACCTTTGGCTTATGCGGTCGTGGAAGGTGAAACCAAAGCAGCGTGGTCATGGTTTTTGAAACATTTGAGAGAGCATGTTGCTGGGGACATGCAGGATTTGGCACTTATTTTGGACCAACATGTGAGCATATTGTCGTCTATTGAAGATATAAATGTTGGCTGGCGTTCACTACTGGCTCATAATTTTTTCTGCTTGTGGCACGTCGTGAGCAACTGGAACACTAACTTCAAGAATGTGGCTTTGAACCATAAAATCTACAGAGCCAGTAAGAATATCAATAAAATATGTCAATTAAAATTATCAATCATAACTTTCGATGCCTGCATGGTTTGATGTAACTTTTAATTATAATTGACAAGCGTCCAATTTGAGTCCATAAAATTTGAGGAGCTAATGATAAATATATATGAAGAGTGTAAGAAAGAAGACGCATGGCAATATATCAATGGCATTGATTAGGCAAAGTGGACATAACAAGTTAACATCCAAGGGAAATGATATGACCTAATGACCACTAATTTGGCTGAATGTGTTAACGACACATTAAAAGGTGCTCGCAATATGCCTATCACTGCCTTTGTCAGAGCCACGTACTACAGGTTGAATCGTATTTTCATAGAGAGCCAAGAAGTGGCTCGAGCAAGGCTGACAACTGGGCAAGCATGGACTGAGGATGCACATAAAATAATGACCTGTAATAGCCGGTACACATCCTCACATTGGCCAATATTGTTTAATAGAGACAATGGATATTTTGAAGTTGAGGAGTTATTCGATTCTATAGGAAAGATTAGCAGATGATCATTAGTTCTGAATCTAAAGGATGAAAAGTGCGCATGTGGTCAGTTTTAAGCTCTTCATATACCGTGTATGCACGTCATATCTGCTTATGCCTCTATTGTAATCGATGCATGGAAGTATCTTAGTCCAATGTCCTCGACTCACAATCTTGTCAATGCATATAATGGGCTATTTCACCCAATTGGTGGAGAGGAGTCTTGGCCAGTTTTGGGCGAGATTAAGTTAATCCCAAATCGTCAGTTGCAAAGGGAAAAAGGACGACCAGTTTCAAGGTGAATACGAAACAAAATGGATTAGGAAGAATCTTCATCTGGTGTCATTAAATATAACCTTTGTCGTATGGAAGGCCACAACAGGAGGCGATGTCCGAACAGGAAGGAAGATCAACCTTGATACCATCCTCCATTATGTGTGTTATTTTTTTCGAAGAAGTTTATTCACTTTCGTTGTATATTTTCCTAGCACATGAATTTTTAATGACTATAGTATAGCTTGTATCCTTTATATATAAAATAAAGTGTCGTCAAAATAGATTATTGTTATCATCACTAAGTATCATTTCCATAATGATGGTTTACAGGATATCAAAATGGTGTTGCAATACACGTCTGGTGACATTTTTAGACTTTGTGGGCGTCGGTGGATGTTAGACGATGACTTCTCATATCCATTCGACCCAATGTTACATGACTCCTCCTAAGTACATAGTATTATGTTGATGGAATGACATCGTAGAGAAGTTGAATGTACTAGTTTGCGGGAATTATGTACGATTCAAAACATTCGTGTTCCACGATGTTTGGTCATACACATGTCAAGGTAAAGTATTTCAGAGTTATGATCTATTTTGTATCGCATAAGAGAAGAGAATAATTGTATACGAATCAGATTACATCGAAATGATTGTGAACGCAGTGTGAGAGAGGCAATGAAGGAGGGGGACATAGCATGTGCTCGTATGTGGACTCGCCTGTGCCGTGAGCCAGAATGTCTATCGGATATTGACATGTCCTATGAAGAATGACAGAGCTCAGCCCTAAATTAGTGATTTAATTGTATTTTCTAGTTAAAATGTTCTTACTTGTTATTAGTGTTCGTTATACATTATATTGGTTATTTGTTTTTGTCAACGAACAGAGTGACATCGAATGCCAAGAAGACGTCGCATATCTAATGTGTGGTTGCTACCAAGGTTTAATGCTGATTACAAAAGCGAAGTACATTTTGATCGAAGGGAATATTACGCTAGCTTACGTCGAGAATGGGCATATCGAATTGATGAAGCCGAAGATTTGGTACAACAATTACAATTCCTTGGAGCTCCTCCTGTCTACAGATGGTCATTAAGAATGCCTCGAAGAAATCGCGATGACTATGAGGTGGCTATTGTAAAAATCAGGAAGGAGAACAACCGAATATTGGTTCGTAGATGTCACTACTATTTGTTAAAAATTGCTAAGGAACAGCCTGTTGCTATGAATCGTGAGTTATCACCCACAGAGATTCAGTCTGTAATGATATGTCCTGATTACACTATTGATGATGATTAAAATTAGTTATATTTGTGAAATAATTGCTATGTTATTTATGGTTTGTTGTATTTTATTGGATGTGCTCATTTATGTATGTTTTATATTATTTGATGTTTTCTTCACACAAATTTTTCATTGGCCTTGGGATGATTTATAAGTTAAGGTTAGGTTTAGAGTTGAGATTTAGGGTTTGGGGGGTTTGCAATTGGGATGATTGAGTTGAAGATTTAAGGTCTAGGTGACTAGTTTAGGATTTAGGGTTCAAGGTTTAGAGGTTAAGGTTGGGATTGTTGACTAAAGGGTTTAGGGTTTAGGGTTTAGAATTTAAGGTTTATATTTTAGGGTTTTGGGTTAAGGATTTAAGGTTTAGGGTTCAGTAGTTGACGATGAGTAGTTTAAGGTTTGATGGAAACTACAAAATTCACAAACCGCTCCTACTCACTTGTTACACACAACAGGACAACAAAATATATGAACCGTCCAGGTTTCAATCATCCTTTCCAACAGAGTCATTTCCAAGAAGACCGGGGGAGCCAACAAAAGCTGCATTCAGGGCGATTAGCAGTAATGACATTAAATAATTTAACCCATAGGTGCTTCAATTCTAGGGAAAGAGTTAACAATCTCAATGATGATTAACTAACCGTGATGTTTTACTTACTGCTAAATATATTTGCATACAAAAATGAGTTAAAAGCCATTGATCTCAATGATGTTTAACTAACTGTCAACTACTGGTTAGTTATCTTGGCATTGATGTTGGGCGTGGCACCTGATTACTTACATTGTAAATGTAAGTTATTTACAGGATGACATACGTCCACACCAAACATTCTTAGGATCAACTTTCACACCAATGGCTTTTAACTCATTTTTGTATGCAAATATATTTAAATGTTAGTAAAACATCATGGATGATATCCTTTGAGAGGGCACTAGAGTTCAAGACTCTTTTTCTAGAATTTAAGCACCTATCAGTTAAAGTATTTACTGCTATTACTGCTACTCTTTCCATAACCCGCCATCATAAATGCGACTCAAATTTTGGGTTACGACTCCACACCCGAGCAATTGAGTAGCAACGGTTAGCGGCTTTTCTAGAAAGGATGATTGAAACCTGGATGATTCAGATATTTTGTTGTCCTGTTCTATGCGTTTATTTTTTATTACTTGTTCATTTTATATAAAATTAAGGCACACTTTATCCTTTGTGCTATGCTTAGAGTAATCAATAGTAGACAAGCAAATATAATTATACATCATTGACACATGGCAAATGTAAATGTTTAATTTAACTAAATAATTATTCATTCGATTACTTTTGTTGCCCCAACTAGATACAACGATAAAAAATAGTGACATCAATCAAACCAGTCTCATTCCGGATCTGCATTTTGTTGATCTGGGATTGTGGTGTCCACCATATCCGCATCAACAAAATCAGAAAACTGAATATGTCGACCATCATGCTCTGTCGGATAGGAACAAACTGGTGGCATTGGAGTATGCTCTACTGGGTGAGGTATATAGCAATCGATACAAGGTCCAGTAGCATGGCCAACCATCAAACCCAAATTCAAGTGTACATCAGCAGCCGATGGGGGTGCACCCACATTAGAGCCAAAAACATTAACTGGGGGAGAACCCAGTCCTCCTATGGCACCAAGACTCAGTCCTCCTATGGCACCAAGGCCCATCATGTCTGTAGATAACTGCGGCTTCGCGAACCGGGACTACAGGTTCAGAGGTGGTGTAGAGGTGGAATCATCACCCCACCTCCTGGAACCACGCGATAACCTAGAACGTCGACTGGATGATGATGACATTAACCCTGATACGATGCCTCAGTCGAAGAGTCAATAATCTAAACACGTAGAACATCAGTCTGCGGTGGGGCCCACTCTCCCCCATGGCTGGCAACATCAGGCGGCAACATCCCCCACTTCCCAAGAACCTGCTCCATCCCTGACTGCACTGATGCCCGCACCAATGCATGTATCTGCTGCTGCTGCAATGTAGCCCATTGCTCAGGAGTCAGTGGCACTCGCGGATAAGGACCATGATATGTAGGAGCCTGATGTGATGGCCTATAGGGTGGAGGCCTATACGGTTGAGTCTATTGCGGTGGACGTTGATGGGATTAAGACTGCTGGTGTAGACATATGTCATCTTGTAAATAACATGCATTAAGAAGTTAAATAAATTTTACGCTACTTGACACGAATTCAAATATAACATAATACACTAACCTGAACAACATGGGGGCGCTACGTGAACTAATCCACTGTCGAGTGATGCGAAGATACCACGACATGTAATCAGGTTTAACACCTAAGCCTGGTGTCGGAATAACTAAGCTCAGTCGTCGGTTATTCCACAGTCGATAGTATTGTAAATGTTCGATCAACCAATCTGTATCCTGCTTCCCCCTAATAGTACATGTCTCCAATTCATCATTGTACTCGGGGGCAGGAGCCAGAATGGCCTGCAGCCCGCCAAACTGACGCATCACTCAATCTGGGAAGTGTCCCTCTATCACATTAAATGAACAGAGGGGCACCCGAGCAGTCCATACCTGACGTCCAACAGTACAAAACTCTGGCAACTGGAAGTTTAAGTACAGTTGCCACACAACCTGTAGATTACGAAAAGATTAATTAAAAATTGTAGGCCTGCAAAGTCTATATTTTCTTAATAATAATATAATACTAAATATTATAGATTCACTCACCTCACCATTGTCAAGACGATCAAACTGGACTCGATAGCCCACATCGTTCTTGTTGAACCCGAATATGTGGTCATAACTTAGAGGAGGTCCCCACCTAATATATTATTTAAAATTATAATTAGATCTAGTTACAAATAATTATGTATTTAAAAAATTCATATTAATTACACTGACCTACTAGCGACTGGTTCGTTAAAAGGCACAGGGGCAGCTTGGGGGAACAGAGACACTGTAGGGAATCTCTCATAGGCCCATGCCTGTAGCAGGACTAAGCTCCCTCCAACGTCCATGTTACGGTTCAGCACAAAGTTGCATAGGGATCGATACAAACTCCCAAGTATAGCAGAACCCCAACTGCATCTGCCAGCTAGGTCGAAGTCCTCTAATAGCTTCAAGTACATGAGGTTAACATAATTCCCAGTAGTATATGGGATAAGCCATGAGCCAATCAACGTATATATGCCCTCGCATAATACTCCAGTATACCATGTGATGCATCATGTGGGCATACACAGAATGTGACCTTCAACCAGGACAATCGAACTCGGGATCCAGAAATGGCATTCTGGGGAGGCATCACTCCTAATAAACATCTAACCTTGTCAAGCCATGCCGGATGGAAGCTCCTCCCACCAACAACAGTGCCATCAACACGTAGCCCTAATAATATCTCGACGTCTTTGAGAGTTACTGTACACTCTCCGAAAGGCATATGGAATGTGTGTGTTTTTGGACTCCAACACTCCACTAATGCAGATAAGAAATTGATGTCTAACTGCATAGGCTTGATATGATATACAACACCAAATCCTGCTCTCGTCAAATATGGGATCAATTTCTGATATGGGGGATCAATTCTATGAGTACGAGGGCGAATCAATCTCGGTCCCTAACATAAACAAAAATAACATTTATTAAAACAATAAATAGAGTTTAAACAAACAACTATAAAACTCATGGCATTAAACCCACACCTTATTTTTTAAACCCGAAACCCAAAATAATAAACCTCATATCTTAATCCTTAAATTTTAACTCAAACCCTAAATTTCAAACTTTAAATCCTAATCTTTAATCTCAAATCCCAAACCCTTNTCGGGATCCAGAAATGGCATTCTGGGGAGGCATCACTCCTAATAAACATCTAACCTCGTCAAGCCATGCCGGATGGAAGCTCCTCCCACCAACAACAGTGCCATCAACACATAGCCCTAATAATATCTCGACGTCTTTGAGAGTTACTGTACACTTTCCGAAAGGCATATGGAATGTGTGTGTTTTTGGACGCCAACACTCCACTAATGCAGATAAGAAATTGATGTCTAATTGCATAGGCTTGATATGATATACAACACCAAATCCTGCTCTCGTCAAATATGGGATCAATTTCTGATATGGGGGATCAATTCTATGAGTACAAGGGCGAATCAATCTCGGTCCCTAACATAAACAAAAATAACATTTATTAAAACAATAAATAGAGTTTAAACAAACAAATATAAAACTCATGGCATTAAACCCACACCTTATTTTTTAAACCCTAAACCCAAAATAATAAACCTCATATCTTAATCCTTAAATTTTAACTTAAACCCTAAATTTCAAACCTTAAATCCTAATCTTTAATCTCAAATCCCAAACCCTTATCTCCAAACCCTAATCCTCGAACTCCTAAAACTAATCTGAAAACTTAAACCCAAAACCCATATCTCCAGACCCTAATTCTCAAACCCCTAAAACCAAGTCCCACAACTTAAACCTAAAACCCTAACCCTAACCCTAACCCCATGTTCTAAAACCCAACACTTAAATACCAAACCCTAAATCCTAAATTCAAAAATCTTAACCCAAAACCCATATTTTTGAACCCTAAACCCTAAAACCAAGTCCCTAAACTTAAACCCCAAACTCTTAATCGCAAATTTCAAATTCTAAACACAAAACCCTTATTTCCAAAGCCTAACCCTAAAAACCCTAAACCCAAGTCCAAAAATTTGTAACTTATACCCCAAACCCTAATCCCTAAAAATTAACTCCAAACCCTATTCTTTGAACCTTAATTTCTAAACCTTAAACCTTAAATAATAAACCTCAAACCCTAATCCCTTAATTATAATCTCAAATCTAAAACCCTAATCTTTGAACCCTAAATCATAAACCTTAAACCACAGTCCTAAATGCTAAACCCTAACCCAAAATGGTAATATCTTAACCCTAACTCTGGAAACCCTAAACCCAAGTCCTAAAAACCCAAATATCAAACCCTAAACCCTAAACTTTAAAATCAAAATCCTAACCCTAAATACCAAACCTACAAAATTAGTTCCCTAAACCCTCAAAATTAATCCCTTAACCCTAAACCCCAATATCTAAACTACAAACCCCAAACTCTATTCTCAAACCTCAAATCAAAAACTCTAAATCTCAAAACCTAACTCAAAATCACAAAAGTCCCCATGGTATACTATAACTCTAAATTTTAAATCCTAAGCCTCAAATATGAACCCCAAACCTCATCTCAAACCCTAAATCTATAACCCTAAATCCTAACCCCAAATCTAAATTCTTAAACCCCAAAGTCCATACACTAATCACAAACCCTAAATATTAAACCCTAAATTAAAAACTCAAATCTTAAAGCCCAAAGCCCATACACTAATATCAAACCCAATATTAAACCTTAAAGTAAATACCCAAATCTTAAACCCCAATCCCTTTACTTAAAACTTCAAGTTCCAAAATCTAATCTCAAAGCCAAATTTTCAAACCCTTCATCTTAACCTAAAATCTCAAATCTTAAATTACAAACAATCAAGTTTAACAATAAATTTTAAACTATAAATCACAAATTTAATATAACTATTTTGTTAATTTAATAATTCCTAATAACAAATTTAAATAAACTCATTTATTTACATAATTTAATAATAACTATTAAAAATGCAAATTAATTATTTAATTATACAAATTTAATAGATACTACTAAAACATTTAAACTAATAAATGAAGATAAAATTTTAATAGTAAACAACACTAACATAAATTAAGAAAAATATCTAAACTAAAATCTAAATTAACATTTTAACTCTATTAATTTAATAATTACAAACAAAACAAATAAATAATCAACATAAATTTCTAACAGCTTAAATTTAACAAATTGAAACTAAAAAATTAAATTTAAATTTACTAACCTCATTGTCCCATATTTGATTAGAAATATGTATCTATTGTAAACTTAAGACAAATCTATCTATTGGTCCCGGTATAATTTCTCCACGACTAACCATTTTTTAAGTAAAATGAAAGATTAAGTATGTTTGAGAATAAAAAGAGTAGAGAATTTTAGATAAGAATTTTGATACAGAGAATGAGACATGAGAGAAAGAAGTGAGACAGGGACGAAGAGAGAATATTGAGGGGTGGGGAGATGAAGGGGATGAAGGGAACTGGAAGGGGGGCCGAGGGGGTGTGAAGGAATAGGAAAGTCAAAGCATGGGAAAACTCACTTGACACCCTCGGAAATCAAAGAAACGCTTTAGCGTTTTATGACCAAAACGCACTATCAAAGCGCGTTTCATAGAGCAAGTCGCGGATCCATACCACGTTTCATGAAGATAAACATGGATCCAAACCACGTTTTCCCACTATTGCAAAATTCCTGTCAGTTGTGTCTTATGATCAAAACGCAGTTCCAAACCGCGTTTCATACACCAAAACGCGGATCCATATTGCGTTTCATAGAGCGACACGTGATTCCAAACCACGTTTACACTATTCCCAAATCCTAGTCAACAATGTTCCAGCGTTTATAACAATACACGTGTCAACATTTTTTAGTTAAAACGTGATTCTATTCAGCGTTTTATGATAGCATCGCATCAACGTTTTTTAGCAAAAAAAACTAACCCATTTTAGTAAATTCTTTCAAAACTAACCTATTCTTGTAATTATTTTCCTAAACAGTATTATATCTGTAAATTTGCCTTGTATGTTCTACTTGTGTTTACTTCTACAAATTCATATTTTCAATAACTCTTTGTCCCCCGAGGTGAAGGATCATACCATTTGCATTAAATAGTATCAATCAATAACCAAGTAAACTCATGTATGCAATCTCAATGATTTCTTGTTGTACCCCATAATAAGAGTATTCGGTTTCGCCATAACCAAATTCCTTCAAACAAACTCCACTGTTATTTGTTTTTCGGCCATAGGACTAAGCATCTGTGTAAAATTTATAACTGTTGATATTTACTCGGGTCTAAACTTTCCTTAAGGGACCCCAAGCCAAAGATATTAAAAGCTCGTTGACAATACTATTCTGAGGGTTTTGTACCTATATATAATTAAGAAAAGGCTAGTAATTTACTAAAGCATAATTGAATACAATTAAATATTGAAAATAGTTAGAGTTATGTACAAAATCTTTAAATCATTTATGAAATCCAGTGGAGATTAATCCATGTATTACATATTGCAACATAAACATAAAATTGGTTATACACATAAAATTCATATATAAGCATTAGAATAAACCAAGATATTTTGCTGGAATTTACTTCAAGTAAGGTTTAACTTCTAGGCAATTAAGCAACACATACACTATTGCAGCTGCTAGTTCCTTATTATTGAGATATCGTCATTGCGAGATTCCATGAAGAAAAACAAGATAATTGAATATGAAAATAAGTTGCCTGACATAAATTTCTTCATCATCATCATTGCAAGGCACTCTTCTAGTCCTAAAATGGACGTGAGATTCAAAATAGTACGAACAAAAAGTTGAGGTGTCTTCAATGATATATGCTTTGCAAATTGAACCTTCCATATGGACTTCTTTCTTAACCTTTCACTTTAAGGTATGAATAAACCTTTCGAAAGGATACATTCACCTATATTAGATAGGTTCACCCATGATCATCTCTTCAACTAAATGAACCAATAAATACTCCATCACATCAAAGAAATCATGAGGAAAAATCTTCTCAAGTTTGCACAAGATTATGAGAATATTCTGCTCCATTATCTGCAAGTCAACCGTGCATAAAATAGGAAAGCAAAGATCTCGAAAAAAATTGGCTTAACTCAATAAGAGGTTCCCAAACTTCCCCAGACAACCCACTAAAAGCAATTAGTAGGAGTCTCTCCATAAACACATGATTATCATAATTTTTTATGTGGGTCAAAGTCCAATGATTAGTATCGACACAATTCCCTAAATTAGGTGCATATCCATTAGGAAGCTTCACAATCTGCACCCACTCACATACGGCTCTCTCTTATGGTCAATACTAAGTGCGTACAATGCCTTGGGTTTCACAATCTTTTCATTTCCTAAGTCTTGCAACTCCAAATTTGGACGTTTACACAACTTTGTCATATCTAGTCTCGCATTTACATTGTCTTAACTCTTGATTTTTACATCCATGATCGTATTGAAGACATTCTCAAAGACATGGCTCTCTATATGCAGCACATCAATATTATGAGGAATTAACAAATCACGCCAATATGATAGGTCCCAAAAAATACTATACTTTGTCTAGTTGTACCTTACACCATAATCACAAGAAACAACACCCCAACTCTCTGTTACTCTGGGTTATCTCAACACCTGCATGTAAATTTCATCTCCAGAGTAGTGCCTCAGTGAGATGCCCTTCTCTGTAATATTCCTCAAGAACTTAATTTTGTTACAACGAAAAATGATGATCTTAGGGCAAAAATTACCGATGGCAATCAAAATAACATATTTTAAGCCCATGCTTCAAATAGAATGCCTTCGAACCATGCATGCAAATCGAGTATTCCAACTTTCTTGCTGTTTGCCAACCGAATATCATTTCATATGCAGAGAAGTCATTGATAGTCCACAAAAGAGCTGCCATCATTCAAAATTTTTTCCTTAAAGAAATGTCATAAGTAAACACTCTTTCATCCTAAAACAATTTCAAATCATCAAGCAAAGGTTACAAGAAGACGTATATTTTGCTTTTTGGATTATGAAGACCAGGAATAATTACAGTCAAGAACATATATTTTCTTCTCATGCACATGCCAGGTGGAAGATTGTAAGGAGTAAGGATTACAGGCTAACATGAGTGTGTCTTTGCACCCATTCCAAAAAGACTGAAACCATCAATACATAGACATAACCTCACATTCTTCAATTTTGATGTGAAATCCGGGTGAACCATGTCAAAATATTTCCATGTATTTCCATCAGATGGATGAAACAACACCCCTTCTTCATGTTGGTGGTCCTTATGTCATCTCATATCATTTACAGATGTGTTAGATGCAAAAAATATTTACAATCTAGGGATAATTGACAAATACCACATCTGCTTAATTGGAACTTCCGTAACCTTCCCCGGTCCAATTCTACATGATCTAAATCGTGTTTCACCATAAACCCTACATTACCTAGCAGCTTCATCTTCTCCATAATACAACTTAAACCCATATGGATAACTATCAATCTTCTTATACCCACAACCAAGCTTAGAAACTAATTTCTTTGTCTGATACAAATTAGTTGGCATCCTAGAACCTGCAAGCAATATCTCTGTCATCAATGTGATAAGTTCATCCATGGAACTTTTAGGGAAGTTGTAGTCTAATTTGATGCTTAACAATCTAACAGTTGTTGAAAACACAAAGTGTGTCTCACATCCATCCCATAATGGATATTGAGTGGCCCTTAACATATCATAAAATTTTGCGAATTCTGGATTCAGATCCTCCTCCGGTATATGCTCCGGTTCGAAAGAGGGTCCAGTAACATCCATAACTATCTACTTATATAAAGGCAAATATTGATTTTCTACATCCATTGGAACAATAGTTTGACGAACCTCTCCATGATTATCCTAATAATAATAATTCTTCATGAAACCTTTCGTGTAAAGGTGTATCCTAACCTCATCCAATGTATGAAACTTATGACATTTGCATTCAATACATGGACATCTAATCTTTCCTCCATCAATGTACACTTGTTGTTGATTGGGAAACCCAATAAAACTCAACACCGACATTAAAATTATCTCTAACAACCTTATTATTTGAAACAAGTCTCTCATGCATCCAACAACGATGTTCATGGATATCCATATTCCTTTAATATTCAAAATAAAATAAATTTGTTAATCTTTTTCTACAATTCTTCAAAGGTACTAAGTTCTACTCTGGGTATGACTTCTATCTCATTCTTGAAGTTTGTTCCACCATTAGTAGAAGCTTATAGGGACCAAGTAGGTCAACTAAATTTTGATAGCACCTCCCCATGGTTCTCCAAGTTCACAAATTATCTTGTTTAACCAGCATAAATATCTACTTAGAGAAACAAAATAAAAGTGCTATGAAATTTAGTTCACCTACTTGCTCCCAAAGTTCTACCATCATATTAGTGGAATAATTATTTCAAGAACAATTCCAAAATTGGGGACTATTCGAGAGTTAATCTTACGTGATTAACTCTCAGACGGGTTTCTAAGTTAACCTAACTAATTTATCATATAAAACTCTAACATACATTCATTCAACAAATTATACAAATAAGCTACATATAACATACAACTAGAGCCTGAAATAGAATTCTCAAAATCTCAACAATTTCACACTCTTTAATTTAATAAATTATTCTTTAAACCCCACAAAATTAAAATTCATCCATACTAATTCAAAAAAATAACAAAAAATATCTAAACCCTCTACATATATCATATACCAAAAGCTCTCAACCAATTTCAACAAGAAAAATTCACAACTACTCCAATTTTAACATTGAAATTCAGATTCAACACAAAATACAAACTCATAAACTAAACCATTAATCAAGTTTATAATCCATCAAATACCTATCTACAANCCTTAAACCCCACAAAATTAAAATTCATCCATACTAATTCAAACAAATAACAAACAATATCTAAACCCTCTACATATATCATATACCAAAAGCTCTCAACCAATTTCAACAAGAAAAATTCACAACTACTCCAATTTTAACATTGAAATTCAGATTCAACACAAAATACAAACTCATAAACTAAACCATTAATCAAGTTTATAATCCATCAAATACCTATCTACAACCAATCTACACTTAAACTAGTCCAACAATCTAGAAAAAACTAACCCATTTCGTGCATCATTGAGAAAGAACATAAAAGAGAAAATTGGAGAAAAATGACCTACCTCAACTCCAAAGCTTTAAAAAGAGGAAGTAGACAGCTTACACACGTCGCAAAATGCCCTCTAGTCGCCGGAATCTGCCGCACATAAAGTTTCACTGAGAGAAATGGCCGGAATTTCTATTTCTTTCTAATTTTCAAATGAAGAAGAAGACAACTGGGCGGGACAGAAATTTCCAGTTTTCTTACTGATTTTATCCGTGAAAAAATCCTGCCCAAATTTCCTCCCTCCACGCGTTTAGTGAAACAGTGTGTTTTATTTCTCAAAAATCCGTAATAAATCCATTCCAAAAACTTTACGTTTAGCTTTCTCATAGATGCCAGTTCGTGAGAAACTTACATGCATCTTCTGTCGGGTTTTCTCATAGACTACGTCCGTGAGAAAACTTTTGCGCCATATTCCTATCATATTCTCATAGATTTTTCTCACGGAACATAAGACCATGAGAAAATCCATGAGAAATTTCCTCAAGTTCAATACCCGTGAATAAAACTCATTTTTTTCGTAAGAATTTCTCACAGATTTTTGGTCCATGAGAAATTCTGTGAGAATTTTTCCTTTTTCTTGTAGTGAAATAGGAGGAAATGACTATCTCTAACACCCTTCTCTACCCAAGTGTTTACTCACATAATATAAGCAAAGAGTATGCAGACAATATATTTAGGTTGCATATATTACACATACTGTAGAAGCACACATATATATAGAGTAGTGTACTACCTTTCCAAGTTCTATCCATTGGTCACAATTCCATAATATCATATATAATCAAAGCACATCAATCAGCTGAACCAATTGCCAAACCGTTGTCCAATAAAAAAAGGGTGTTGGCTTTAAAAGAGAAGGAGAACATTGGCCAATGACTTGAAATGTTTTCCTTCAAGGAAATTAATAATGCAATCACAAGCCGTAACCGAATGGCTAATGAAGCTGAATCAATCACATTTAATATATAATATAATATGGGAATGAAAGCAAAGATGTTGGAGCCATTTACAAAGCAATCAAATATATTTATTTTTAATGAAAATACCAACACATAATAAGCACCCAATCGTAGTGGATCAACATGTGTAGAACTCCTTGCACTTTTATTGCCACTTGATTCTGCTATAGATGATAGATTGAGCCCCAAAGTTTCTTCGTTATTCCTAAGTTGGTCCATGGAGTTTTTGATCTCAGCAATCTCAAAGGACATCTCATGACAGGGTATTATGGATCTTATTAAGCAACCAATTTTATAAAGACCTCTAACAAGGCCACGCTTTTGACAATGCTTTACAGCTTTGAGCTGATATTCCTCTATTACATCTTCAATGCGATGGGGTACTTTCATCACTTCCTTCACCCACTCTTTCACAATGTTATTGCTGGAGTACTCTGCTACTTCTCCCTTCATGTCTGCATCCTATGTAACACTGTATTAGTTGTAGTTGATCTTTGATCATGTTGACCTCACCATGCATGCCTCTAAGAAGTGTTATTTCATTTCTCAGAAATGGGATCATTTTGTCAACTACTAGGTTTACTATGACTTCTGCCATCCTGAGAAAGTTAGAATTGTAGATGTAGAAATTAAAGTGAAAGATAAGAAGAAGAGTTGATGTGACAAACTTGAGTCACAAGGAAAATGAAGAACATGAGAAAAATAATAAATTAGGGTAAGAGGTCTTTCACATACTAGGGAGATTTGTGATTGTTCCGTGGCAATAGGAACATGACAATAATTGATGTTATTTAATCTTGGTCGTTTATTTTTAAGGATCAAGATTAATAGCTTTTCATGTCCTCCTTGGTATGGTAGTATCCCATTAGTTTATGGTTATAAGATTTTTTTTAAAAAAAAAGTTCTACCGGTGGTGAGATGCCGAGAGAAAGAGAAAAGAATATTAATTCAAAATTTCAAATGATGGAGGCAAAGAATATTACATTCCATAATAGCAGTAAGTGCACATAAAGCATAAAACCTAAGAGGACTCAAAATATTAGATTCCAAAATGGTTTAAACTCTGTAAAACAAATCATGTGATTCACAAAATAAAGCTTAAAACAAAAATAGAACAATTCCACAAAACATAGAAATACAAGGTTGAGTGATTAGGCTCCACATAGCCACTAAATAAAGTATATTATTTTAACAATAAACAAAGACATAAAGTAGCAAGAGCAAGAAAATAAAATTGAGAATCCAAGAAATCGAGTCAACTAATGCTAAAAAAGAAAAAAAAATGTAAACCAGTTGATTGGGTTCAGTTGAAATTTTGTGAAAAAATATATTCTTCAATTAGCTTCAGTGAAAGATTTTTCAATCTGTCAATAACAATCCCCAAATATGTCCTTTTAATTTTACATTTCTTTACTTTGAGTTAGATTTTCAACTTTTCCTTTATTCTTTTTCAGGAGAATTATAGAACAAAAAATGTAAGCAATATTTCTTTAAAAAAATAAAGAAAAAGTAATAATTATCAAGATAAAAAATTTATCATTGATATCATATATTCACCACCAATCAAGAGGTATAACAAAGTGATTATTGTGAGTGGTGTGTACCTAAAAATAGCGGCCCATCTCCAAAGATCAAATCTGCCTTGATGGGTTGGGTCCTACAAGCAAGATCCGACCCTACGGGTTGATCAGATGGGGCAGATTCAAGCAAATCCTGGGCAAACCAAGGGGCTAGGCCAAGAATAGATCAATATTCTTTCACTACTATTTCTGATCATGCTCTTGATTGGAACTGATCCTATGTTTGGCTTGCTCTTTTTGCTCTTTCTATGTGTAAATATGTAAAATTATTAGATTTTTNGGTCCTACGAGCAAGATCCGACCCTACGGGTTCATCAGATGGGGCAGATTCAAGCAAATCCCGGGCAAACCAAGGGGCTAGGCCAAGAATAGATCAATATTCTTTCACTACTATTTCTGATCATGCTCTTGATTGGAACTGATCCTATGTTTGGCTTGCTCTTTTTGCTCTTTCTATGTGTAAATATGTAAAATTATTAGATTTTTCCTTATAAAGGTTGTCTATCAGAGAACAACTAAAAAATGGTTATTTGATTGATTCTATGGTTTAAATTTGTTCTGGTTGTGTCTCATTAGGCTGGTCAAGTAGAAGATCAAATAAATTCATAGGTTGAAGATGCAACCAATGGACTAATAAAAGGGCTTCTTCCATCAAATTCCCTGAACAAGACGAAAAAGATAATTCTTGTTAATGCACTATACTTCAAAGGAGCATGGGATCAAAGTTTGATCCATCTAAGACTAAATTAAAAAAAAAATTCAATCTTTTGAATGGGCAAATTGTGGAGGCTCCTTTTTTGGTATATTTCTTTTTTCCACATTAGAAAGATGGCCTAAGAAATTTACTTAAGAGATTTAATGCAAACCCTGGATTCTTAAACCAAAATTTCAAATTGTGGAAAAAAGAGGTTTTTGAATTATGAATTCGAAGATTCAAGATCTCCTTTAGTTTTGAAGCACAAGAGAGCATGAAAAATTTAGGACTTACATTACCTTTCATGCCAAGAAAGCTAACAGGAGTGTCAAATCATCCCTTATGACATGAACTTCATGTTTCAAAGATTTTTCACTACTCAAAAGGCATTTATTGAAGTCAATGAGGAAGGAATAGAATCTACAGCTAGCACTGCTGTTGTTATGATCCTTAATTGTTGGTATATTTATAAAATATAAATGTATTTATTTGGGTTTTAAATGTGTTGATTATTTACCTTTAGCCTTTCATGGCTATATTTTATTATGTCTTAAAGATGATTGATTCAGCCTTAAGGCCATATGATTATGGTTTATTTTTTGCTATATTAAGGCTAATTGATTAAGTTATTTAAGGCAATAATACTAGCCATTATGTGGTTGATTGGTCTCACCTCATTTATAGCCAACATTCAGCTTTGATTAAGGAAATATATTCCTTAATTTGTGCCCAATGATTGGAAGCCAATGGATCTCTACCTCGTTGCACCTGGTGGACATACTAATAATCACTTGCAAGAGGCATAAATTGTCTTAAAGAAAGCAAGATACCCATGCCTCATCTTGGTGCCACACCTATAATTCTCTCTAACATATTGTTATTATTTGTATTTTATTTTTATTTTTGTAGGCCTAGGAACAACAATTTTCACTACAAGAAAATTGTAGTTTTCTTATAGAACGATTCTGTGAGAAATAGTGGAAAAGTCCGTGAGAACACTGTTTCTCACGAACCTATGGGCGAGAGAAAAGTAGGCATGACAAAAGCATTTTCTCATGGAAAAATTGATCAGTGAGAAATTTCTCACGGATAAATATTTGTTATGCCTGAGAAAATCTCACGCGCAAGTCGTGGATTTTCTCACGGACATCATCCGTGAGAAATTTCTCATGAATAACTATCTATGAGAAAATTTATGAAAAATCCTTTCTAAATATTTTTTTTATTTTTGGATTTTTTTTTCTAAAATAACAATTTATTTTTTCTAAACATTTAATCAAATTAATAAACAAAATTAAATGAAATATAGCTAAATTTTATTAATAAAAAAATGTTATACAATAAAAAAAAAATACAAAAGAATCACAATCAACACTAGTCCTCCTCATTAGTGTCGTCCTCAACTGTAGGCTGCGAGGCCGAACCAGATCTTGGATGTTGCTACTGTAACTGTCCTAGTATAGAGGCGAGCACCTCAGGTGAAATGCTGCTTGCATCCAGTGCGTCGGCCATTAGGTAGAGGCGAGCCATCTCCTATTGCAAGCTCGCCATCTGGGACAGGACCTTAGACAAGGCCGCATCCAGCTACTGGGAGGGTTGGGTAGGTTGTGAGGAGGCAAAGTCCAAAACGCCAGCCTTAGAGCCCAAGTCATAAACCCAGTCCTTGTTATTCTTTTTGCCAACGACATTGAGCTAAATCACGGTGTCGTCGACAAAAGAAGAGGAGCCGGCTTGGCTCTCAGATTGACGTCTCTCAAACTCAAGTCTGCATAGATAACAATATTAGGTTAGTATTAGAATTAATACATGTAATTACTTACGTAAAGAGTTAAGAACAATTTAATACTTACATAGGTAGACTTTGCTTTTTGATGTACCCAACCCTTAGTAGAGTTATGCTTGAGGTAATGAAAAACCTCTTAAGCGTTGGGCACTCTGCCCAACTCTTTCGTCTACAAAAAACATAAATTGACTCTATTAATAAAAAATTATGTTATTAAATAAAAAAACTTACCAGTCTCCGTTTGTGCTTAGAGATGATGATAGAGAATCCTCTGTGAAATGTCTGCCCCTAATCTAAGGACCGGTTCTTCTTGTTCCTCTTAGAGATGGCCTTATACTCCTTAGAGGCCCATATTGCTCTGAGAGCCTCAAGTACCGCATCAGACAATCAATCGTCCTTGCTCTTCCTGATCCCGATGTCTTAGAAAGAGGAGTGAATGTTGTCTGAGCACATAGAGAGCCAGACCTTATGAATCTAGCTCTCGTACTTGGGCTCCCAAACACATCTCCTCTGCAATAGAAAATAAAATATCAAATTTAGTAAACATGTATACAAAATATGTTAGTAAATAAAATAAAATATATTGTTTCTTACCTTAAACACTATCCACCAGTGTTCTTTCACCTTATTAGAAACTGAGGTAAAGTTCGGCCAAGGCTGCTCGTACTTCAACTTGTAGACAACCGAAAGTACGTTCACGAGCTCCTTGGAAGGGTAAAAGCTAAAAAAAAAAAAACATAGTTAATTGTTAAATAATAGAAATAAAGTAATAAAAACATTCAAATAAAAAATATTAGAATTAACTTACTCCTTCTTCTCGTGTGGCATAATAACTAGCCGACCATCAGACAGTCGGGAGCCCAGTCGTGCAGAGTCTGAAATGGATGAACTCGCCTGAGACAACCCCGCAGTAGCCGATGATGTCGAGCTTAGGGTCGCAGCTCTTGAGCACCCCTCCCTTGTTGCAATGGGAGATGAGCTGCGTGCCAAACCCCAGGGTCAGTAAAAACATAGACAAGGCCGGCTCGGTCTAAGAAGGTCTTGCAGTAGCCTTGCCTCTGTCCCTCTTGGACAGCAACTCAGTTGTGGGAAATGACCATCTCGGGTGGTCCAACATCTGTCATATAATTTAAATAAAACCAATGAAAATATTAGAATAATAAAAATAGTAATTCTTAAAGTCAAACCCAAACTCCAAAATCAAAAAACCATAACCCTTAAACCCTAAACCCCAAAATTAAAAAAACTAACTCTAAATCTTAAAACCTTATACCCTAAACCCTAAACTCATAAATTATAAACCCTAACCCAAACCTAAACCCAAAACCCTAATCCCAATCCCTATTGCTAAATCCTAAACCCCAAAACCCTTAAAAATTCTATAAATCCCTAAATAATTAACAAAAAATAGGCAGAGTCTCTCCTAAAAATTGAACATTCCAAGAATTTAAAATTTTACACAATTCATCAAAAACACAAACCCTAAATTATAATTTATTCCAACATACATAATTACATAGCAATTGAGGTGAAAATTTACACAATAGTTGAAAAATATAAAAAATTATTTCTAAACCATTCAAAAAATTTAGAAAAAATTTCAGAATAATTCAACATCAAGCATATAACAAAATTGAGTTCCTAATCTTAACAAATGATATATATTTCATTATTAATTTCACTACCTATCAACCTACACTATCAAACTACATCTAAAATAACTCCTACACTATCTAAAATAAGCAACCAACACTATTAAATATCTAAATCCTATAACGTTAATGGTAATGGCTCAAATAACTTACACAAAACGCATAAAAATTCAAAGATAATAGATGAGTATAGGAACCTACCTCAACGAGCAGAAAAAAAAAATCTAAATTGATAGAGTCGGACTAGGGGACCTGTGCTACAAAACCCAAGCTCCGGAGGCTAGAATGGGGCTAATTTCCTCTGGGGGGAGAGAGAGAGGATGGCGGAGAACGGAAGAGAGGGAGAAATGAGAGAAAATTGAAAATGGAGGCCGGAGTGGGCAAGGAAGAAGATAAACAGAGTTTCTCATGGAATTTCTCATAGATCCTTTTTGTGAGAAAAAAATTGAATTTTAAGTGAAATGGGGCGCACCGATTTCTCACGGACTTTCTCATGGAATCTTTCACGGCGTTAACAATCTATAAGAAATTCGGTCAGAACTTTCATATTTTCTCATGGACAGAGTCCATGAGAATGGTCAACACATTAATTGTCACAGTTGGGGCGCCATTTCTCACGGATTTTTCTCATGATCCAACTGTCCATGAGAAAATCCGTGAGAAAATCGTAATAGTTATTTTCCATGAGAAAATCCGTGAGAAATTTCATGACTTTCTCACGGATTTTTTATCAGTTAGAAATTTCTGTGAGACAATGGCAATTTTCTTGTAGTGTTTAAGACAAATTCAAATCTAGACTGTTTTTCCATGGATCCTACAATCAAACCTAATGGAGGTGTTGGTGATCTCAACAAGCCTTTCAAGTTCAAGGGAGTTCACTTCAATCGTTGGAAGGGAAAAGTTCTTTTCTACTTGAACCTTTTAAAGGTGTCTCATGTTCTCTCCGATTCAAATCCTAAGAAGACATCCATTGATGGGATGAGTGAAATAGAAAAAGAACTACATGATGAAAAAATAGCAAATTGGGAGAATGATGAATTCCATTATCGTTATTATTTACTTAATTGTTTATCTGATGAATTTTTTGATTATTATGAAAGGACTTACTCCACTACAAAGAAAATTTGGAGTACCTTGCAAAAAAAAAAATGATACAGAGGATGTCGGTGCAAAGAAGTATATTGCAAGTCGTTTCTTTCATTATCAAATGATGGATAATCGTTTTATCATGGAGCAAAGTCAAGAGTTCCAAATGCTTGCACATGAAGTGAGATATGAAGGCATAACAATAGAAGATAATCTCCTTGTTGCTGCCATTGTTGACAAGCTACCTCAATCATGGAGGGAGTTCCAAAAGACACTTCGCCATAAGCAAAAGGAAACAAGCTTGGAGAGTTTGATCACTCGCATTAGAGTGGAGGAAGAAGCTAGAAGCCAAGACATGCTCATGACTCAAAATAGTAATGGTAGTGATAAGATATTATTTTACACTATTTGTTTCCCTTATATTTAGTCTTTTAGTGTGTGTTTCTAGTGATTTTTATGGCCTTTAGACATGTTTTGTAGATTTGGATTTGTTGGTGCTTATAGATTTTAGTTGCTTAACTGTTGAATTCTGGCACTACTTACATTTTTGACCATATCTTTGGCTAAATATGTCCAATTGATATGATTCTAGTTTCATTGGAAAGCTGACAGAAAATGATAAATTTCATATGAAGAGCCTAGAAGCTGATTCTCACGTCTGGATAACTGAAATTCGCGTACAAGCAGTCCATATTTTCTTCATCCACCCAGCATTGACTGATTCCTTTCCTTAGGCCTGCCTATTGGACCAGAGGATGTTTATTTGGGCCAACATCTGCTTATTGGGCCAGCACACATGACACTAGGGCTTGATCACGTTTTTACCATTAATAATTTAGGAAACTAGGTTTATTTTGTAATTAGGAAACCTAGAGGAGGCAGCCAGCTAGTATTTATTCTCAAGTTATTGAGGAAAATATAGCAACCAGAAGAGATACGAAATTACCTTGAGCAGCTGCTGCCTCCTATTTTCTGAGTTCATTTTTTTTCTACTTTTGCCTTGTGTTTAAGCCTTCAATGGAGGGCTAAGTTCGTCTGTAATCAATTCAAGAGGAGCCAGCTTAATAATCCAGAGTTCCTGTGCTTCAACCGGGTTTGATTTAATTTAATTTGAATTACTGTTTCTTCCCCTCTTCATGTGATTGAGTGGTACTTTGATTGCATGTTTTGTATGAATTTAAATCGGTTGATTAGATTCATAATAGCAATCAGATTGATAATCATAATTTAAAGGTCTTTAATATATGGTTGACTTAGCTAATTCGATTATTAAATTAATCTGGACTTAGTGATATAGAGCGGTTGCATAGAGTCTTAATTCCATGATTAATTGAATCCTGATTGGTAAATTAGTAGGAATTCTAAGTGTTACTGTTAGGGGTTCCAGGTAACATTTAACCAAGAATTAAATCAGATCTAGGTTATCTTTAGTGAACAAGGATGGATTAAGGTTTGGTTGTCTGCTTGAGTTGATTGTGTTTTCTCTTATTTGATTAAATCTTGTTTACTGTTTTCTGAATTCTGATTATTCTGCATTCAACAAGAAACCCCTTATTCTGTTCTTGCTTAAGTTCTTAGTAGATTAACTGTTATAGTGAATCCTTGGGAGACGATACTAGTTGCATCCTATACTACAATTTAGTTGCAATTAGTATTTTAATTCTGTACGGTTCGGCACCCGTCAAAATTTTTGGTGCCGTTGCTGGGGAATTCACCTAACATATTAATCATCTTAGGACTCTTTTGTTACTATTTTGTTTGCTTATTTTTCTTGTTTCTGGTAATTTTCCTTCATTCGTTTTCATCCTGTTCTACTTGTTTTCCTATTTTGTTTTCTTTATCTGTTTAAGTTTTCTTTCTCTGTTTAGTGTTGCTGTTTCTGTCTTGTTTTTTATTCTGACCAACTGGGATTGAGCTGCAAATTAGTGGACAGAGAAATTGCTTTGTGAGAAGCACTGTGAGCTAAACTTTGTGCTATTATTGCCCTTGTTTTGTCTCATTTGCCACTATTATGTCTCATTTGCTATCTTAGTTCATTTTTTGGCAAAATTTCTATATTGTGTGAGCTTTGTGATTATTGTTTTTCTTGCTGTTCTATTTGCCTTGCTGTTTTAGGGTCCCATTGTGTGAATTCTTGTGCCTGTTCCCAAATTTTTCCCTATTTTCCTACCATTTTGGCATGAATTTGCGATTTTACGGGTAAAAATTCTATATGAATTTTTGTGCTCTGATTGAGCTAAAAATTGGTCAGTTGAAGGAAAACGGTGTGAGAAATATAACTGAGTGCTAAAGCGCTGAGCACCACCCTATCTTGGCCAAATTCCATCGTTTGAACCCTTTTTTCAATTTTTTAATATTTTTTATTTGAGTTTTGAGTTTTATTTTCATCAATATTTCATGCTGTGGTGGTAGAAATTTTTTTAAAAATGTTTAGGTGGGTCAATTAGTGTTATTTTGGTGTCTTTTTGCCTTTGTCTATTGCATTTAGTGTGTTTTAGTTTTTGCCCTTTTCTTTCACTGCTTTACTGCTTTCTGTTCTAGTATGTTTTAGAATGTTTGTGTCACTTTATTTGCATGGTGTATGACTCGGTCCTCTAATTTTGAACTACTTGAAGGTTATTTTGAAATTGAAAGAACTTTGCATACACTTGCTAGGGCACGTAGAGTTCCTAATCATATAAGGCATACTATGGCTGAGAATAACATGAATCTTGATGATGACCCTATGGTTAATCATGCTGCCAATAGCGCTAACAATGATAACATGTATGCTTGGGCTAGGACTCTTAAGGAGTTGGCTGCCCCTGATGATAACTACCAGCCTTTGTGTATTCACTATCCTGATTTAGATGTCAATTTTGAGTGAAAGTCTGGATTAATACACTTGCTCCCAAAGTTTCATGGACTTGTAGGTGAAGACCCTCACAAGCACTTAAAGGAGTTTCACATAGTGTGTTCCACCATGAGACCTCAAGGAATCACAGAAGAGCAAATCAAGCTAAGGGCCTTCCCTTTTTCATTAGATGAAGCAGCAAATGATTGGCTATATTACTTGCAGTCATCCACCATCACAAGCTGGAATGACATGAAGAGGTGCTTCCTTGAAAAGTCTTTCCCTGCCTTTAGATCTGCTGCCTTCAGGAAAGATATATGTGGCATAAGGCAAAACAGTGGAGAGACATTACATGAGTACTGGGAGAGATTCAAGAAACTCTGTGGAAGCTGCCCCCATCATCAAATCAGTGACCAGTTGCTCATCCAGTATTTCTACGAAGGACTTTTTCCTATGGATCGAGGCTATGTGGATGCTGCTTCTGGAGGTGCCTTAGTGGACAAGACCCCTGCAGTTGCAAAAGATTTAATATCCAAAATGTCAGACAATGCACAGCAATTTGGTACAAGGATGATCACCCCAGCTAGAGGAGTGAATGAGGTGCAGATGGCAGATCAACAGAGGGTGGAGACTCGTTTGAAGGAACTGACCTCCTTGGTTAGATAGCTAGCAATGGGGCACACACCGGTTCAAGCTCATGTCAATCTATATGGAATATGTTCCCTGTCTAGTCATCTAATAGATCAGTGCCTTACTCTCCAAGATAACATTGAAGTAGTGGATGGAGTCTTTCCTGGCAGACCTTACCAGCAGCCCAGATATGACCCCCACTCCTCCACCTATAACCCTGGCTGGAGAAATCACCCTAATTTAAGGTATGGAGGCAATTCTGGCCAACCTTACCAATAGCAGCAACAACAAACGTACTAGCCACAACAGCCTAGGTACAATGCAGGTTCAAGCAACCAACAGTTCCAAGCACTAATGAAGCAACTTGTGCAACCAGTTAACAAGCCAGAACCGAGCCTGGAAGACTTAGTGAAGCAATTGGCAAGCAGCAACATCCAATTCCAACAGAGGACTGAGACTAGCATTCAGAGCTTGGAGACTCAGATAGGTCAACTTGCAANACGTACTAGCCACAACAGCCTAGGTACAATGCAGGTTCAAGCAACCAGCAGTTCCAAGCACTAATGAAGCAACCTGTGCAACCAGTTAACAAGCCAGAACCGAGCCTGGAAGACTTAGTGAAGCAATTGGCAAGCAGCAACATCCAATTCCAACAGAGGACTGAGACTAGCATTCAGAGCTTGGAGACTCAGATAGGTCAACTTGCAAGCACCATTAGTGAGCTGAAGTCTCAAGGTTCTGGCAATTTTCCTTCTCAGACAGTCACCAATCCAAGAGGCAATGTGAGTGTCATAACCCTGCGCAGTGGTAAAGAAGTGAGTGCTCCAGAACCTAGCCTGCCTTCTACGGTTCAAAATTTTGTTCAAGAAAAAAATTCAAACCCTGCAGCCTCTAAAGCTATCCCAAAACAACAGCCAATCCCCCTTCAGGATCGGGCAGAGATCTCTACCCCTAGTATTCCTCTCCCCTTTCCAAACAAAGTTACACAGTCTAAGAAAATTGTTGAGCATGAGCTAGATAAAGAGATCATGGATACTTTCAGGAAGATAGAAGTCAATATACCTCTCCTGGAAGCAATTAAACAGATTCCCAAATATGCAAGGTCTCTGAAGGATTTGTGTACCCACAAGAGAAGACTAAAGGGTAATGAGAAAGTGAGCATGAGCAGAAACGTGTCAGCAATGATCCAGCCTCACCTGCTATCAAAGTGCACTGATCCTGGAACGTTTACTATTCCTTGCACTGTTGGAGACAAGCAGTTTACAAATGTCATGCTAGATCTGGGTGCTTCAATCAACGTGATGCCCAAGTCCATTTATTCATCACTGCAGATTGGAGAACTGAAGCCCACTAGAGTTGTCATTCAGCTTGCTAATAGAAGCACAACATATCCTGCAGGCCTTCTTGAGGATGTTTTGGTTAGGGTAAATTATTTAATTTTTTCAGCTGATTTTTATGTATTAAATATGGAAGATGAGTCTATGTCTGGACATGCCCCTTTGATCTTGGGTAGACCCTTCCTTAAAATTGCTAAGACCATAATTGATGTGCATGCTGGTAACCTTTCCATGGAATTTGATGATACTGTAATTCACTTTAATTTATGTGATGCCATGAAACACCCTCTAGAAGAGCATTCAGTGTTTCAAATAGATGTCATAGACCTGCTAGTTGATGATGTGCATGCTGAATTAGTAGCTGCATTTTCTGATATAGTAGGTTTGCTTAATACTTTAGAGTGTTCTGCATGTGCTAATTGTGATGGGAATTGTGCTGCTTGTTCTGAAATTTCTGCATATATGGGATATGATGAGACTGTTTTAGAGCATAGTGCAGAGCTTGCAGGTGTTTCTGAGCTTCACACAACAGACTTGGTTTCTCCAACCAAGCTAGTTCCCTCTGTGCAGCAGCCACCCATTCTTGAGCTGAAACTGTTACCTGACCATCTCAAGTATGCTTTCCTAGAAGCAGAAGAGAAGTTGCCAGTCATCATAGCCAACAATCTGTAACCTGAACATGAAGAGAGGTTGTTGCAGATTTTGAAGCAGTGGAAGACAGTCATTAGATGGACACTTGCAGACATTCCTGGCATTAGCCCCTCCACCTGCATGCATAGGATTTTATTGGAGGAAGAAGCTAAACCAGTGAGGCAGCCTTAAAGGCGACTTAACCCGTTGATTATGGATGTGGTCAAGAAAGAAGTGAGCAAGCTATTGTCAGCCGGCATTATCTACCCCATCTCAGACAACAAATGGGTGAGTCCAGTTCAAGTGGTTCCAAAGAAGAATGGCATAACTGTGGAAGCCAATGAGAAGAACGAGTTGATCCCCACCAGAGTGCAAAACAGCTGGCACGTCTGCATCGATTATAGAAGACTCAACCAAGCGACAAGGAATGATCACTTCCCTCAGCCATTTATTGATCAGATATTAGAGAGACTGACAGGGAAGTCCCACTACTGCTTCCTGGATGGCTTCTCAAGCTACTTCCAGATTCACATAGCCCCGGAGGATTAGGAGAAGACGACTTTCACCTGTCCATTTGACACATTTGCATATAGGAGGATGCCCTTCGACCTGTGTAATGCCCCTGGTACATTCCAACGATGTATAGTGAGCATCTTTTCTGGTTTTTTAGAACACTGCATGGAAGTTTTCATGGACGACTTTACTGTGTATGGTTCCTCTTTTGATGCATGTTTAGATAGTCTTGTTAAGGTACTTGATAGATGCATTGATACTAACCTTGTTCTTAATTTTGAGAAATATCACTTCATGGTAGAACAAGGCATAGTTTTAGGGCATGTAATTTCTAGCAAAGGCATTGAAGTAGATAAGGCTAAGATAGATGTCATTGCCTCTTTACCCTACCCCACTTGTGTGCGAAAAGTGCGTTTCTTTCTTGGTCATGCAGGGTTTTACAGGCAATTCATCCAGGACTTCAACAAGATTGCCTTGCCATTGTCTAAGCTTCTCCAAAAAGAAATGAATTTCGACTTTGATAAGCAGTGCAGAGTAGCCTTTGATCAGCTGAAGCAGAGCCTTACCTCCCCTCCCATCATGCAGCCACCTAACTGGGAGTTTCCCTTCGAGCTCATGTGCGATGCATCAAACTTTGCAGTAGGCGCTATCCTTGCACAACGAGTGGATAAGCTGTCCCACGTGATTTATTATGCCTCTCACACTTTGGATGCTGCCCAAGCAAATTACACCACTACTGAGAAAGAGCTCCTTGCTATTGTGTTTGCTTTAGATAAATTTCATTCATATTTGCTTAATTCTAAAGTCATTGCTTTCTCTGATCATGCAGCTTTAAAGTACTTGCTCAAGAAGCCGGATGTGAAGCCTAAGCTCATTAGGTGGATGCTGCTCTTGCAAGAATTTGACCTTGAGATCAGAGACAATAGTGGAGCTGAGAACTTGGTAGCAAATCACCTGAGTCGGATACCACTGACTTTGGACAGCCTTCCCATCAGAGAGACCTTCCTGGATGAGCAGTTTTATCAATTGCAAGGTACAAATCCTTGGTATGTTGACTTGGTAAACTATTTAGTTGCTTCTGAGTTACTTGCTTATTTTAAGAAGCATCAAGTAAATAAGCTTAAAAATGAATCCAAACATTATGTGTGGGATGACCCCTACTTGTGGAGACTGTGTAGTGACCAAGTAATTAGGAGGTGTGTGTCTGGACATGAGTCTAAGTCTGTGTTGTAGTTCTGTCATACTTCTGCATGTGGTGGTCATTTTGGACCTCAGCGTACTACTTGTAAAGTTTTAGATTCTGGACTCTATTGGCCTACCCTATTTCATAATTCGTACAGCTTTTGTAAGAATTGTGCCCAATGCCAACGGACAGGTAATATTTCCCATAGGAATGAGATGCCTCAACAGCCTTTGCTATTTTGTGAGATATTTGATGTTTGGGGTATCGATTTCATTGGTCTTTTCCCTACTTCTTTTGGTTTTGTGTATATTCTTTTAGTTGTGGACTATGTTTCTAAATGGGTAGAGGCCAAGGCCACTCGGACTGACGATTCTCGTGTTGTCTTAGATTTTGTCAGGACTCACATTTTCTGCAGGTTTGGCATTCCAAGAGCCATCATCAGTGACCAAGGTTCTCACTTCTGCAATAGGCACATGGCTGCTTTGTCAAGAAAGTATGGTGTGGTGCACAAGGTGTCAACCCCTTACCATCCACAGACCAATGGGCAAGCAAAGGTGTCAAATAGGGAGATCAAGCAACTTTTAGAGAAGACTGTCCAACCTAACAGAAAAGATTGAAGCATACGTCTGGACGATGCATTGTGCCTATCGGACTGCATACAAGACCCCTATAGGCATGTCCCCTTACAGGCTAGTCTTTGGCAAGGCATGTCACCTTCCAGTAGAGATCGAGCATAAGAAGTATTGGGAAGTGAAGTAGTGTAATATTGACTTGGCTCAAGCTGATTCTCAAAGGAAGCTGCAACTACAAGAATTGAAAGAAATTAGGTTGGAGGCTTATGAGAATTCCAGAATCTATAAAGAAAATACCAAGGTTGTCCATGACAAGATGTTGGTGAGAAAAGAGTTCCACATTGGTCAGAAAATGCTGCTCTACAACTCCCGTCTCAAGCTAATGCTCGGCAAGCTTCGTTCTCGATGGATAGGTCCTTTTGTGGTGACTTATGTCTTTCCTTATGGTGCAATTGAGATCAAGAATGAGGCAACCAACCAGACCTTCCCAGTGAATGGATATCGGCTGAAACCTTTCTATGAGGGTTTTCAAAAGCAAGTGGTGGAGGAGGTGCACTTGTCTGCTACCCTCTATGAGACTTAAACCCACAGGCTGTTTTCTTTTCCCTTCTCTTTTATTTTTAGTGCCTTACTTTTACTGTTTGCTTTGTCCATTGCATTGAGGACACTGCAAAAATTTAAGTGTGGGGGAGGGATTAGCATGTTGTGTGTGTTTTTATGCTTTCTGTTTTTATGTTTTTCAGTTTCTGTTTCTGTTTTACTTGCTGTTTTTACTGTTTTCTATTTTTCAGTTTAGATTTTTAGTGTTATGTTTTCTGTTTTAGGCTTAGTTTTCTGTTTTATGTGTTTTTAAATTTTCTGTTTATTGTTTTCTGTGCTTTTATCATGCTGTTTTTGTTGTTTTCTATTATTCTGCTTTGCTATTTTTAGAATTTAAAATTCTGTTTTCTGTTTTCTTTTAGGTTTGTTGTTTTTCTGTTTTGTTTTTAAATTTTTCTGGTTCTTTCCAATCAATTTAAGAGTTGTGAAGAGAGTGATTTGAACCAATTTTGATTCTAGAGTTGCTGCAACATGAGTGGACAATAATCTTNTTTTAGTGTTATGTTTTCTGTTTTAGGCTTAGTTTTCTGTTTTATGTGTTTTTAAATTTTCTATTTATTGTTTTCTGTGCTTTTATCATGCTGTTTTTGCTGTTTTCTATTATTCTGCTTTGCTATTTTTAGAATTTAAAATTCTGTTTTCTATTTTCTTTTAGGTTTGTTGTTTTTCTGTTTTGTTTTTAAATTTTTCTGGTTCTTTCCAATCAATTTAAGAGTTGTGAAGAGAGTGATTTGAACCAATTTTGATTCTAGAGTTGCTGCAACATGAGTGGACAATAATCTTGCTTCTTGGATTTAAGTTGTATGACAACAAAATTTGATTTGGATGAGTTGATTCTTGGTAGTCTTATAAGCTGTGAGGATTTGAGCCATATGTCATGATTCTTTTGTGTGTTTTCATCTATTAATTTGACACTCTAGAACTTGTTCTGTTTCTTAGTTGAGGTTACATTTGCACATGCATGCATAAAAGTGATTAAGGCATCCCTTTCTTTGAGAAGCTACTTGACCAAATAGCTAACCTTGATGTTATCCTTTGATTACCCCTTTTTGAGCCTAATAATCCTTTCTTTCATGTGTAGCTCATTGCAAGCATAAGTGTAAAACCATGTACTACCCAACCCTTAGGAATTGAAGAGCATTGCATTGAATAAAAAGGGAGTGAATTCTTACAAAAAAAAGTATCAAGTTGTGGCTGATTGGTTGTGGCTGAATTGTTAAGTGTTATGCTTCAAAAAGAAGAAGAAAAATGAAAAAGAAATATAGCAGTAGAAAAAGAATAAAGTTATTTTGGGAAAAGAAAAAAATGAGTTGAAGCCCAAAGTCAAGATGCATAAAGTACTTGAATTTCTCCATTATTAGATGCTCTTTGTGATTCCTTGGCTGCTTTAGCCATTTTTCCATATTATTGTCATCCTTTTACCTTTCCCCATTACAACCCTTTAAAAGTCCTTTTGATTTGTGTTATGCATGTGACATAGGTAGTGGAGATTGAGAATATGAACAAGCTTATGGTAGTGTGATTTTTGATAGGATAATTTGAGAGAAACACTTACCTTAGACACTTGAGGGAATTGAGAGCATTTATTTATCTTGTGAGAGGCTATCTACTTTGACTCATTCCTATTAATTAAAATTGTCATATTTTTTGTTCTCTAGTTGTCAAGAGATATTGTTCCATGAGTGTTGTTGTTTCTTTAAGTTTGAATTGTTTTCTTACCTTAATCTTTGCATTCTTGATTTGATTGGAGAGTTGCTTTCTTTTTCTAGTTTGATTTTTGTGATTTTTCCTAGGAGTGCAAAAAGCTAAGTGTGAGAGAATTTGATAAGACATTATTTTACACTATTTGTTTCCCTTATACTTAGTCTTTTAGTGTGTGTTTCTAGTGATTTTTATGGCCTTTAGACATGTTTTGTAGATTTGGATTTGTTGGTGCTTATAGATTTTAGTTGCTTAACTGTTGAATTCTGGCACTGCTTACATTTTTCACCATATCTTTGGCTACAGATTTCCGATTGATGTAATTCTAGTTTCATTGGAAAGATGACAGAAAATGCTAAATTTCATATGCAGAGCCCAAAAGCTTATTCTAGTGTCTGGACAACTGAAATTCGCGTGCAAGCAATCTAGGTTTTCTACATCCGCCCAGCATTGACTGATTCCTTTCCTTAGGCCTGCCTATTGGACCATAGCATGTTTATTTGTGCCAACATCTGCTTATTGGGCTAGCACACATGACACCAGGGCTTGATCATGTTTTTACCATTAATAATTTAGGAAACTAGATTTATTTTATAATTAGGAAACCTAGAGGAGGCAGCCAGCTAGTATTTATTCTCAAGTTGTTGAGGAAAATATACCAACCAAAAGAGATACGAAATTACCTTGAGCAGATGCTACCTCCTATTTTCTGGGTTCCTTTTTTTCTACTTTTGCCTTGTGTTTAAGCCTTCAATGGAGGGCTAAGTTCGTTTGTAATCAATTCAAGAGGAGCCAACTTAATAATCCAGANTAAAATTGAGACATGATTCAAAGGTAAAAGAGGAAAAAACTCTGGTTTGAAGGTCAAATCAGCCTTGCATCTCCTCCCTTCAATCCTTCCCTTGCCTCCTTTGTGCCTCTAAGAGTGTCTAAGAACGACCTCCCTTCTAATTCCCTTGTTTCCTATTTATATCCCCCACTCTAAAGCCCTAAAACCCATGAGAAAATAAGCCACGTCTGCAGAATTAACTTCGGGCGCCGCACCTCTGAAGTTTGGGCGCCGCACCTCTGAGTTGCTGGAAGAAATCTGGTTCTTTTCATTTTTCGGGCGCCGCACCTCTGTATTTTGAGGGGTGCGGCGCTACTGTTCAAGGGGTGCAGCGCTACTGTTCAAGGGGTGCGGCTCTGCGCTGCTGTCCCAACATGTGTATTTTTTCGCATACGGGGGGTGCGGCGCTACTGTTCAAGGGGTGCGGCGCTACTGTTCAAGGGGTGCACCCCTGAGCTGCTGTCCTGGTTTTAAGTTTCATGCTCCAGGGGCCGCGACTCTAGGTTTTGAGCGCCGTAACTCTTGAATTCTGTCCCAAAAACTTCTCAATTCTTCAATTCTTCATTCTAACCTATGAAACCTACAATTTAACATAAAAGATCACATTATATGATGATTAATCTCAATAAACAATCAAATACTTAAGTAAAGGATATCTAAAAAGTGGATATAAAAGCCACTCAACAAACCCCCTATTCTGTTCTAGCTTAAGTTCTTAGTAGATTAACTATTCAGGTGAATCCTTGGGAGACGACACTAGTTGCATCCTATACTACAATTTAGTTGCAATTAGTATTGTAATTTTGTATGGTTCGGCACCCGTCAAGTAGTTCCACAACTACCAACAAGGTACATGCTCTTGGAACTAGTGACTCTTTGTCTAAAGGTCAAAATCAAAATGTTATTTTGAAGTCATATAAGAAGGGGATGAAAAAATCATACAAAAAAGGCCCATAACAAAACAAGGGCAACTTCATCCAAAAGAGAAATTAACCACCTTTATGACCTATTTCATGTTTTGTTTGTGGCAAGCATGGAAATTTTGTAAAAAAGTGTAGATACTGGAAACGTGGGCCTAATTCTCAGGCCAATGTTACTGAAGAGTCATTTGTGGCTATGATTACTGAAATTAACATGCTTGAAGGGTCTAAGGGTTGGTCGGCTAATTCTAATGCTACTAGGCATGTTTGCTTTGACAAAGATTGGTTCAAGGTGTTCAAACCTTATGATAATCCCAAGGAAATAATGCTTGGTGATGCCCTACTACTAAAATTTTGGGTGAAGGTGATGTGGAATTAAGCTTTACTACTAGGTGTGTACTCACCCTCAAGAATGTGCTCTATACTCCCCAAATGAGGAAGAATTGTATGTCTTCATATCTCCTCAACAAGGCTAGCTTCAAACAAACTATTGAATCTGATCAATATGTAATTACTAAGAATAAGATGTTTGTGGGCAAATGGTATGCTAGTGATGGTCTATTGAATGTTGACATGAATAATATGCCTTCAAGTTTTGTCTATATTTTATTTGTATTTATTTTTATTTTTGTGGGCTTGGGATCAACATTAATTGTGCCAATTTCTCAAGGTCAAGTTTTGTGGTTGACCATCCATTCATGTTCATGATAAGGGCAGAGACTTCTATGTCTATGTTCTTCATTAGAGCAATGCTTAACCCACTATTGGTTTCTTAAATTTCTATGATTGATGATAAATTCTTCACAAAATAATATACTACATAATGTCTCATGTTGGACAAATAACAATTTGTCTTGAAGTTTGAATATAGTATAGAAAATTGGAAATTGTACTATTGGTTGTGGATGCTCTAGACTATGGGCTAATTGTATGTTTGGCCATGTTTGTAAATGGATTGAAAGTGCTGATGAATATGTTCTTCCTCTCTTATTTGAACCAAAACAAAACTTAAAAGCAAAGCAATTGCATTTAGGAGAAGTTAGAGGATGCTACTTCCACCTTTGACGAAAAGTACATTGGATAATAAGTTCTTTTTAGTTAGATTGAACTATTTTCAGTTAGCTTGTCTTTCCTCCTTGTTAGCTCAAATTTTGTCTTTTCATATAATTTGTTGGCTCATGGCATTATTTTTTTTGTTGGGCGAGCATAAATAGCATTAATCATAGTAATCAATTCAGTTTTTCAATATCCAAATAAGTCAATCTAAATTACAAAAGTGATGTCACTTAATTCAGTTCTTGACTTATTTTGTCACTTTATTCCTCGAATAATCACTTTGTCTGTCAAATCAGTCCTTTGATGGGCAAAATGACCTTAATAATGCTTAAAAAAAAATTTACCTAAAAGGGTTATTGTTAAAAGTATTTACTAGAATGAGTCTCTTTTGAATATTTTAATAATGCACTACTGGACAAAATGGGATACGCTACTTCAGATGTAGCGTATTCCTTTAGTCCTGCTACATCGAAGTAGCAGAAATGAGCAGTGAATTGAGTAGACAAACAACAACATCACAAAAGGAGTCCCACTACATCAAAGTAGCATATTCCTTAAGGTCATGTTACTTTTTCAAAGTAGAGTGACCTTAAGGAACACGCTAGTTTGAATTTTCAAAGTAGAGTGACTTTAAGGATCACACCATTCCACTTAATGGGCATTAATGGCTTGCTGGTTCCCAAATGGTCCCATTAGTTTGCAATCTAGGGTCTCCTTAAGGGTTTTGCTATTTCGATCCAGTGTGTCCTTAAGGGATCCACTGTTTTGTAAACAAGCGAGTCCCTTCAATTTCTCATGCGTTGCAGCCTTAATGACAAATTTGGCTGCTCGGTTGACTAGAATCCACTACTTTGATCTAGCGAATCTTAAAGGAAAACGTTACATCTAAAGTAGCGTATCCCATTTTTTCGGATAGTGCATTATTAAAATATTCAAAAAAACCCATTCTTGTAAATACTTTTAAAAGCAACCCCTTTTAGTAGTTTTTTTTCCATTATTATGATCATTTTGCCCCTTTAATGATCACTTTTTTGTGCTTACGGAGGACTGATTTGGTAGGCAGAGTAAAATAATTCAAGCACTAAAAGGTATTTTACTCTAATAAAAATGAAAAAATAAATTTTGTTGAACTAGCATAGTAATGTCGTATAGTAGAAAGAAAGATAGAAATAAATCTTCAAACGAAGTCAGTTTTCAGCTTTCTGCCACCAAAACCACCACCGCTCATTCCAACTAAAGAAACAAATGAAGGAAATAAATATGGGTGCATGGATGAGAGCTGAACAGCAAGGTATGAAGCTCGAGATTGACAAGTAGAGAAATCATATAAATAACAATGGTTATGCTACGGACAGGGAATGGAGTGCCCTAACTGAAGCGTTAACCATGGAGGTTGCAGGGCTTGTATTCACTATGGAGAATGGCTAGTGCAGCAGAGAGACTACAAGCAGAAATATGGTGCTAGATATAGTCTAGAAAAAGCCAACTGGAAATATACCCATCACTAACCAAACTGAAAAACCTATGGGTTCTAGCTTGCAGAGAAATACATTTCAATAGATTGGGGATGAAAATATATAGTTGTTGAGAATTCTTTGTGAAAAGAAACTTTTGTGGTTAAGAAGGGAAAGGTTTTGAAAGTAAACGAAGTGTCGGGCAGAGATAGTCATGGGGACGTAGCTGTGGTTTCTATAATAGAAAAAAAATAAAAATGGAGAGGCTCACAGTGATATAAAGATTCTGGAGGTATGGAATACAACATGCACAAAGCTTCCAGCCAACTAGCCTAGTGACGACTTGGGTCCTCTTAGAACATGGAAGAGGATGGCTAGGGTAACTAGATCTCAGGAAGAAAAGTAACCAACTGAACAAAAGCTCAAATAGAAAGCCAAAGTTGGTGTAATGGTTACAAAGGACATGGAAGTGGAAATTGGGGTGCTAGATAAAAGAAGCAAGGCTGATAAGTTGATTTTATACCGCTTATCTTATACTAATCTAGCTTGGTTATTGTTTGTTCTAGGGTATTTTAGGTTTGATTCTTTTGTTTTTAATGTTTGTTTTTTAGGTTTTTAATAAAGGAATCTATGGAAAGCGTTTAGGTGTAATTGGGTGTAAAATGGAGAGATTTTTGGAAAAAGTGGATGGAGGTAGCAGCTTCAACGCCGTAGCCCCCATTTGCAACATTGCAGCCCTTTGTTCATGAAGAAAAAGCAAGGCAAGGCAGTGACTTGGGTGCCGTAGCACCCACTCTGGGCGCCGCAGCCCCCAGTCTTGGCATCGCAATGCCCGTCAACAATACAAAAGCACTATTCAGGCAGTGCTGCAGCCCTCCGAGGGTCAACTTGGGAATTGATCTCCAGACTCCCTATTTTATTTTATATCATTTTTCTCTTAAACTTCCTAGGACTTATAAATAGAAATTTTAGAGGCTAAATTAGGGTTCCATATATTTTTACACAAGAGACAAGAAGAGGAGGAAGATCAAGCTTCATGAAGTGGATTTCATCATTGATTCTCAGCTTCTAAGAGTTTTTCTCATATTTTCCTTTGTATTTATGTTTAAATCATGTGTGATCTATTCTTGTTTGCCGTTATGAACTAAATTCATCTTCTACGGTTATGATGTAGCCTAGCTAGGATGTTTTGTGATTTTTTATTGATTTAATTCTAGAACATCTCTATTAATTGTCTTCTTCTTCTCAATTCTTCATGCTTCAAATTGACTAGCCATCAATTTAGTTGATTAGATAATTACAATGAGACCGAGAGATAATTTGTAATTCAAGATCATAGAGATTAAGATCATAGGTTTCATATGGGATAAGAATATACCTTTATGGTCTATGTAGCTATTAAAAGAACCAAAGAACTTAAAGAATTTATGGGTAGTTTAATTCACATAGAAATATAGCAAATTGGTGCTTAGAGATATTTTTGTTTGACTTTAGGAAAGACTAATGACTAGTTTAGGGTTCTTGGCTAGTAATTAAAGAAGATAGTTCTTGGTTAAAGAAGTAGGACAAACAATTTGGAATAGCTATGGTGAAATCATAAACCCTAGATACTTCTCATCCATATTTCTACTTGTTTTAATATTCTTGTCTTTAAATTATTACTTGATATTTATTCTTGATTGTCTAGATAAAATTGGAATACACCCAATTTTGGTACTTAGTAGTCATAGTCTCTGTGAAACAATACTCTCTCACTCTTTATTACTTGAAAACAATAATGTACACTTGCGTTAGAGTTTTACATAACAAGGGATGACAAAGTCAATAGTACATGCTTAATGGCAAAGGTTGCTCAACAATCCCGCCGATCCCTATGAATGCATGTGGGCTTAGGAACCCGCGTGGCATTCGTACTCTTAGCTTGTTAAAATGGCAAAAAGCTTCCAAACTGTTGTTTAGTTGTGAAACAAGGTTAACTATGGTTGAGGTGGATGATGTGAAAACTAGAGTTAGGTATAGCAATGGTTTGGGTGTTAGTTGTTAAGGTAGAAGGGGTGGTTTACTACTAATGTGGGATGCAAAAATGAAAGTTTCAATCCTCTCTTTCTCTAAATTCCATATTGATGTGAAGGTGGAGGAAGGGGGAAGAGATCCATGGTGGTTTACAGGATTCTATGGAGAGCCAATGAAGCACTTACGGCATAATGGGTGGGTAATGCTTAAAAATTTACACAACCATAAACGGCTGGCTTGGGTTGTTGCTGGAGACTTTAATGAAATTCTTATTGCGGATGAACAATGTAGTGTGAATTCTAGACCAGAAAATCATATGAGAGATTTCAGAGAAGTTGTAGATTTATATGGTTTCCAAAATTTGGGATAGAAGGAGAGCAAATTTACTTGGTGTAATGGAAGAGAAGAGGCAGTGAATGTTCATGTTAGACTAGACAGAGCATTGGCTAATCAAGAATGGCTAGCTCGATTCCTATATTTCCAGGTAACATCTTGTTCAATTGGTTATTCGGATCATTTACCAATTCTCATTTCTTTCTCGGATATTCCTATTGTTTCTCGGCATTCTCAATTAGAAAAGAGGTTTAGATTTGAGCAAACGTGGGTGGATCAAGCAAAATGTGAGGGTTTGATTCGATCTAACTGGCATCATAGGGGAGTGAGTAGTAACTTGCAATTATGCTCCAAAAAATTCCATAATACTGGTTCCCATCTTCAAAACTAGAATAAAATTAATTTTGTATTTGTTGGAAGACAAACCTCCAAAATGCAAAATCAATTATCCCATGCAAGGTGCAGTGTGGCTAGTGCTGAAAATTTGAGGAGACTGCAGGATTTAGAGGGACAACTCAACGTGGTTTTGGAAAGATAGGAGATAATGTGAAAGTAGAGATCTAGGGTTTAGTGGCTAAGGGAAGGCGACCGAAATATTAAATTTTTCCATGCTAAAGCCTCAATGAGAAAAAGGAAAAATAGAATTGTCAAACTTATTGACTCTCAAGGCCAGGTGCAAACCATTCCTGAAAAAATGAGAGAAGTGTCTATTGAATATTTTCAGAAGCTATTTACCTCATCTCAACCATCAAATTTTGCAGTAGTTACTAATTCTATTGAGCCCTAAGTTACAAATGCTATGAATACCCCTCTTACTACTCCTTTCACTGACTAGGAAATTAAAGACAATTTTTCAAATGGGGCCTTTGAAGGTGATGGGTCTTGATGGATATCCAGCATTTTTTTCACAAATAGTACTGCCATGTTGTCGGGGATGAAGTGACAAAAGTAGTGTTGGGTTCTCTTAATGATGAGGTGTTCTATGACGATATAAATTTTGCACATGTGGTCTTGATCCCAAAATTTCAAAATGCAGAATTAATGTCTTAATTCCGTCCTATCAGTCTTTGCAATGTGAACTATAAGATTATCTTTAAGGTTCTTGCTAATAGGCTTAAACCTATTTTTGCTTTGGTGATTTAAAAGAACCAAAGCACTTTTGTGCCAAACCACAAAATTACAGATAATGTCTTGATTTCTGACAAGCTCCTTCATGCTCTAAAATCAAAGCGCACAAGGCAAGATGGGTTTATGACTTTGAAGTTAGATATGAGCAAAGTTTATGATCATGTTGAATGAGATTTTTTAGAAACTATAATGAGACGGTTAGGGTTTGATGAACAATGGATCAAGATGATTATGATGTGTAAGCAAGCCTATGGTGGTATAAATTGTCATGAGTTGTATTGAGTGGAAACACTCACCACTTTAAACACTTGAGGGATTGAGGGTGTATCATGTGAGGCTCTCTCATTCTTAGTTTACTCAATTCAATTAAAATCACCATGCTTGTTGGTTGAAAGTGCAAGAAATAAATTCATGAGTGTCTTGATTCCTTAAAGTTTTGATTGTTCTTCTTGCTCATTTAACTTTTGCATTCTTGAAAGTTGTTGTTGGAAAGTGATCCCTTAGTTATTTTCTAGTTTTAATTTTAGTTTGCCCAGGACGTGCAAAGGATAAATGTGAGGGGATTTGATAAATAATATTTTTATATATTATTTGATCCTCATACCTAGTGTTTTTCACCATCTCCTATGCTTAATTTCATGAATTAGGCCATATTTTATGAATTGGGTTCCATTTTGGACTTTAGTATTTTTATTAAGCATTGTCATTTCATCCTATCTTGGTATTTTTAGTTTATTTTCAGTTTACAATCTCTAAAAATTATGATTTTGCTTTTGTAGGAAAGCTAAGACACATAGCTATAATTCATGTGAAGACCAATTTTTTATCCAGAAGTGTCTTAGTGGTGCCCTGCCCCTTAGAAGTTCAGCATTCAAATTTTTAGGCTGAGACCACTTATTCAGGCTCATTTTCCTCATCCGGAGTCAAATTAATGCAAATGAGGAGTCATTCTGAAGCTGAGGAGTAGGAGAATATTCTCACATGGAGGGGCAAATTAGTAATTTAGCCAAGGCAATTATAGATTCGGAAATAGGGTAGAGAGTAGCATAGACTTAATTAGTTCTTCATATTTCATTTTCCGTTTTGAGACACACTGTTCTATCCTTTCCTTTGGAGCTCAGATTTGTTGACTATGGAAGAGTAGATATTTTGCAATCAAGCTAGACTCTGGATTAGATTTGGTTTAGTTTTGAGACCTATATCTATTTTATTCGAGTTTAATGCAATTCTTCTTTGGTTTCTGCTATGCCTTGATTTCTGTATGGATATATAGAGATTTCTATTGTTCATCCAGATTTTGAGGTTTGAAATAAGATTTAGGTTGATGAATCTTTATTCTAATGCATGAAACCAGAGGCAATGTGTTAGTTGATGTTTGGCTTTTAGGTTAACAACGGATTACGTGTTCTATATGATTGCAAGGACCTGTAATGCATGTTGTTAACCAAATTTTGAATGATAGTTCAGTAGGAACACTTAATTATAATGTAGAGATCTCGGTTATAACTAAAATCAACTAACAAACACATTAAAACTTAATTAATCATATTCGGTCTAAGATGAACCAAACCAATTCTTGAGGGATGTCTAGTTAGGTTGTGTTCTTGTTGATTGATATAGTCTCTGTTTAATTTTGTAACTTACATTCGGTAATTTAATTTGTGATTGAAAACCCCCAATTTGTGATCTTGAAATTGCCAATTAATCATTGCATTCCTTGAGAGACGATCCGAATTAATCCTATAGAAGAGATGTTCTTGGCAGGCTAGGCAAACCTATAGAAGGCATAATTGATGCTAAGATGATGGAAGCTCTAGTTGTAAAGGAAGGCCTACAAATGGTATTGGACCTAGGTTTTTTTGACCTATTGATTGAAGGTGACACTAAGACTATCATCCAAGCAATTTTTGCATAGCAGCACATGCAGTTTGTTGTTGGGGCAGTGTTGCATGACATTTTAGAGTTAGCTAGCATGGTGAGATCAATTTCTTTTCATTGGACTCTGTGTATAGCTAATGAAGTTGCTCATAAGCTTGCTTAGATAGGGAAAACTAGCCTTATTAATTTGATTTCGTTGGAGGAAGCTCCAGTCTCTTTACTTGATGTACTTGTGTTTGATGCTTAATGAAAGTCTATATTCATATAAAAAATAAAAATAAAAACCATCACCGCTTATTCCGGTTCATTTCAATATCTTGCTACAGAGCTATCACCAATGCCACCACTATAACCAATTTTGTGCTTGTCTTTCCCTCCATTATATGTTAATATGACAACATATGATCACAGCACAACATATGATTATCCCAAAACTGATAACCATTAAATTAGATGAAGATATGGTTAATTAATTTTTGGAAAATATTTATAATGAAAAAGGCTTGATTATAGTTTAAGACCAAATGTGTCATATCATTTTAATTTAGTTCCTTTGCCTTACTTCAAACACACATGTTAAAGAGAATAGTCACACATAGCTAACACATGACCATTTACCTAAATATGATAATTTTATGTAACTAACTCATAATAACCACATACCTAGTAACAAGATATGATGTCTATAATAATTATAGTTATAAAAAAGAACCGCATACAATAATAAAGTACCAAAAGAATGATATAATATGCATGACACTAAACTATAATATAATCAAAATTTTAGCACTTAGAAATAGTTTTCCCAATAAAATTTATAGGGGAGATATTGCAATTGGAGTATAATTTCCCCTTTATTTTATAATTGTGATCCTTACATAATCTCCAACGATATTTTATTCTCTCTTATCTCCTCTAACATACATATATAGAAAACTAAGTCATAATTATTTAATTAAAAGGACTAGCTTTTCATACTAACCAATAAATTCTTAAGCGACTTTTTAGGCTCTCAATTAGCCAACTAGGATTTTGACTTTCTGTGCTAGACAAGAAAATCTTAGTTCTTTCAATTTTTTAATAATGTTATTTGTCTGTGCTAATTATCCTTACATTAGGAACCTCACCTCACACTAGCAAAATTTACAAAATTGATTGAACATTATTATTTTTTTGTTACAATCAAATTTAATAATGTGTATCATGTGGTGGTGTGAAATTAACTGGTGTACTTGTAATATTACATTTATTTATTTTTTCTTTTGTTTTTCATCTTTCCTCTCTTGGTATGAAGAATAAAGTAATATATTTATTTATTAAAAAATTGTTTGGATAACAGAGTTCTGAAGGAGTCTCTATAATAAGGAATAACATCTTGACATTTAAAAATGAACAATCAAAACAAAGACATAATAATAAAATTAGTCAACAGTCTAATATATAAATTCTCTGGAAATTTTTTGCAGGAAAAAAAAATTCTCTAGACATTTTCAAAATCATCCTCTCATAGTGAGTGTAAGTTAAAAGGAAGAGAGAAAGCAGCAATAGTTACACCTCATGAGCTAGAATGGAGTCACCTTTTTCAGATGCATACTGCTCCCTTCAAAACTAATTTCTGTTTGCAATTGGCATACAATGTTTTGCTGAAAGAAATTGAAAAGGCTCCAACTTTGTGGCTTCACCTTTGTCTCTGCATAATTGTGCATATCATATTGAGCCTTAGTGCTGCTGGGTCAGCAAGAAAAACCTTAATGCAACTTCTTTCATTTTTTGGATCAAAAACTATTGAAGAGCTAAATTTGTTATCTTCACAAATTATTTCTTGTATTCAACTTGTTGAAGGGAGTGAAAGCGGCACTGGAGGCCCTATCTTATCCTTTATCAATGGGGCTTGGGTAGAAAAAGTTGATTCGAACCTCTATGGTTTATCATGATCAGTAAAGATTCGAATGCCTGAGAATCATCCAATCAAAGTTCAAGATTTCAGAAAACACAAGTTAAAGAAAACTTAGACCTATCACCTACAAAGATGTGAGAACCAAATGTATCAAAACAAAGGATAAGGTGCCCTCTCCAGAGTCGAGGAAAGGAAATGGGAGATAAGCTGGGGAGAACACAACAAGAACCTAAGGTTCTTGATAAGTTCTAAGAGTTCTTCAAAAGAACCAAAGAAAAGACATATCTATTCCAAATTCTGAATAATCCAATTCTCATCATCACAAGGAGAAAGACCTCCCTTTAAATAAAGTTAACCTAATTGGGTAAAATCCAAGCCCAATTAAAAATATCCAAAAAACTAGTACAAACCCAATACTAAAAAAGGTAAATAGCATATGTTTAACTACAATAAGAATGAGCCCAAAATAGGTAAAGTTTGGAGCCCAAATAAGCAAGAAAAGCCAAAATACGCACTGGGGCGCTACTCCTCAGAAGCTGGGGTACCTAGCTCTTGCTTGGAAGGTGCTAAGGCATTGAGCTGCTGTCCTCCTTCACTAAAGGAGCCCTCCAATGCTTTAATTGAGTACACACAACCCCAATTTTCATCTAGGCTTGATCCTTGAGCCCCAAGCTTCTCAATTAACCCTCTAAAAGTTGCTTGCATCTTCTTTACTTGCCATGACACACTTGGGTCTTTGTGAGTGTTTCTATGATTCTCATCATTGCCTCACTCTTCTAAAGGATTCATCCTCGAATCATTAGCATCATCGATTCTTAGGAACAATTTGTTGTGACCTTGAGCTTAATCTCCGGGTTCAAAAGTCACCCTCTTACCATTCATTTTCCAAGTTAGGAAAACATCTTCAAAATCCTGTGAACTAGGCAAAGAAGGATCAAATTTGTTAGTATTAAAACAAAAAAAGTACTCTCTTGACATCACTCTGTTTTGCACATACACTTGAATGTTGACTATTTTCCTCCCCTTTCACATCTCTTTTCACACTACTCTTGGCCTCTACAATGTTCTTCCCTTTTTCACTTTTTTCTTTGTGTTGTTCTCCCTTTGAAGCCTCTCTTTATCATCGAGCACTTGCTTAGGAATCAATGGTGCAAGAATGATAGGTTGCTTGTTTATGACAAAGGAGTACCGATTTATATAACCATCATATAGGATATGCCTATCATATTGCCAAGGATACCCCAAAAAAATGTGTTCTGTTTACATAGGCACCACATCACATAGGAACTCATTTTCATAACTCCCAATAGAGAATGAAACCAGTACTTGTTCACTTACCCTTATTTTTCCACTATCATTCAACCATTGTAAGTTGTAGAGTCTAGGGTGTTTCAATATAGTAAGTCCTAACTTTTCAACCAAAGTAATATTAGCTACATTAGTACAACTACCTCTATCAATTATCATAATACCAACCTTACCATTGATGTGACATCTAGTATAAAAATGTTGCTCCATTGCACTACTTCATCCTCCTTCATTTGTGAGTTAAGTGCTTGCTTTATGACCAACAATTCAACTTCAACAACATGCTCTACACCATCACTAGTTTCCTCTAAAAGTGGTATAGAGTCATCATCCAATTCATTCTTGGTCTCAATAACTCCATCATCTTTTAAGATCATCACCCTCTTATTTGGACATTGTGAAGTAACATGTCCATTTTCTAAGCATTTAAAGCATTTAATATCCTTATTCCTAGAAAGTTAGGAATTTGGGTTACATTTGGTTTGGTTGCCTCCCTCTGTTAGAGCCTTAGATGTTTTAGCTCTAGACTTGGTAACATCTTCATCATCCTTTAGCCAATTCAGTTTTCATGGTGAAGAGGAAATCAACTTATCCCTCAAGGTGCGCTTCCATTTTAGTTGCTTTCTATCTTCATGGTCATGTACATCATGTCTTCTAACTCCACATAATGCTACAGCTCTATTACATTGACGATGTATCTATTCAAACCATGTAAGAACCTAGTCATAGTAGCTTCTCTATCCTTCTCCACATTGACTCTAATCATGGCTACTTCCATCTCTTTATAGTAGTCATCTACACTTTTAGAGTCTTAGATTAGACCTTGCAACTTTTAGAAAAAGATCTCAGTAGTAGTGGCTTGGTATGAACCTCTTCCTCATGATGGTTTTCATGTCTTCCCAAGAGTCAATTGATCTCTCATGGTTTCTTTTTCTATTCAACACAAGTTAGTCTCACCAAATGATGACATAATCCGTGAACTCAATGGATTCTAGCTTCACCATCTTCCCTTCAGAGTAATGGTGGCAATCAAACACATGCTCTACCTTCTTCTCATAATCTAAATAGGTTTCCGGGTCATTTCTTCTTTGAAAGGTTGGAATCTTAATTTTAATACAACTTAAATCATGATCCACTTAGGAGTGTCTTGCTCTTCTTTCTCTCTGGTCATGTCTAGCAAACAAATAATGATTTTCGAAATTGCTTTGGCCTCCAAAGTCATGGTCGACATGTGCAGGTCTTGCTTTTCTCTCTCCTCTATTGTGTCTAGCAAAGTTTCCTTGGACCACAGAGTCACTATGCCCACTTCCTTCTTCATTCTCCTCCACAACCCTCCTACTTCTCCTCATTGTCTCAAGTACTCTATGTTGTTGTCCCCCTTGCAAGTCTTCTTCATATCTTCCTCTTCGGTCATGTAACTCATCAAATCTCATGTTTATCCTCTCAAATTACTATTGCATGGCTCGAAGTATAAAAGATTAGTTTCCCACTTCACTTTCTCTATTCATGATTCCAAAACCTAAAAAAGTTGTTAGAGAAAAAAAAACCCCACTACTCCCTCACGTGTTTGCTCTCAAATAATGTCACTCACACTAGTGTTTGACTCACTAGTGGCTCTTATCCTCTAATGGTCTCACACACTTTCTTTTTTCCACTCTTAATCTCCTTCTTTTAGTTCTAATGGAACTAAATAAATAAACAAAGAGCATAGTCTTTTGTGACAAATCACAACAAATCACTCACCACAAGAAAGGAAAGTGTGGCATAACACAAAGGAATTCAAAGATAGACAATATGAATTCAAGCACAAAAAATAGAATAATAGCAAGAAAATTGAAATCAAGAACAAGAACAAAGGAACTCAATACTGAATTAGAATTCACAAACAAGAAGAAATTTGGCTTACAAAACACTTAAGAATTAAGACAATAGGCAACAGAATTTTCACAAATTCAAGTTAATCCAACAAATTCAAACACAATTTGAGCAAAATGAAACTATCTCAATTCAAAACTATGTTATGAAGTATGAAACAGCTTAAAGGGCACTTAATTTTACTCTTTTTGCACTAATCCAGAAAAATTTTTTTAATACAAATTTCCTAGTAATTTTTTCAAAGACACTTTGAGTGTTCATACTTGCCTAATTTTTTTTTATGCTATGCTTTTAATCATGCTTCATACAAATTCAATTAATGATCTAGAGAGTTCAATAGCCCAAAAATTGTACTTAACATGAAAAATCCACAAAAATTGGAAATAGAAAACATCCAAGCACCACCTTAAGGGCAGTTATCAGGAACAAAGGGAATTAATGAAAAAGTTGCCTATAAATTTTTTTTCAACAATTCAAAAGCAAGAACAAAAATAAACTATGAAGAACAATACTAGAACAGAAAGAAAAAATGGAAAACAAAAATTAAAATTTAAAAATAAAAAATGGATAATCGAACCTCGATTAGAACCACGAGCTCTAATACCAAATGATGAGAACCTCTATGGTTTGTCATGATTGGTAGACATTCAAATGACTGAGAATCGTCTAATCAAAGTTTGAGATTTCAGAAAACAAAAATTAAAGAAAACCTAGACCCATCACCTATAAAGAGGTGAGAACTAAAGGAATCAAAATGAAGGATAAGGCGCCACTCTCTAGAGTTGGGGGAAGGGAAATGGGAGAGATAAGCCGAGGAGAACGCAACAAGAACCTAAGGTTCTTGATAAGTTCTAAGAGTTTTTCAAAAGAATTAAGGAAGAGACCTCTCTATTTCAAATTCTAAATAATTCAATTATCACCATCACAAGGAGAATGACCTCCTTTTAAACAAACCTAATTGAGTAAAATCCAAGCCCAATTAAAAATATCCAAAAACCTAGTACAAACTCAATATTAAAAGAGGTAAATAGCATATGTTTAACTACAATAAGAATGAGCCCAAAATAGGTAAAGTTTGGAGCCCAAATAAGCAATAAAAGACAAAAACACAAGAAGAATAAATTTCCCAGGTGCTGGGGCGCTGAGCTACTATCCTCCTTTGCCAAAAAAGCCCTCTAATGCTTCAATTGAGTACACACAACCCCAATCTTCATCTAGGCTTGATCCTTGAGCCCCAAGCTTCTCAATCTTTCACTATTGTACTTTATCAGCATTGAGAGAAGATTTATTCTAATTATATACTCTTGATCATGTTCTTGATTGGATCTAGCTAGAACTTGTGATTGGCAATGCCTTTTTCTTTTTCTAGTTAGCTTCAAGTTTTAATCTTTTAAGGTTTGATGATAATAAACCTTTTGAATTATTTTTACAGGTTTATGAAGCTAACATTTAAGAGTCAATGCATTAATATGAAGATTCAAACCAAGCCTAAAATATATGTTAGGATACACACATGTATGTACGTATGTATGTATGAGAAATCATTTGGTCCACCGTTGGTGGACTCCAATTTCCACCCATGGGAGACCAAATGTTGACACGTCGCATTGCTTAATTAAAAAAGAAAACCTTTCATTAGTTGTTAATGCCTTCCCCTTCTCCTCTATTTCTTTCATCAATTGAAATAAAAAATCCCTCTCCTCCCCATCAACCTTTAAACCTCTCTTGTTCTAAAACTACAAGTTTCTTTCTCCCAAACACTTGGAAGGACTGATATTGGGTTGTTGTACAATAGTTAGGGTCCAATTAAATGTTTTTCCTTTGCAGAAAAATCAGAGGGCATGAAGCTAGAGATGTATTATGTTAGCAACTTTAACTATGCTTCTCTCCACATGCTTCTATTATGACATGCTCATTATAGGTTGAAAAGACTTCCTTGCTATATTATTAGTGAGCATAAAGATTGCATTCATTCTTTGCTTGTGCATTTGGGACACCTGAAGCTCATTGACATGTAAATGATGCATCTTAGTTTGGCATTGTAACTTAATTATTGGTTTATAGAGTGTTGGTATAATGCACTATGAAAGGAGGTGGAGAAATAACAAAGAGTAGATTTTGTCTATTGTGTAAGATTTGGTGCCCTAATGAGTATTAGTTGCAGATGCACCTAAAAGGAAAACAACATATTGATCAACTCAATGTTGTTAAGCAGAGTAAGCAGAGAAAGAGGGGCTATACGCCTATAGCCTAAGGTTAATCACTTACTAGGCATGCCTTTCTTTTACCCATGTAGTTTTCAAAGGGCAAAAAATGCATAATATCTTTAGTACAAATTTCTTATGAGATTTTGATGTTGAAAATCAAGTTTTTTTTGTAAATTGCATTGCTAGAAGAATTTGACAACGATGATTTTGATGTTCTTGTTGGTATTATAAGTAACAATATGCTTGCCTAGTCAATTAGGATACCCAACACATAATGATTTATTTGCTTGCCTCAAACTTTCATGAGATAAAGAGGGTAATGTTAATATTAATATATGCTATAATATCATATCAATGTTCTCATTTATTTTTGCTGGAAGAATAAACAACTTGAATGTTTCAATCTCAAAATCTCAATAAACCCATATTTCATTGTTAGTAAAAACCCATGTCTTCAACAATCTAATAAAACCCATAACGCACAAAATGAGTGACAAAAACAAGGTAGTATGAGCATAATCTAGCAATAATTAAAGAACTGTAGAGAGTTAAAGGAATTGCAAAGAAAGCTAGTGACAATTGTAGCATTTCCTGAGGTGCCCACCAAGGAGAAGTTATAAAAACAAAGCTAAATAAACTACAACTACTTTGAAAAGTTATTGTCTTCCCTTGCTCTTTCAACTTGTGAAGCTGCAATCATCAATTCCTGTAACAAAATAAGTTTTATGAAGTACAAAATTTGATAGTATTTAAAATGTTAGAAGTAACAAACGAGAATAAGAAAAAGCTTACTGTAAAACTCGATTGACCATGGTTATGAGATACATTATGTAGGAGACTTCCTTGTGGCTAAATAGAATGTGAATCATGTTCCTAAAAATGTCAACATTAACAAATTTCATTTTTTAAGCATATGTAAATTGAATATAATAATTGGTAAAATAAAAATTACCATGGAATGCATTTCCCTTTGTGACTCAAATTCACTTGCATTTGTTGGTAATTGTGAATTAGACTCATTCCTACATGACAATAAATAAATAAATAATTGCTAAAATGTGTTATTATGATTAATAATTCTTTGCTAGCAAATGACAAGCCAACATAATTTCAAAAGTATTAACAATAAAATAGTACCTCAAATGTTGAAGCACACATGTACGCTTTGTATGACCTTTCTTCTTACAAACAGAGCATCTAAAGCTTCTACAAGATTTCTCTATGCTTCCTTTCATTCTTAATGTACAGGGACACCATTTAGTAACTACATGTAGTAGATCAAGCACTACAAGAAATAAGGTTCTTTCTCACGGAAAAAATCCATGAGAAATGGACCAAAAGTCTGTGACTAACAAGGTTGGCATGGAATTTCTCACGGACTCTATAACGAGAGAAAAAGCCTCATGACAAAATGATTTTATCACAGGGAAATCTATCAATGAAAAATTTCTCACGGATCGCAGATGTGACTCGTGAGAAGGTCTCACGCATAAGTCATGAAATTTCTCACTGACTTTTGTCAGTGAGAAATTTCTCTCGAACACTAATCCGAGAGACATTCCGTGAGAAACATTTTTTTTTCTCTCAAAAATTACTATTTTTTTAAAAAAAATTAATTATTAATCTTAATGAAATGCAAGATATGTAAAAATAAAAATGAGATAAATCAAATAGAAATAGAATATAAATATATTATTCAAATTTAATTACAATAAAAAAAAAATGTACAATGGAAAGCCCTAATAATCCTCATTGTTGTCGGCTCCCAAGTCCTCGCTACTTCATCTTCATTGTTAACTGGGGGTTGTGGGGCCGCAGTAGATGGCGCACCCTGATCTCGCTATAGGAGCTGAGCCAACATTGTAGCGAGGTCCTCTGTGGATGAGCCGAACACCCCAAGAACTTGCACCATTGTGTTGATACTCTCTAGCTCTTGTGCCCACTGTGTCAAGGCAGCCACCTTTGACATCATCTCCGACAGGCAAGGATCTGGCTTCTCGGAAGGCTGGGTAGCCTATGGTTGGGCCGAGTCTGATACACTAGCCTCAGAGCCCATGTCATAAACCCAGCCCTTCTTGTTCTTGTCACTGATGACATCAAACCATAACCCAGTGTTGTCAAAAGAAGAATAAGAGGATTGGGCCTGGCTCTCAGACCGGCGCCTCTCAAACTCAATCTGCATAGACAAAAATTAGTACGTTAGTACAAAATACATACATATAATTAATTGGCATAAAGAGTAATGAACTTGAAAAATACTTAGATAAGTGGACTGAGCCCGTGGATGGACCCAGCCCTTGCCAGAACTATGCTAGAGGTAATGAAAGACCACCAGTGTGCTGAGCTCTCTCCCCAACTCCTTTGTCTATAAACAAATTCAACCATTAGTAAACATAAATTAACATAATTTTAAAACATCTCTAAAATTAAACTATGTTATTAAATGAAGAACTTACCAATCTTTATTTGTGTTTAGAGACGATTATTAAACTGCCCTTGTGATAACATACCTGCCCTGATCCAAGGACCAGTTCTTCTTGTTCTGCTTAGATACCACCTTGTACTAAGTCGAGGCCCATTTTCATCTCAAGGCATCCAAAACATTAGGGCTCAGCCATTCGCCCTTTCTCTTCCCGGTCTTGATATCTCGAAATGAGGCCCGGATGTTATCACTACACTTTGAAAGCCATATATTACGAATACGGCTTTCATATTGTGGGTCCTAAATACATTTCCTTTGCATTAAAAAAAGAAGATCACTGTTAGTAAACAATAAAATTAATCTACTTTTATTAAAATTAAAATTAAAGATAATATAAGTATCGTTACCTTAAACTCGAGTCACCATAAGTTCTTCACTTCATCAGGAAAAGAGGTGAAATCTAGCCATAAGTCCTCATATTTTGACTTATAAATAGTCAAAAGATAATGGATGGGCTCCTTGGAAGAAAGAAAGCTGCACAAAAAGAATAAATTATTATCAGTATGAAAATAATAAACTATAAACCCTAACACTTTACTGAGCCAAGTATTAGAATTATGGTTAAAATGTATTGTAAGTCCCTATAGTTTGAACAAATTTTGAATCAGGTCCCTATGGTTTGTTTTCCTCTTTTGGGGTCTTTATAATTTGAAATTTTTTTAATTGGGTCCTTGCCATCACCCCCGGTTATAACTCAGTCAATTTAGTGTTGACATGACAAATGACTTGTCTATATGGCAATCAAAGAAGCTAATGTGGCGCCAAAATGACATAAAAAATCTCACCTCATCATCTTTCCTTTTCTTCTCTTCTCTTTACCTTCTTCTTCCCTTCTCTCTCTCTCTACTTGTAAGAAGAATGGAAGTAATTTTTATGCCACTTTGGTGCCACGTCACTTCTTTTATTGCCATATAGACAAGTTGTTTGTCATGTTAGCACTAAACTGACAGAGTTATAACCGGAGGTGACGGTAGGGACCTAATTCAAAATATTTCAAACTATAAGGATCCCAAAAGAAGAACTAACTTATAGGGATCTTCAGTACATTTTAACTTGGGATTAACTTACTATTTCGTATGGAAAGATCCAAATCCGACCATCAACCGCTCGGGCGCCAGGTGATGGGGAGTCCAAGATCGTTAGACTGGCATGAGATGAACCACTAGCGGCCAACGATGCGCTGCCCAAGCTGGCAGCACCTAAGTACCCCTCATACGTCACAGTGGGTGACAGTGTGCATGCTAACCCAGAGGTCGGCATAAACAAAGGCAATGCTGGATCGGTCTGAGAAGGCTGAGCAACACCCTTCCCTTTGTCTCTCCTGGAGGGCCTAGAGGCTGGAGATGAACGCTTAGGATGGTCTAACATCTATCATACAAAAGAGTAATTAATTCAGCATAAATGATAAGTCAGTTTTATACCGCTTATCTTGTGCTAATCTAGCTTGATTATTGTTTGTTTCTAGAATATTTTAGGTTTGATTCTTATGTTTTATTGTTTCTTTAGTAGGCTTTTAATTTAGAAATCTTCAAAAGTCATTTTGTTGTCAAAAAGAGAGAATTTTGCAAATTTTGGATGAAGGCAGCAATTTTGGGGACGTAGCCCCCATTCCCAAAGTTGTAGCCCCCATTGATGAAGGAAATCTAGCACAAAGCAGCAAGCTCGAGGCTGCAATGTCCATTCTCCTAGCAAGTTGGGCGCCGCAGTGCCCTACACCTAACATTGCAGCTCTAGGAAAGAAGAAAAAAAGGCCCAGAGGCAAAGAGTTGGGGACCACAGGGCCCAATCTTAGGTGCCGCAACACCCATTTTCAACAAGAACCAAATTCCAGGCAGATACTCTAAGGCTGTAGCGCCCAATTCGAAGGCCGCAGTCCTCGAGAGTCTACTCAGAATTTGACTTACGGGCTTCCTATTTTAATTCCTTATTTTTCTAAACTTCCTAAGATATATAAATAGGTATTTTAGAGTCTATATTAGAGTTCCACATATTTTTACACAAGAGGCAAGACGAGAAGGAAGATCAAGCTCAAAGAAGCGGATTTCATCATTGATTCTCAACTTTTAAGAGTTTTTCTCATCTTTTTCCCCTGTACTTATGTCTAAATTATGTGTGAACATGTCTTATGTTTTGTCATGAACTAAATTCATCTTCTAGGACTATGATATAGCCTAGCTAGGATGTTTTATGATTTTCTACTGATTTAATTCAAGAACATCTTTATTAATTGTCTTCTTCTTCTCAATTTTTCATGCCTCAAATTGACTGAACATCAATTTAGTTGATTAGATAATTGCAATGAGACTGGGAGGTAATTTGTAATGCAAGATAATAGGAATTAAGAACATAGATTTCTAAGTTATTAAGGATACATTATGGGTGGTCTATATAGCTATTATGGTCTATATAGCTATATACCCTTATGGTCTATATAGCTATTAAAAGAACTAAAGAATTAAATGAATTGCTAAGTTATTTGTAATTCACATAGTAATATAGTGGATTCATAACTTGGTAATATTTTTGTTTGACTTTGGGAAAGACTAATGACTAATTTAGGGTTTTTGACTAGTAATTAAATAAGATAGTTCTTGGTTAAAGAAGTAGGGATAACAATTCGGAACAACTATGGTGAAATCGGAAACCCTACATACTTCTCATCCATATTTCTACATGTTTGAATATTCTTATCTTTAAATTATCCTTGATTGTTTGGACAAAATTAGAATACACCCAACTTTAGTACTTAATAGCCATACTCTTCATGTGATGATACTTTATTCATCACTTTATTACTTGAAAACGATAACGTGCATTTGTGTTAAAGTTTTACACAACAATAAACATCAAACACAATAAATTTAGGGTCTATATAGCTATTAAAAGAACTAAAGAATTAAATGAATTGCTAAGTTATTTGTAATTCACATAGTAATATAGTGGATTCATAACTTGGTAATATTTTTGTTTGACTTTGGGAAAGACTAATGACTAATTTAGGGTTTTTGACTAGTAATTAAATAAGATAGTTCTTGGTTAAAGAAGTAGGGATAACAATTCGGAACAACTATGGTGAAATCGGAAACCCTACATACTTCTCATCCATATTTCTACATGTTTGAATATTCTTATCTTTAAATTATTCTTGATTGTTTGGACAAAATTAGAATACACCCAACTTTAGTACTTAATAGCCATACTCTTCATGTGATGATACTCTATTCATCACTTTATTACTTGAAAACGATAACGTGCATTTGTGTTAAAGTTTTACACAACAATAAACATCAAACACAATAAATTAGCTAAATCCTAAACCCTGAGCCCTAAGCCCTAAATCTTAAAACCCAAAACCCTAAACTCCAAACCCTAAACTATAACCCCAAACCTTAAACCACAAAATTCTAAACCCCTAAACCATAACCCTAGACCATAAATCACTAAATCCCTAAACCTAAAACCCTAAATTCCATCCCCCAAAATCCCATTAACCCTAACCCTAAACCATATACCAAAAATTAGGCAGAGTCTTTTCTAAAACTTGAACAGTCTAGGAATTAAAAATTCCACACAATTACACAGGAACTCAATCACAAAAAAAAAATATTTCATTCCATCACTAAAAATTAACTAGATGTACAAGTAAAAATTACATAGCAATAGGAAAAATTACAAAACTAATTCCACACCATTGAAAAAATTAAAAAAAAAATCCAGAATTATTCCACAACAATAATATAATAAAAACCTCAACTTAATCATAGCAAATGATATTAAATTCCTTATCAATTTCACTACCTTAATTCCTTATCAAAAAAACTTCTATACTACTTATAATAACCAATAAAAATTCTAAATAGTTAAAATAAATAATATGCATGCAAATTGATAGATAATTCGTCATAGAAAATGCATAAAAAATTAGAGACGAGAGGGATAGTCGAACCTATCTGAAATTGCTAAAAGTCCAAAAATTTGTTTGGTAGAGAGGCATAGGGTGGGATGCAGTGCAAAACCCAATAGAAAGTTGGGTAAATGGTGGAGGAGGTGCGGGAAGATAGAAATGGTAGAGGAGAGGGAGAAAATGAAGCTTTATGAAAATGGAGGATGTAGCTACATGGGGGAGATGAAATGCAAAATTTCTCACGGATTTTTTCTGAGAACAAACTCTAAAATTCAAATTTTAAATGAAACAGTGTGCAGTGTTTTCTCATAGACTTTCTCACTGCTTACAAACTCCATGAGAAAGTCTGTGAGAAAATTTTATTTTTCTCCCAGACAGTGTCTGTGAGAATACTTGCCATATTAATGTTGATAACTGTGATGCTTTTTCTCATGGATTTCTCTCATGGGTAACTGTGTTCGTGAGAAATGGAGTGATTTTCCCATTCAATTTTGTTTCATGGGAAAAATCCTTTTTTTTTTTTTTCTTGTAGTGAAGTAAGGATACATTATGGGTGGATGAATTTGTGTAATTCATTTCAGCATTTGCACTGTCATAAATTTCATTTTGACCTTTATCACCATCACTTTCTCCTTTTTTAATCTCTAAAGTATCAAGCTCATCACACAATTTCTCAATACCATGCACTACATAAAGATAATGTTTCTTCGAATGTAGTGCCTTTTCAGAAAGCTTAAGAGAATGCACCATCAAATTATTAAATCTTAATGTGGATGAGTCATTGTGATTGTCATGAATTGACTGATTAGTAGATTCTTCCGCACTATACTTCTTTGCATCTTTGGTCCATCGAATAAGAATGTAACACGTAGGAAGAGAGAGATTTTTTTTTTTAATGAACATTGTCAAGATATGCCTGCATAATATGCCAATGAACTCAAAATTATGACGAGCACAAGTTGCTTCATTTGATGAGAGTTTGAATATCACAACATATCCTGGCTTTTCTTTGTTGATCTCATGAACCCTGTATTATTTTGATTCTACATCACTATCAATTTTATCAGCAACATATTTTTGAGAATTCACTAACTCTTCCTGAAACATTCTAAATAGCTTTCAAGTGTAAATTGTTAATGTTTCAGCTTCCATAGGGTACATAGTCTTCAATACTAGCTTGGAATTAATGGTCTTGAAATTTTTTTCCCTTTCCTTGTTATACCGATCATCAGGTCCTTTCTCATATTGAATAATGAATTTGCTCACATGTGTATTTGACTGTAAGTAGTCTTTAAAAAATTTATTTAGACTCTCACTTTTTTGTGTTGTTGACATTCCAGCAAAAAATGAGTGATGTATGAAGGCTGACACCCATTTTTCTCTCAAAAAATATAATTTGTTAAGCCATTCAACTCCATTCAATTTATATGTCTCAATAATCATTCACCATGATTCTTCAAATTCATCAGGAGTCAGAGATTGATGTATACAGTTGTTAAATTGATTTTTGAAATTGTGTTGATGATATACATGACTTAAAACTTAAGCAAATTTTTTTTTCAACATGCCACATGCAAAAATGATGAACTGTATTTGGTAACACTCTAGCTACATCTTTTGTCATATCCATATCTTGATTGGTAATTATTGGTTTTGGAGCAACTCCAAACATTGCTTCAAGTCATGTTTTCAACAACCAAACAAATGTTTCCTCAGTTTCATCCCGCAATAGTGCACACCCAAAAAGAACTGTCTGAAAATGACAATTGATTTTGGCAAAAGGAACAAAATGTAGCTGATACTTGTTTGTCAAGTATGTAGGATCAAAAGCTACCACATCCCTACAATGTTTATAGGCTAGACTTGACCTTGCATTTGCCCAAAAGCAAATTGTCAAATGATCATCCACATACATATGTTAGAATAGCATAGTAAAATCCTGGATTCTTCAATTGGCACTGATGAAAGTAATTAAACATCAATTGTGCATCTCCTTTTTCGAAATGTTTTTTTTTCCTTTTTGAGCTCAAATAGTTGAAAATATATCGTTCAATCATATTCATTTTATCAACACTGAAAGGGTAGGTATGCTCCTAGAGGGGGATGAATAGGATATAAAAACAATTATAATGCGGAATTATTGATTAAAACAATTTCTAGAATAACTAGTTTATATTCAAAACTCGTTTTAGAGTTGGTTATTATAAAACCCATAAATTCTTAGTAGAGATTATTCAAAATATGATCCAGATAGCCATTTAGATCGAGGAAACAGATTCTTTTATATTTGAATTCAAAATTTTATAAGGCAAGTAACAGTAAGCTTAACAAAATCAAAATAGTAGAGCTAGTTATGCAGCAAATTTAAAGACATATAGCAGCTGAAAAAAAGAAAGAAGTGTAAAGAGATTTAGCCCAGAATTTTTATAGTGGTTCGGCCAATAACAGAGCCTACGTCCACTCTCCTGAGGTTAGGGTTCTATTATCAAGGTTATTTGTCTAAGCTTCTCCAAGCTTCATTTATAGCACTAGTTCTTACAACAAACTTAACCAGAAAACTTCTCTCCCTAGTTTCTTTATAGAGCTCACTAGAAACTCTCTCCTTCTATCAAACAAAGACAGAAGTCACTCCTCAGATTTCCCAATGAAAAATCTATTACAAATTCTCATACTTGTATGACACTCAATGATATACAACTCTCTCAAAGATTTTACACAGGAGTAGTACAGAGTTGATAGAAGAGACAAATAACTAGCTTCACACATAAAGATTTTTCTTTGACTCATTCAATGGATTCTCTTCTCTTATTTTCCAAACCTTTGGTCTTCGAAATTTATAGTAAAAGGTTGAAGATGGCCGTTGCCAATGGGTTGGGCTTTTGCTTGCTTGATTTGAGGTCTTGAAAACCTTATTTGAGATCATATCTCTGATTGAGAAATAATCTCTCCTTTGAAATAATTTTCTTATATAGCACTTGTTTCCTTTCTTCTTGTTGATTATTCTATATTTCAAATTCCTCAAATGAGCTTCCTTCCAATGTCTCTGAGGTCCAGTAACTGGTCCAAACGAATTGGGCCTCAATCTTGGTCCACGAAGTTTAAGGCTTTCAAAACAACTCAAAGATCCAGCTCTTGAACTTCAAGCTAGTTCTTTGAACTAGGAAACTGGTTGTGCTTCAGACCCAAGTTTATCACCTAACCTATTCACTTAGAATAAACACTTGAATAAACACATTAAGGTTAATGATAAGCAATGCTATTTGTTATCATCAAAACTAAGGTTAGGAGAACCGTGGGGCTAACAATCTCCCTTTTTTTGATGATGACAAATGCCTAGAAAGATCTTCCCTTAGAAATATGCTTACTTCTAAAACTAGTTTTACAACTAGTTCAAAAAGTAATTTTAACAAGTAGTTTCATAACATAAGGGTTTTCCAAAAGCTTTTTAAGATAGTATCAAAGCAAAAATGAAATGCATATATCATGAAATGCAAATGTCAAAATGTTAAGATACAAACCCAGAAGAATAAAATTCAAGTCAAAGTAACAAAATCCAAAAGTTAACAATTTAGAGAAATAGCAGCATGGACAATCAATTTGAGGATGGTTTCAAAGCAGCAAGCTCCATCTCTGTAGCAACAAGCCTTTCTTCTATTGTCATTAATTTAAGTCTAAGCTCAGCCATTGCAGCATCCATAGTAGCAAGCCAGGTGGAGAACTGGATAAGTTGGCTCTACTGGTGGTTCAACCTTTGATTCTTTCGGTTTGCTAACTTAGCAGGTTGATATCCTTCAGCCACTAGGTATAGTCTACAGCTTGAGAATCCGCTACTAGTTTCTTACCATAACCAGTTTTCTAAGATTTCGAAGTAGCTGAGGAGGCAGCTACTTTGCACTTAGAACCAGAAGGCTACTCGACAGGAAAGGGGCTGCTAGAATCTTCTTGAGACATAAACCCAGTGAGAGGTCGCCTAATGACCAAATGACTTGGCAGGGGTTCATCCTTGAACTATGTCAAATTAACATTGAAACACCTACAAATCTGGTAATGAGCATGTCATATGGCAAGCTGGCTTTCTCGTAGGTTCCTTCAACAATCCATGCCATGGTATTAAGAATTAGCTTGGGAAGGTTCAAGGGAAGCTTGTTCTTGATGTGGTAAAGAAGGTAAATATCAAAGGTAAAAAGAATTCAGATTGGCTACCCGCCCTAGCAAGAAAATTAGTGGTTATGAACTTGGCTAAGGTCCTAGTCATAGAGTTCATGCAATAGACAGATGGAACAATTCCATCCATGTTCTCAGAAAAATCGAACAAGAAGTGCATAGCTTTAGCAAAAGACACAAAATCAATAGGTCAGGTCTTGTGGATATACCTCTCGTCTCCCTCAGCAAGCACATTAAACAATTGCTCAAACAAATTTTCATTCAAAGTGATCTCAACACCAGCCATATATGATTTCAAATATATGTAACCATAAACTACACCCTTAAGGGGTTGAAGGTGAGCATAGAATAACTTTACCAGTTATGGAAAAACTAGTTCTTCAATTTATGGAAGCTGCTTCCACCGCATCGTAGCAACTGCTTCATCAATGGCCTTTGTTGTCTCTGCTTCTTTAGTCCATTTCACAACAAAATAGCAAAGCTTTAGCCCAGAATTTTTATAGCGGTTTAGCTAATAACAGAGTATACGTCCACTCTCCCAAGGCTGGGGTTCTATTACCAAGGTTATTTATCTAAGCTTCTCCAAGCTTCATTTACAACATTAATTTTTAAAAGCTTAACCAAGAAACTTTTCTCCCTAGTTTATTTATAGAGCTCACTAGAAACTCTCTCCTTCTGTCAAACGAAGACAGAAGTCACTCCCTAGATTTCCCAATGAAATTTGTTACAAATTCCCATATTTGTATGGCACACAATGATATATAACTCTCTCAAAGGTTTTACACATAAGTAGTACAAAGTTGATAGAAGAGACAAATAACTAGCTTTGCGCACAGAGCTTTTTCTTTGACTGATTCAATGGATTCTTTTCTCTTATTTTCTAGACCTTGGGTCTTCGAAATTTATAGCAGAAGGTTGAAGATGACCGTTGCCAATGGGTTGGCCTTCTGCATGCTTGATTTGAGGTCTTAAAGACTGATGAGCTACCGAGGCTAATCAAATTAGTGAATTTATAACCGATTCACCAAAGCTACTTGCAGCATAAGGTAACATTGAGTTGAACCATAGGACCACTCTAATTAGAAAATCAAATTAGGAAGTTTAACTAACAGGGGGTTTGATTTTGCAAAATTAATCAACAGAAAGAAATTGAAAGTAGTAAACCAAATTAAGAAAGTAACCAATCCAGGGTTATAGCTAATCTTGATTTTAATCCATCATTGATTACAATAGTCATTAACCTAATTCTTGACCTTAGAACACATCAAGAAACCTCTAAGTGATCTAAGAATCTCTACTGGATAAGCATCCAAAATCCGATTAATTAGGGTTTACTAAATTAAGTATCCAATTAGGTCCAGATTAACCTAAAGTCTAAAATCCAACCAAGCTTAAACAATTCGTCCAAAAGCTTAAAAACTTTGTTTAATCTTTATAATCCTCTTTTAACATATGAAATTAAAAAATTATCACATGAACATTCAAATCCGAATTTAAACAACTCAAACAGAATTAAGGAAAAAGGGATTAAAGAAGTTTGATTAATCACTGAATAAATAACAACTAAAATAGAATCTTAGAATTAATAATTAGAATAGCCAAAACTTGGATTAATCTAAATGATTAGCCCTCCATGAACATCAGGGAATGATCCATTACAGATAAGGTAAAGAAAACTGCTAGAGAGAAAAGAGGCAAGGAAAAACTGTCTAGAATGGAATGTCAAATATGTCTGCCTCCTTAACCTACTTGTAACCCTTTAAAATAATTGCACACTAAGATTACCCCTAGGTTAGAATTAATCCTCTGGCTCTTAGCTTTAATTGGGTCCCGGTTTAGGCTTAATTGGGCTTGGAATGAGAGAGTTAAGCCCAATTTACTCTTAACAGCTATCTGGACTAATCAGTTGACTTCAAGGGTCAATAGTACCACTAAAATGCCATAGTTTGGAGAAATGGTCTTCATAAGAGTTGAGGTTTTATGTCTTAGCTATCCAATGGTACTAGTTTCAGGTCTAGATGTCACCCACAACCTAAGTTATGGCTCAATATCTTCTTACAGGTCAGGATCCAATGACAGCATCTCTGCTCTGAATTCCAAGCTAAATATGACCTGCTGAAAATACGAATTAGCCTTTGAGCTCTGAATCAAAGGTGTAGATAATTCTCTCAAATTTCCTAAAAGATAAGATTCAAGATTATCAGATGTCTAGAACTCAAGTTATACCCGAAATACAGAGACATTGTAAAATTCTCAATAATACTAAAAAAATACAATTAAGCCTAATTGGAACCCAACTTATGACATGTGGCCCAAGCCCAATCAATTCAGCCCAAAAGAGGTTTAAGAGACTAAAAATGAAGGTTAAGTATTGTATAAAAAATGTGATTGTCAAAGACCTGATTTGAGATCATATATCTGATTGAGAAATAATCTCTCTTTTCAAATAATTTTCTTATATAGCGCATGTTTCCTTTCTTGTTGTTGATTCTTCTATATTTCAAATTCCTCAAATGGGCTTCCTTCCAATGTCTTTGAGGTCTAGTAATTGGTCCAGAAGAATTGGGCTTCTGCCTTGGTTTGTCCACAAAGTTTGAGGCTTTGAAAACAACATGAAGATCCAGCTCTTGAACTTCAACCTGGTTCTTTGAACTAGGAAATTGGTTATGCTTTAGACCCAAGTTTATCACCTAACATGTTCACTTAGAATAAACACTTGAACAAACACATTAAGGTAAGTGATAAGTAAGACTATTTGTTATCATTAAAACTAGGGTTAGGAGAACCATGGGGCCAATAAGCACCACTAGATTCAATCATTAACATGCAATTTTACTCAGACGAACTCCTAATTCATCTAACACATCTATGAGACTTTTTTGAACATTTGCTTTTTCTTGATGTGAACGAATAAATTGTGTACTTCTAGGAGATGCCATCACATGATTGTGCTCTCCGAAAAATCTAAAGACCTCTCATTTATCTTCCCCTATCTTTGATACAAATAATATTCTTTTACATCCACATCTTGTTTCATCAGTGGCTCCAAAAGCTCTTTCTTCACTTTTCAAATGTTTTTTTGCACATGCACCTTCTTTTGAACACACAAATTCTTGTCTAATCAAAGCACCATTTGATCTTGATTTGTATTAACGATTTTTCCATGTACCAAAACCTCTGGATTTAGCATACTTGTTATAGTACAATTGAGCTTCTAATGTTGATGAAAATTTCATCCTTATGAAAACTAAGAGTGATGAATATGGTTGAAATTTGATCTTTTTGTGATGGAGTGCTGACTATAGGAGACTTGGAATTCTAGCTCAAATCTGCAATGGCATCCTAAGTTAAGTAAAATCTTGTAAAAGAAATTAATTTAATATATAATATAATTGAAATGTTATTTAAAAAAAAAAAACTAACCGTATAAATTAAAAGAGATGAACATGGATGCACTATCTTGTTGTTGCAGAGTGTTGATAGGAATAGCTTAATTATTTGCAATAGAGCCCTAAGATTCCCTTCAATTTTGTCTGCGCCATTGCTTGTGTTTTTTGGTAAAAGACATTTTTGTGTTCTTTTGGTAAAAGGTTGAGAAGGAAAGCCACCAAGAGATTTTATCTGTCCTCTTTAGCTTTTCTGTGTGCAATTATGCAAAAGGAACCATGGAGCACAGGTTCTTAAGATTTTTTTTTTTGGTAAAAAGCGCCATCTTTGTGTTGTTTTAGTAAAAGGCTGAGACGAAAAGAATTATTTGTGTCTGAATAAATAAAGGAGAGGATTTTTTTATTTCAGCATTTGGTCCCTGTTGGTGGAAATTGAAGTCCACCAACGGTAGACCAAATAATTTCTCATGTATGTATATGTATATGTATGTATGAGTTTGTCATTGTTCAAAGTCTACTTATGGATTTGAACCCAAAAAAAAGTCAACTTCAAGACAAAGTCATTTGAGTCAAATAATTCCTTAGTAAACTCAATAGTTTAAAGCTATTTAAACAATTAATTTCACATTCAATGAAGTGTAACCATTCACTAATTGTAAAGTAATACTTGGGCCATATAAAATTGAAGATCATCTTTCTATCCTATATTGTGAGTACTCATTTTTATTAGAGCTTCATGACCGGTGCCTAACCGTGCAAAATTACAATACTAATTGCAACAAATTTGTAATATAGGATGCAACTAGTGTCGTCTCTCGAGGATTCACCAGAACAATTAAATTAATTTAGGACTTAATGTAAACAAAATTAGGGGTGAGTTTGAATGAAATATGTAAAGAAATCAGAATGTAGCAAGACAAAATTTGATCAATGTAAGAGAATGTAATCAACTCAAGTAGGCAACCAAACCTAATTAATCCTTTCTTGTTCCTTAAAGGTAATCTAACTTTAATTTAACCCTTGGTAATCTAACAATAACACTCAGAATTCATACTGAATAACCATTCAGGATTCAATTAATCTAAGAATTAAGACTCTAGGCAACCACACTATATAAATAAGTCCAAATTAATTTAAGAACCGAATTTCCCAAGGTAATCATATAGCAAATACCTTTAATATATGATTAGAAATTTGATTACTTTGATGAGTCTAATCAACCGACTGAATTCATCTAAAGCATGCAATTAAATTACCATTCAATCACATAAAGATAAGAACAGGAAATCAAACTGAATTAAATCAAACCCGATTATGAAGAATATGAACTTTGGATTAATATGGTTGGTTCCTCTTGAATTGATTACAACAGAATTTAGCCCTTCATGGAAGGCTTAAAGCACAAAAAACTCGAATTATAGCAGGAGGTAGAAGATGATAGATCGATTCTTCTCAACAACTGAAGAATAAATACTGGCTACTTCCTCTAGGTTTCCTAATTACAAAACAACCCTAATTTCCTAAACCCTAATGGTAAAAATGTGACTAAGCCTAATGACATGTGTACTAGCCCAATGTGCAAGTGCTGGCCCAATAAGCAGGCCCAAGCCAATGTTGGACGGGTGCAAAAATTTTGGACTGCTTCCACACAAAATTTAGCTATTCAGACTTGAGAATCAGCTTCTAAGCTCTTCATACGAAATGTAGAATTTTTCTCTTAGCTTTCCTACAAAACTGAAATCACATCAATCACACAACTGTAGCTCAAGATATAGGGAAAAACGTAAACAGTGCCAGAAATTATCCCTTATGCAATTAAAATCCTATAAGCACAAACAAATCCAAATCTACAAAATACATCTATAAGCTATCAAAATTAGTAGAAATACACACTAAAAGACTAAGTATAAGGGAAACAAATAATATAAAACATTGGGGTTTATCCTTTGGATTGAAGGAATTCTTCTTAACTTTATAAAAGATAAGAAAATCTTTATGATTCATAAATTAGTTTAGCTCTGAATTAGGAGAGGAGTTGGGAGGAATCTTTTTTGCAACTCTTAAAGAGTTGTTAGTTCTTTGTAATAAAAGGAAAACACCTAAAGGGAAAACTACAGAAGGAGGAAATTACTAACTTTTGGATCTTGTGATTTAAATTCTCATTTGATTTTGATGCCAAAAAGAAGTTAAAAGAATTAGGACTTACATTGCCTTTCTCCCTTGGAGAGCTAACAGAAGTATCAGATCATCCCTAGAGACATGAACTTTATGTTTATAATATTTTCCATAAGGCAACTATTGAAGTCAATGAGAAAGGAACAGAAACTGCAGCTAGCACTGCTATTGTTATAAGGCAGCAATAGCTGAGGTTCCCCATTCCAAGCTTCGAGGCTGATAATCCCTTTATGTTCATGATAAGGGAAGAGACATCTATGGTTGTGTTCTTGATTGGAGCAGTGGTCGACCCGCTCTTGGTTTCTTGAATGTTGAATTACATAATCATATAACTTTTTTTGTAATATGTCTCTTGTGTAATCACGTTAATAATTATTGTGCTAATGGATTCTTATCAATACATAATCAATAAAGACATTACATAAATGGGGTGTCATATTGAGTAGGAACAATAGCTCAAGTGAGTTAGGTTGGAGATGTTCTCAAGACTCGGGATCAGATCTAGACATGCCTATTTAATAATGGTTGTGATATTATTTGGTGTATAATAGTGACTTAAATGTCTACAATTTCATGTTTGTGGAGTTGGCTAAATAAATGTTGAATTTCTTAATTTCTACATGACCATCAAAGGTTAAAAAATAAAATGTTAAATCATATTATAATACATATAATATATTCATCCATTAATTATTGAATCATTATAACATCTATCCTCTAACAATACTAAAGCCTAGAATGGAATCTCTCCTTTACAGATATCAGCCACTTCCTTCAACATTGATTTTTCTTTGCAATTAGCATATAGAGTTCTGCTGAAACAAGTAGAAAAGGGTGAGAATTTTTTGTCTTCTCCATTGTCTCCATATTATATTGAGCCTTCTTGTTGCAGGGTCCAATGGGAAAATGTTAGACCAGATCCTTCCAATTTTTGGATCAAAAAACATTAATGACGTTAATTTGATATCTTCCACTACAAGAAAATTTGTATTTTCCAAGGGAACAAAATTCCAACTATTAACATTATTTAGTTTTTTGAAAAATTATTTTCATGAAAGTGTCTAAGAATACAAAACACAAATCTCTTATAGGTATTTTGTCATCAAAGAAAAATGATAATTATTAGATTGGTTACATGGATATCATTCTGGAGCTAATGACAATTAATATATCATTAGACTAATCAAGTGCAATCAAGCAAAAAAAAAAAAAACAATATGTCAATTATCAGATTGATTAAATTGTTTTTTCTTTGGTAAAGGACGAACAATATTAAACTACCAAACTATCTATGGTCAAGTGGTATTGATGTCATATTTAGGATTTATGATTTTTTTTATTCAAACTTGGAGTCATAACAAAAATACAAAAAAAAAAAAAATATTAAACTATTGTTAGTCTGGCACTAATGACAATTCATCTCTCATTAGGTTGATCAAGTGACAGCTGAAGTGAACTCATGGGTAGAAAATGCAACCAATGGACTAATAAAGGAGATTCTTCCCTCGGGTTCCCTAGACAATAATGCAAAGCTAATTCTTGCCAATGCACTATACTTCAAAGGAGCATGGGATCAAAAGTTTGATGCATCAAATACTACAACAAAAAATTTCAACCTTCTCAATGGGCAGATTGTAAAGGTTCCCTTCATGACCTCAAAGACATATGAAGAACATTATTACAAATCTTTTGATAGTCTTAAAATACTTCAAATTGATTACTAAAGTGGTCATAACCCACTAAAGTTCTCCATGTATTTTGTTCTCCCACATGAGAAAGATGGCCTTCTAAACTTGATTCATTCATTAAATTCAAACCCCAAATTCTAAATCAAGATTTCAAACTAGGGAATGAGGAAATTCCTGATCTTTGGATCCCAAGATTTAAATTCTCATTCGAATTTGAAGTGACAGATGACAAGAAAGAATTAGGACTTGCATTACCTTTCTCACTTGGTGAGCTAACAAAAGTGTCTGATTCTCCCGAAACACACAAACTTTATGTCTCAAAGATGTTTCACAAGGCATTTATTGAAGTGAACGAGGAAGGAACTTAAGCTACAGCTAGCACTGCTCTTACAGAGAAGTTTCTATGTGGCAAGTTCCCTATTCCAAGATTTGTGGCTGACTATCCATTCATGGTCATGATAAGGGAAGAGACTTCTATAGTTGTGTTGTTCATTGGAGCAGTGCTCAAAGCACTTTTGGTTTCCTGAATGTTAAAGTATTTTGAGATATTTGGGGCATGTGGCTCATTTTTTCTATATTGAATTTTATATTTCACACTAGTAATCAAGTGGTTTAGAGATCTAAAATTTTTTGTATCCACTATTACTATTATAGCAAGATTTTTTTACCATTGTGGTATGATGTGAGCCTTCTTGTGAGAGGGAAGCCATTGTTTATCTTCTAATTAGGTTAATTTTGAGAATACCCATTGGCAAAAAACAAAAAACTACTTAAATAAACTACACAACGTAATTTATTTCCCTTGCAAAATTAAGTATTTTATCAGTTTTTTGGTTCATTAGATCACAATGGAGATGCAATACAATCTTATGAGATTACCTCTGGTGAGCTTGGTGAATGAACAGTTGAAGCACCTTTGGAAGCCTAATAGGACAACAAGAGGGTGTTGGGCTTGAAGCCAAAGGAGTTGGGTCTTGAGGCCCATAATCTCCAGTCGTGGCTAAGTTTGACTCTATGGTGGAGTGTTGATACTCTTTGCTCTAGCTTATGGATAGTGATAATGGATTTAGTGTCTTGAGAGTGGTGGTTGGTGGTGTGTTAATGGAGGTTTGGTCCATTAATTAATGGTGAAAATGATGAGAGTATTTAAGAATAATATTTTGAGAAGAGTAAAGTGTCTTTAATAGAGAGGAATGTTGGATTTAAGGTATGTGAATACTCTAAAGGGTTGGACTTAAAGATCATTCAATGGAGATATTCTTCTAGTGGTTAGTGTTTGAGTGATGGTAAGTTCTGGAAATTCTAAGTGTTAGGGGTGAGAATTTGGTTATCTCTCTTAAGGGATAAAATTTTGTTCAAAAACTTGTTCTCTTGTTAGAGGTGTCAAAATGGGTTTGGCCCGTCGGGTTGGCCCGCCCCGCCATGCAAATGGGTTGGGTTGAGTTAAGGTTTTACTGGCCCGTTTAGAATTGGGTTTCTAAGCCAACCCTGTTTGGGTTGTGGGTTGAGGGCGGGTTGACCCGCCAATTAATTCCTTCAAAAAAAAAATTCTAAATCCCTAATCCCCCAAATTTCCCTTCTCATTTCTGACTTTCTCTCTACTCTCTCCCTTTCCTCTCTACTCTCTTCTCTTGCATGCACCGCCGGCCATCACCTTCAGTCCTTCACCTCCTTCGCACTCGCACCTCACCGCAGCACCAACCATTACCTTGCTGTCCAAATCCCCTTATTGTCCGAAGCACCTTGCTATTTGGTGAATTTTTTCTAGGTAAGTGCTTAAATCCCCTTGTTATCCGAATTTGGTATTTGCTTGATCTAGTGGATTTAGGTTGTTTGTTTATGAATTGATGCATATTTGGGATAGTCTGGATGAATTGCACATTTGCTTGATATGTTGTTAGGTGTTATGTCTATTGCACATCTGTTGTTTATGATGTTTCTATTTGAATTAATTTTTATTTTGGGCCTCTAATGCTTAAATCCTCTGATGTTTTTATTGGTACCTGAATGGTTTGGTTATGTCGTATTACTTCAGCCACTCACTACAGCTTGCAATTCCATATTGATTATGTTGCTTTAGTGGGGACATATTTTGGGAAGCTGGTTACTGACTTCAATTCGTAACTGATGTTTAGCTTCAACTTTTTAGTGAGATTTTGTGGGTGGTAGGTGGTAGGCTGGTAGCCCCCCACTTCTATGTTGGCTTGAGATTAATCTTTTGCTGGCCTCTGTTTGAGAACACAAGACGTTTAGAAAGAGATTTTGTTTTTATGACTTAAAACAAGGGAATTGTTGTATCAGAAATATGTCCTTACAATGTTGTTTCCAGCTCATTAATAAGCCTTTCAGTGTCTTGAAAAAAGAGTGTTACCACTTCCACTAGAAAATTTGGGTTGCTTTCATCTTGAAGTTCTTGAATTTGCTTATAATGATCATCCAGAAAGCCTTTTTCAAAGAGAACAAAACATCACCTAACTAAGAGTTTATAAGCTCACACAAGGCACAGACACAGGGAGAAAGAGATACAAAGCACAAAACATATGCAATAATACAACAAACATAGATTATAAGACTTCTCCTTCTGCTTCCCTAGAATGTATAATGGTAATTTCATAGCACACTTACCTCCTAAAATAGGGAATTAGCATAATCAGTCAGCTGCTTCTGCAATTGCATCACACTAACCATTCTTGGTTTCTCAAGTTTTTACAACTCAGTCAAGATCTTGTAGACTCATTTCATCTTTCTTTAGTTGCTGAGTTTATATAATGTAATTTTTGTTCTGAGCTAGGCAGCAGTTACTAATACCCAGATAGAGATTTGGTAAATGTCAAAATTTAGGAGAGCACTCATCTCATAGCTTTGGCTCTAGTGTAGTGTTATATATGGATACTGTATTTAAAGCCAATGACTTTATTGTGTTTTTGTTCTTAGCTTCCCCCTCAACCTATCATTTATGGGCAGCATAAACCTTTAGAAATTAATAAGATCAGAAGATCCAAAATTTGATGCCATGGACCATTTATCGATCCATATTTTTCATTCAGTAATTATTGTCTCCCACTCGTTCTCTTCTCCTTCCTTTTTTATTATTTTTTCAATACTAGTTTTTTTTTAATTCAAATCCCCACCCAAGGTGCTGACTTGTTTGTGGGGTAGTGCCATTTCAAAATCTGAACTTATACACTCCTACACAAGATTAGCTTGCTAATAATAAGCAAAGCTTGCTATTTTTTTAACTAGGGACAATTAAGCTGATCTCATTCTAAATTAATGATCAATGCAGTTAGGGAAATAGTACAAATGAAAGTGAAAGGGATATCTAATTAAGAAAAAAATTCTACAAGACTAACTTAAACTTTACTCTTTTGGCTGTCAATTTGGAGATGTCAATTATGGGGCAAGATTTATGTTACTATTGGTTGTTGCTGTTATAGAAAATTATTTCTTTTATGTTGTCAATTGAATGTAATGAACATTTCTAAATGAAATTTATTTTACTGATTAGATAAATCATGGACTCCTCCACTATGAATGTATTAATTTGAATGATGATGAACTAGAGATTGCTATGAGTGAGTCTATTTCAACAACTAAAGGTGATGGGCATGGGGTGGCTGCTAAAAGGCCTAGACAATCGTCTAATGTTTGGAATTATTTTACAAAAAAAAATGATTGGTAAAGATGGGATACAAAGGGCATAATGTAATGCATGTAAAATAGAGTATAAATGTGGGGGTAAAGAATATGGGACTTCTACGCTAAGACGTCACATACCAAGATGCAAACTTATAAAATTCCATAATGTGGGACAAATGGTTGTTGATACTGATGGGAAAATGAGGTCTAGAAAATTAGACCAAAAAATTGCATGTGAGTTATTAGCCAATGCAATTATCAAACATGATTTGCCTTTTTCATTTGTTGAATATGATGACATTAGAACTTAGGTGAAGTACTTAAATCCTAATGTTGTTCTTATTTCAAGAAATATTCTTGTTGCTGACATTACAAGAATCTATTTGAGGGAGAAAGAGAAACTTAAACAAGTTTTGGCAAATAATAAGAATAGAATTTGTTTAACTGTATATGTGTGGACTACATGCACTAGTGAGGGTTACATTTGCTTGACTAGTCATTTTGTTGATGATAATTGGAAATTGAACAGTAAAATTCTTAGTTTTGTTCATGTGTCTCCTCCACACTTGGGGGTTGAATTAGCTACAAAATTGAATGAATTTTTTAAGGAATGGGGGATTGAGAAATTTTTTTTTTTTCTCTAACTTTGGATAATGCATCTAGCAATGACAATATGCAAGATATTTTGAAAGAGCAATTGTCTTTGCATGATAGCTTGTTATGTGAAGGGGAGTTTTTTCATGTTCATTGTTCAACTCATATATTGAATCTTATTGTCTAAGAAGGCTTGAAAGTGGTTAATGTAGCTTTGAACAAAATTAGAGAATTTGTCAAGTATGTAAAATGTTCAGAAAGTAAAATGCAAAAATTTAAAGAATGTGAAGGAAGTTGGTAATATTGACACTAATGTTGACTTGCGCTTAGATGTATTTACCTGTTGGAATTCAACTTATTTGATGTTAGATAGTGCTATTAAATATAAAAAAGTTTTTGCTTCTCTTCAATTGAATGATAGGAATTATAAATATTGTTCTTCATTTGAAGAGTGGAAAAGATGAGAGAAAATATGTGAGTTCCTAGAGCCATTTTATGAGACTACCAATTTAATCTCTGGTTCTTCTTATCCTACATCAAATTTGCATTTTATATAAGTTTGGAAAATTGAAGTTTTGTTAAAGGACAACCTGGTGTGTGAAGATGTGGTGATAAGTGACAAGTATAGAAGGATGCAAGAAAAGTTTGACAAGTATTGGAATCAATACAGTATGGTGCTTTCATTTGGGGCTGTTTTTGACCTACGCATAAAGCTTTCAATATTTTGAGTATTTTTATTCAAAGATTGACAACGATCCTACCAAATGTCAAGAGAAGTTATCCCTTGTTAAGATAAAGTTGTACAAGCTTTTTAAGCAATATTCCAATGCTAATGTACCAAGTTCTTCTTAATCTCAATCTTTTATCTAATTTACATCTAGGAAAAATGGAGGAGGAACAGCAAACAAGGGCAACAAAAAAAAATCATTGATGTAAGTATTCTAATATTTTTTTTCTTGTATTATCTAATTTGTTTCTCTATTGTTTTTTTTTTTTGGTGATAACATGCTTCAATTAATGTAGGAAATTAAGGCATATGAAAGTCAAATAATTACAAATGTTGGAAAATCTCAATTGGATCTTTATTTGGAGGAATCAAAGCTTGAGTTTTGGTATTATGAAAATTTAGATATATTGGAGTATTGGAAGAATCATAGGCATCAATATCCAACTCTTGCACTAATGGCATGTGATGTTTTGGTTGTCCCTATAACTACTGTTGCATCAAAATCAACATTTTCTATTGGTGCTCGTGTGCTTAACAAGTATAGAAGTTGTACCCTTCTTGAAAAAGTGAAGCTCTTATTTGCACTCGTAATTGGTTGCATGGTTATGTTAATGGTAATTTTATTGACAAATTATTTGCACTATGTTATTTATTTGGTTGATACCTTAGTTTATTATGATTTTAATTTTTAACTACTCTTATCTTTGTGTATTGTATATCTAGATAATGAAAATTATGCAAATTTTAAAACAATTTTGTCACAAGACGGATCAAATGTTATTTTAGAGAATAATGAAGATGAAGGAAAAGGAGAAGAAGATGATGATTTGAATGATGTGATGATTGATGAATTTTGAAGAATTTTGTATAATTTGTTTTAAAGATTATATTGTCATGTTAGTATTGGTCTTCTTAGACTTGTTCTTTGATGATTGTTTGTTACTTTGTTAGACTATTTAATTAGTTTTGATCATCTTAGATGATTTGAATTATGTGATGGTGAATTATTTGTCATTGATTTGCTATTTTTTTTTTCTATTTTTGGCGGACTAGCCTGCCTAACCCACAACCCATAATGGGTTGGGTTGAGGTTTTCTCAACCCGCCCCACCCTGTTTGGTGGTGGGTTGAGGCTGGTCGGGGTGGGCCAGCTTGTTTTGACAGCTCTATCTCTTGTGTTTAATATGTGATATTTATAATTGGAGGGGGTGAAGTTTGATGAAGATGATTAAGGAGATGAATGTTGGAGATATGGTCAAGAGGTAGGTGTGATTATTAAATGCTAAACATGGAGTTGCAACAAAGGTTTTTTAGATTTATGCTTAAGGGCCATTTAATGGTAAGCAAAGGAGCTAAAGTAGGGGTTCAAGTTTCTGCTTAAGGCTTCTAATGCTTTATCCAATGCATTTAATGTAATGTTGAACGATGTTTTGGAGGTTTGAGGGTGGCGTAGGTGGCTTACCTAGCTCACACATTTTTTTTTATATCCTTGAAAGGTGGTACGAGGTTTAGCTTCCTATGAGGTATATTTTGGGATAAAATAGGTTTAAAGTTTGAATATGAAGATAAGACAAAATGGCAAAGAGTGAGAGGGGTGAAAAGTTAAAAAGTGTCTTGTCATATCAACTGAGAAAGCATTTCAGACTTTTTCTCTCATGTGGGTCCTACACCTTTTACTAGGCTTTCTTGCAAAAGGGCCTTTGGAGAGGTCCTTAAAACCTCTTCTTATTGGGCTTTTCCTAAGCCCAAATCCAACCAAGCCACTATAGCAAAGATAGTTCTTGTTGTAGGAGCCGTGACTTCTGTAGGAGCCTTAGTTTTGTGAGGTCTCTTGCCTCGAAGTGTACCTAAGAGGTGTCCAAATCTTAACTACAAGCTATAGCTACCTCCAAGGAGTGAAAATTTGTAGCTGGAGAAGTAGGCCATAGGCCTCTCTATTTAGGGGTACACTCTAGGAAGTGTTATGGGCAACCTAGGTTTTATTAGCTATGGGAAGCACCTGGTTAAAACAGTCTTAGGAGTCTCTCAATAGAGTTGGCTTCTCTCATTGGGACTGCAACTATGCCACTCTTGGCTTCAGCTGGGACGATTCTCATTTTTCTGTCTAAGTAGATCTTTTTTCCTTTAGACATGTGGGCATTATAGGGCCACTATTTATCTTCGTGGGATTTATTCAAAATTCTGTATTTACATTAAGCTTTGTCAATCTAATGGCAAAAGAACAAAAAGAAAGAAAGAAAGAAAGAAAAGCTTAATTACCTTAATGATTTAACAGGTGATACTATGTAGAGTTTTTAATCAATAATGGATCAAGTTTAAAATCTTTGATTATAAATATCTCCAAATTTCTTTGGTCCCTAAGCTTTTCAATAATACTTCTATATTTTCTTTCTAAGATAATTTAGTTAAATGAACCAAATGAAAAGGACAACTTGGTTATAATATAATAAAATTAATAAATTATGAGCCAATTTCCCAACAAGTTAATGTAGTAGTAATTTAACAAGAACGTAGAACCAAGATTAATTTAATTATACATATTGGCTAACCTTTTATTTTTCTTTTCTTTCAACTTTTGCAACAAAATTCTTTCTCCTATGTGCCTTTTCACGTAATTTGGTGGCTATTAGCACCTTTTGCTTGTGAGAGGTGCAGCGGTTTTTGGTAATTCTTAAATAGAAAATATAAAGTAAGCCATCCTCTTCTGTATCAATAATGGGCCCTCACAATTGGCATCAATAGTGACAGGAACATTTGCAATTCATAAAAATGTAATATAAACATGTGCAATACATAAGTTATAACTAATTTATACACCTCATATATATTAAAAAAAAAAAAACTAATTTATAACTCTCCCCTATATTTTTAAAATAATTTCTTTTAAAAAATTTAAAACATTTACTTTTTTCAAAAAAATTTAGATGACACATGGTGGTTTTTCTTGAAGTGTTTCTTTGATCAAATCCCTACCCCCAACCCAAGCATCTCTCTGCAATGTGTTGTTTTGATACTAGCTTGTTTGGTAAAAATTCTCTAAGGATGAATTATATATATATATATTCGATTTTTTAATTCATATTTTTTGCTGATGTAAAAATTTCTTAGAGAAGAGGACGATGATGAACAAAGAGAGAGAGAGAACATTTATGGCTAGAAGAGAGAAAGGAATCTCCCAAAAGCAAGAAAAAATAGCATTTCAGCAAGATCTAAAATTACCCAAAGCTTGAAGCTTCCATTAATGGCGGAACTGAACTCCGAAGTTCAAAGCATAGCATCTTAGTCTATAAAAAAACTCTATTTCAATATGATTCAACCCCAAAGTTACATTAAATCTCAATAATTTATAAATCTGTATAAGTAATCAAAGAATCTCAAGGATCTAAAATCTACAAGATCTCAAATTGTATACAATGTTTTAGATCAAAGAATTTGCACATATGTAATCCACTTTTAAGAAAAGTCCCAAAGTTTCAGTTTGCCAAAAAATTTCATTCTAGTGACAGAAAAAAATTCCACTATGTCAGGCTGAATACCAAACCACAATGTCGAAGAATAGATTAAGAATTTTCTTGCTGGGTTTCTGGCAAATACTAGACTTGATGAATTCTGTGAAGTTTTTTTATTTTTTCTTTTGCAAGTGCAAAGCTATTGTTTTCACTAAACACCAATAAAAAAAACATTTCAAATTAAATAAATAGTTATGGGTCCAATTTTAATTAGTGAGAATTTCACATTGCAATTTTATTTAGCTTGATTTCACCAATTACTAAAAGTAATGAGACCAAATATAATGTCATGTGTTAGTATATCATTGCTGAAAACTTTAGGTATCCATATATCTGTACATCAGGTGTGAAAGTGCTTGCCTTTAAAATATAATAAATATATTTATTTGCAAGCTTGATAATGTAAATGTTTAGGAGAATTCTTGGCTTAGTAGAGTCGTCTTTGGCTTTAAAGTTGTCTCTCATCCCTTCTCTAAATTTGATCTTTCCCAGCTATAGAATGATAACTTTAGCCAAATAGCCATCTAACTCAAACATAAATAAATAAATAACGCAAATATTGTTGGTGTGGTGGCAAACAAGTTCTCCTTGACAAAAAGATGTTGGAATTGAGCCCATAGAGGGAAACTTAACGAATGATTCATTTAGCATTTGGAGGATACTCTTCCTCCTCACTCGTCTTCTTTCTCAACATATGAGCAGCTTTAAGGTTTTTAAAGAGTCGGTTAAAATAGTGGTGCCATGGTCAAACTAGCTTGATTCCTCCACTATTCTGTAGTTAAGTTTTGTTATTAATTATTGATTGAAAAAAAGTAAAAAAAAAAAGCATTAGTGGGTATTGTAATAACGCACCTAAAAGGGGAGCCCCATCTTCTACACTTACCTTCTTCAGCCAAAACTGAAAACCCAAAAGAATTTTTATAAAGAGAAATAAATAAACATCTGAAGCATTTGAAAACATAGATTATTATTGACTATAACATTGGTATATCAGTTAGTGTATATCAGTAGCATATCAGTTAGTATTAGCATTAGTTACAGAAGGTTAGTTTCGTAACTAGCTTTACATAAGGTGACTTGGCATGCAGTTATATATGACAGCTGCACCATTTGCCACGTGTATCTTCTGTCACGTGTGTAACAAACTTGTAACTGAACTCTCTGCTCATCCATTCTATATAAGGATAGCAGTTACTTCATTTCAGAATCAATCAACAATCAATTCAATTTTCCTTCTTAATTTACAATATGGTATCAGAGCAACAAATTCCTTTCCTGTAATTTTCTTTTACGCATTCCATCATGCCAAGAGCTCCCGCTGTCAACCATGGCGGACCATCAACTGCAAATCCAAATGCACCAATTCTTCCCCCTAGAGTCGAAGAAGATCCGGCAAGCCCCTTCTTCATCCATGGGAATGAAAATCCAACACTCATGTTGGTACCAGAAAGTCTTCAAGGAAGCAATTATCATAGTTGGGCAAGATCCATGAAACTAGCTCTGCTAGGAAAGAACAAATTACAATTTGTTGAAGGTACAATTCATCCACCTACTCCAAATGATGTGTTCTACCGTGCTTGGGAGAAATGCAATACGATGGTGCTGTCATGGTTGATCAAGTTTGTACACCCCACAATTGCCAAAAGTATTCTGTAGTTTGATCTTGCACAACAAGTGTGGAGTGACTTGAAAGATCAATTCTCTCAAGGTGATCTCTTTCGAATCATGGAGCTTCAAGAAGAAATTTTTCGTCTTAGTCAGGGAGTTTCCTCTGTCACTGAGTATTACACGAGATTGAAGATCCTATGGGATGAGCTATCAAATTTGAGACCCATTCCTCCATGCACATGTATAGCAGGAAGTTGCAGGTGTTTCACCACAACATACACCTATCACATTCAAGATCAAACTATTAGGTTCTTGAGAGGGCTCATTTATTCTTATGCCACTGTCAAATCTCAGATTATGTTAATGGAACCATTGCCTCCTATCAACAAGGTATTCTCACTCGTTTTGCAGCATGAGAGACAATTTGTAAACTCCACATCTGAATCTGATTCTCAGCAAGACACTGTGGCATTGGCAGCAAGATCCTATAATGCTAGGCAATAGGTTTCTAGCAAGAAACCTGATGAACACACTTTTTATGCAGTAGTTAACCCTCATATTTAGCTTCTTAAACCTCTTTTTGGCCTATTTGATTGGGCTTGGGCCACATTTCATGAGTTTGGATCCAATTGGGCCTAAATGTATTTTTCAGCAATATTGGGTATTTTATGCACTCTTTATTTTTCATGCATAACTTAAGTTCTGGACATCTAATAATTTTGAATCTTACCTTGTAGGAAAGTTAAGAGAAATCTCTACAACTTTGATTCATAGCTCCAAATCTAATTTGGATGTCTAGCTGGTCATATGCAACCTGGAAACCAGAGAAGACATGCTATAGCAGGATCCTGACCCATATGCAGTGTTTGGACCATAACTTGCGCTGTAGATGTCATATGGACTTGAAACGAGTCCCATTGGAAAGCTAAGACACAGAGATTAAATTATTATGAAGACTGGTTAACCAAATTGTATAGTTTAGATGGTCTTATTTCCTATCTAAATTGGATGATGGTTCCAGAGACCTGTTGGCACTTAAATGGGCCAAACTTCTTCATTACAAGTCCAATTGAGCCCAAACCAAAGCCCAGTGAAAGCTAAGACCCATGGAAATAAGTGTACTCTAAGGGCAGTTTAGGTGTGCATGTATTTTTGGAGGTCTATATGTTCAGAAAGAGGCAGCCGAAATTGTATAAGGCATTAGGATATTTTAGACAACTTTTCTTGTTTTCTTAGTCTTTAAGATATTTTGTAAACTTGATTCCTCTTGTTAATGGAGGGCTGAATACTTAAATTAATTCAAGTTTTGGCTGTTCTGATTATTGATTCTGAGATTATGCTTTGATTGTTATTCATTTAGTGGTTAATCTACTTCTTTACTTCCTCTGAAATATTCTGTTTGAATTGCTTAAATTCGGATTTGGATTTTCATGTGTTGATTGCTTAATTATATGTGATAAAAGAGGAAATTAAAGGTTAATTAATGTTTCTAAGNTTAGATGGTCTTATTTCCTATCTAAATTGGATGATGGTTCCAGAGACCTGTTGGCACTTAAATGGGCTAACTTCTTCATTACAAGTCCAATTGAGCCCAAACCAAAGCCCAGTGAAAGCTAAGACCCATGGAAATAAGTGTACTCTAAGGGCAATTTAGGTGTGCATGTATTTTTGGAGGTCTATATGTTCAGAAAGAGGCAGCCGAAATTGTATAAGCCATTAGGATATTTTAGACAGCTTTTCTTGTTTTCTTAGTCTTTAAGATATTTTGTAAACTTGATTCCTCTTGTTAATGGAGGGCTGAATACTTAAATCAATCCAAGTTTTGGCTGTTCTGATTATTGATTCTGAGATTATGCTTTGATTGTTATTCATTTAGTGGTTAATCTACTTATTTACTTCCTCTGAAATATTCTGTTTGAATTGCGTAAATTTGGATTTGGATTTTCATGTGTTGATTGCTTAATTATATGTGATAAAAGAGGAAATTAAAGGTTAATTAATGTTTCTAAGCTTTTGGACGGATTAATTACCCTTGGTTGGATTCTGGACTTAGGTTAAACTAGATTTGAATGAGTGATTAATTCATTTAGTCTCAGTTGATCCAAATTTTGGTTGCTTAACCAGTGGATATCCATAGAACATGAGAGGCTTCTTGATGTGTTTTAAAGGCCAAAAACTAGGTTAATAATTGAATGGATTCTCTGAAATCAAGGATGGATTAAAATCAGAATCAGTTAGACTTGGATTGGTTGTTTTCCTTAAGGTTTACCAATTTTAATTAATTTCTGTTAATCACTTCAACAAAACAAATCCTCCTGTTTATATGTTTCTTAATATGATTCACTACTTAGAGTAATCCTTTGGTTCGACTTGGTGTTGCCTTATGCTACAAGTAGCTTTAGTAAACCGACTATAAATTTTACTAATCTGAGGAGCCTCGGCAGCTCATCAAATTTTGGCGCCGTTGTCAGGGATTATTCTAGTTTTGAATCAATATTATTAGTAGTGAAACTGACTTTTAACTTCCCCCTGATTCACCCTGCTGTTGTGTGTGTTTGTGTTATTTTTACGATTTAGGCCATTTTTCCATTACTTTTTGGCCAACTTTCTATTCTGTGTGAGGCCAGTGGCCATTGTTTTTCTTGCTTTGAGGTTTCCCTAGATGTTTTAGGTTGTCATTGTGTGAATTTTGGTGATTTGGATCATTTCTCCCATGTTTTCCCTTCATTTTGGCTTGATTTAGTGATTATCGAGTGTACTGTTCTGACCAAAATTTTATGCTCCGATTAACCTGAAACTTGGTCAGTTGAAGGAAAATGGGCCAACAATCAATAGTCATTGCTAATGCTATGTGGTATGCGTTTTTAAGCCAAATTCTACTGTTTTGACTACTTTTCTATTTTTTTAAGATTTTTTATTTTATTTTTGAGTTCTATTTTCATCTAGCTTTCATGCTGTGGTGGTAGAAATTTTTTTAAAAATGTTTAGATATATTTTTTAGTGTTATTTTGGTGTGTTTTTGTCTTTGTTTTGTGCTTTTGGTTTGTTTCTATTTTAGTCAAATTCTGTCATTTTTGTGTGTTTTTGTGTGTTGTTGTGTGTTTAGGCATTTAGCCACTAATATGCATGGTGTATGACTAGGTCTTCTCCTTTTGAATTACTTGAAGTAGACCCTGAAATAGAGAGAACCTTGCATACACTTGCTAGAGCACATAGAGCAACTGATAATACAGAACCAACCATGGCTGAAAATAGACTTCCTGCTGTTATTCCTGTTGCTGACCCTGTTGATAATACTAATAAAGTTGATAATGCTAACAGGGTTGAAAATAATAATAATAATAATAATTATAATAACATGTAAGCTAGAGATAGAATTCTTAAGGAATTGGCTACCCCTGATGTTGCTTATCAACCTTTAGGGATCCAATATCCTGAAATTGATACTGTTTTTGAATTGAAATTTGGATTGATACACTTTTGCCAAAGTTTTATGGTCTTGCAGGTGAAGATCCTCATAAACATCTAAAGGAATTCCATGTGGTTTGTTCCACAATGAAGCCACAAGGAATCTCTGAAAAGCATATCAAGTTTAGAGCATTCCCTTTCTCCCTTGCTGATGCAACTAAGGCTTAGCTCTTTTACTTATCACAAGGTTCAATCAGAAATTGGAGTGACATGAAGAAGCTATTCTTGGCAAAGTTCTTCCCTGCATCATTGACTGTCGCAATTCGAAAAGACATTTGTGGCATACGACAACTGCCAGGGGAGACACTGCATGAATACTGGGAAAGATTCACCAAGCTGTGCTCAAGCTGCCTTCACTATCAGATAAGTGATCAGCTTTTGATACAATATTTCTATGAGGGCTTGTCACCTTCGGACAGGAGCAACATTGATTCTGCTAGTGGAGGAGCATTAGTAGATAAAACACCAGCTGCTGCCAAAGCTTTGATTTCCAATATGGCTGAAAATTCCAGTAGTTTGGTGTTAGGATGATTCCTTCCACTAGGGGAGTCAATGAAGTTTGTGTATCACTGGCTGATCAACAAAGAATGGAGCACAGACTTGATGAATTGACCTCCTTGGTGAGGCAGTTGGCAGTGGGACAACAAGTATCTACACCTCAACCTACAAGCTTGCGTGGCATTTGCTCTTGTCCATCTCATCCCACAAATGCATGCCCCACACTTCAAGATGGTGATTTTGGATTTTAGGATCCCTCTGTAGCTGTAACATGTGTTTTTCCTAGTAGACCTCAATACCAACCACAATAGCAGCCTAGATATGATCCATACTCCAACACTTATAACCCTGGTTGGAAAGATCATCTAAATTTCAGATATGGCAATGCTGCAGCACCACAACAACAGTCCTCCCAACAACAGCAGCAATATAGGCAACCATTCCAACAATAGAACCAATTTCAATCAGTTAGGTAGAGCCAGTTTCAACAAACTAGGCCACCATTCCAGCAGCAGTCTATGCAACCAGCCAACCCGTCAATATCCAAACCTGAGCCTTCATTGGAAGATGTGGTGAAGCAGATGGCCACCAGCAACCTTCAGTTTCAGCAGAGGGCAGATGCCACCATGCAGAACTTGGAAACTCAAATTGGGCAATTGGCATTTATTGTGAGTCAATTGCAATCTCAGGGTTCTGGCATACTTCCTTCTCAGACCATTCCTAATCCAAATGCAAAAAATGTAAATGCAATCACTCTTAGGAGTGGCAAGTCAATTCCAGACCTTGCACCTACAGCTCAGAGTAAACCAAGTGTGTCAATTCCACCTGTTGCTGACCCTAGTAGTTCCAGCCAGTGCACTAGTAGTTTTACTCCAGAGATGCCACAGCAGAAGCCTACATATTCTGTGCCTCTTCCTTTTCCACAACGAGCCACTCAGTCTAAGAAAACATATGAGGCTAAAAAGGACAAAGAACTTTTGGAGACTTTCAGGAAAGTGGAAATCAACATTCCATTGCTGGATGCTATCAAGCAAATTCCTAAATATGCCAAATTTCTAAAGGAATTATGCACACAGAGGAAGTGGCTCAAGGGCAATGAGAGAATTAGCATGAGTCAGAACGTTTCGGCCCTTATTCAGCCTATGCCCCACAAATGCAAGGATCCAGGAACTTTTACAATTCCATGTGTTATAGGCCAATCCAAGTTTGAGCATGTCATGCTAGACCTCGATGCTTTCATTAATGTGATGCCTATGTTTGTGTTTAGTTCCCTTGGGCTTGGACCCTTGAGTGCCACAGGAGTTGTGATTCAGTTAGCAAACAGGAGCAGTGCATATCCAGCTGGATTGATTGAAGATGTGTTAGTTAGAGTTGATGAGCTAATCTTCCCTACCGATTTCTACATTCTGGAGATGGAGGGACAGTTACAATCCAGTCAAACTCCACTCATTCTGGGGAGACCATTCCTCAAGACCGCACGGACCAAGATCGATGTGTATGTGGGAACTCTATCCATGGAGTTTGGAGATTCTGTTGTGCAGTTCAATATTTTTTATGCTATGAAGCATCCCATGGATGAGCACTCTGTCTTTCACATTGATTTGATTGATGATCTAGTTGGGGATGGGTATNTGCATATCCAGCTGGATTGATTGAAGATGTGTTAGTTAGAGTTGATGAGCTGATCTTCCCTACCGATTTCTACATTCTGGAGATGGAGGGACAGTCACAATCCAACCAAACTCCACTCATTCTAGGGAGACCATTCCTCAAGACCGCACGGACCAAGATCGATGTGTATGCGGGAACTCTATCCATGGAGTTTGGAGATTCTGTTGTGCAGTTCAATATTTTTTATGCTATGAAGCATCCCATGGATGAGCACTCTGTCTTTCACATTGATTTGATTGATGATCTAGTTGGGGATGGGTATGATGAGCTCTATGCTGATTTTCCTGATTTGGTTGGTGTTAATGACCCTGTTCGGTGCCACTCCTGTCCTGATTGTGATGGTGATGTACCTTGTGCTGTGTATGCTGAGATATCTGCCTTATTAAGCAATACTGATTCTATGTGCTGCAATTGTTGTGATTCTGCTTGCCTTACTTGTTCTGAAATTGCAGCATTTTTGAAAGAGATGACTCTATCACAGAGGCTGTGGTCGTTGATGATCCTGCAGAGTTAGTGGATTTGTATGAGGAGCTATGTTCTGAATTCCCTGACTTTATGGGTATAGAGGATTATGTCCAGTGCCATTCCCATGTTGTTTGTGATGGTGATGTACCCTATGCTGTCTGTGTTGAAATTTCTACGTTCTTAAGCGATGGCAATCCGGGTGAATCTGAATCTGATTCTGATTCTAGTTCTGGTTCTGATTCTGCGGCTTTTGACGATGACTCTATAGGGGCAACCCAAGACTTCATGAGTATGGTCTTTGACCCCGGTATCTAGCTGTGTTTGCTGCAAATAACCAGAAGATGATACCTTAAGCTTCAGGGGAGTACATTTTCTGATTATATTACTATAATTGTATTCTATTTTCTATTCTGTTTTGCTTTAGTCTGTTTTTGTTTTTATTTCTGTTCTATTTTTGTTTTCTGTTTTTGCTTTGAATTTTTTGTTTTCTAGTCTTGTTTTTAATTCTATTTTTGTTTTTGTTATTGTTATGTTGTTCATTTTATTTTCAATTTTCTGTTCTTGATGTCATTACTGCTTTATCTTACCCTACATGCGTGCGGGAAGTTCGGTCATTTCTTGGACATGCAGGTTTCTACCGGCACTTTATCAAAGACTTAGCAAGATAGTCATCCCGCTGTCCAGCCTTCTGCAGAAAGATGTGGAGTTTCTGTTTGATCAAAAGTGCAAGGAAGTGTCCACTTGCAAGATGCCATCTACCTCCCCTGATAAGGATGTTTCTTCTCTCTTTTATTTTACTTGTCCTTATGTGATTAATGTTAATTGAGAACTGTTTTGAAGTTTTTACATTGAGGACAATGTAAAATTTAAGTGTGGGGGGAGGTTTACTTTGCTGTTTTTCTATTTTTGTGTGTGTTTTTAATTCTGTTTTTAAAGTTATGTTTTCTATTTTGTGTCACTTTGCTGTTTTCTGTTTTCTGTTTGTTGTTCTTGCTATTTTTTTTGTTTTGTTGTCATTTCTTTTTGTTTTAATTACCTTCCAATGATGTTTTAGAATTTGCAAAGCTATAAGTTTGAATGAGTGTTTTTGTTGTCATTTCAAGTTCAAGGTTCATAGCATGATTGAATAACTTGTTTTCCATCTTTAATTTTACATGCTTGGTTTTGGATGTTGGATTAGTGATTAAAGTTTGATAGATGCATGCCTTGTGAGATTTTAAGCATTTTAATAGATGGATTTAGCATTTGTGTCATTCTTTTCTTTCTACTGTGATTTTCACTCATGGATTTTGATCACTCTAGAACTTGCTTTGATTCTTTTTAAAGCTGCATTTTCACTTGCATACATGAACATGATTGAAGCCTTCTTTTTTGATTTAGCTACTTTGCCAAATAGCTAACCCTGTATCAATTTCCTTTAATTACCCCATTGAGCCTATTCGCCTATCTTTGGTCTTAGCTCATTATGTACCTATGTGAAAAATCATGTTGCTACCTTACCTTAGGGAATGGGAGAGCATTGGTTCATTGTCTTGGAGAAGCTCTTATGCTTGTGGGTAATTAATAATGCAAGTGTAGAGGTAGTGAAAATTATTGTGCAATGTGCAAAGAAAGAAAGAAAGAAAAAAAGAGCCAATTGGTTCAATAAAAAAAAAAATTCAGAATTGTGAAAAAGGAAAGGAAAAGGAAAAAAGGAAGGAATATGTGAAAATAAAATAGAGTATGCTTTACATGTTTAGAAATTGGGAAAAGTTTCATGCTTGTTAATTGAATTTCTCCCCAATGCTCTTTTATTCTCTTAGGGTATTTAGCTTATCATATCCATATTATTCCTACCTTTTACCTTGACCCTATTACAACCTTGAATAAAGTCCTCTTGATTTGTGTATGCATTTGTTTGAGTAGTGGAAAAGTAGAAGATAAGCAAGCTTATGGTAGTGCATTTTTTCATGAGTTTCATTGAGTGAAATACTTACTTTCTAAACACTTGAGAGATTAAGAGTATATCTTGTGAGAATCTATCATTCTTGACTCATATTTTTCAATTGAAGTTACCTTAAATGTTGATTTTGGATGTGAAGAAATTTTATTTCATGAATGTTGTGACTTCCTTGAATTTTTAAGTGCTCTTCTTGTTTTTGAACTTATGCAATTCTTGAATATCATTGGGAATTTTTGAGTTTGTTTGTTTGTTTTTCCTCGTTTCTTAGTTTTGGAATTCTAGTTTGTCCGAGATGTGCAAAAGCTAAGTGTGGAGGAATTTGATGAACACACTTTCTATACAGTAGTTAACCCTCATATTTAGCTTCTTAAACCTCTTTTAGGCCTATTTGATTAGGCTTGGGCCACATTTCATGAGTTTGGATCCAATTGGGCCTAAATGTATTTTTCTGCAATACTGGCATTTTATGCACTCTCTGTTTTTCATGTATAACTTGAGTTTTAGGCATCTAATAATTTTGAATCTTACCTTGTAGGAAAGCTAAGAGAAAGCTCTACAACTTTGATTCAGAGCTCCAAATCTAATTCAGATGTCTAGCTGGTCATATGCAGCCTAGAATCCAGAGAAGACATGTTATCATAGGATCCTAACCCATATGCAGTTTTTGGACCATAACTTGAGCTGTAGATGTCATATGGACTTGAAACGAGTCCCATTGTAAAGCTAGGACACAGAGCTTAAATTTTTATGAAGACCGGTTAACCAAATTATATAGTTTAGATGGTCTTATTTCTTATCGAAGTTGGCTGATGGTTCCAGAGACCTGTTGACACTTAAATGGGCCTAACTTCTTCATTACGAGTCCAATTGAGCCCAAACCAAAGCCCAATGAAAGCTAATGCCCATGGGAATAAGTGTGCCCTAAGGGCAGTTTAGGTGTGCATGTATTTTTGAAGGTCTATTTCTTCAGAAAGAGGCAGCCGAAATTGTATAAGGCATTAGGATATTTTAGACAGCTTTTCTTGTTTTCTTAGTCTTTAAGTTTTCTCTCTAGATATTTTGTAAACTTGGTTCCTCTTGTCAATGAAGGGCTGAATACTCAAATCAATCTAGGTTTTGGTTGTTATGATTATTGATTCTGAGATTATGCTTTGATTGTTATTCATTTAGTGGTTAATCTACTTCTTTACTTCCTCTAAAATATTCTGTTTGAATTGCTTAAATTCGGATTTGGATTTTCATGTGTTGATTGCTTAATTACATATGATAAAAGAGGAAATTAAAGGTTAATTAATGTTTCTAAGCTTTTTGATGGATTAATTACCCTTGGCTGGATTCTGGACTTAGGTTAAACTAGATTTGAATGAGTGCTTAATTCATTTAGTCTTAGTTGATCCGAATTCTGGTTGCTTAACTAGTGGATATCCATAGAACACTGAGAGGCTTCTTGATGTGTTTTAAAGGCCAAGAACTAGGTTAATAATTGAATGGATTCTCTGAAATCAAGGATGGATTAAAATCAGAATCAGTTAGACTTGGATTGGTTATTTTCCTTAAAGTTTACCAATTTTAATTAATTTTTGTTAATCACTTCAACAAAACAAACCCCCTTGTTTATATGTTTCTTAATATGATTTACTACTTAGAGTAATCATTTGGTTCGACTTAGTGTTGCCTTATACTACAAGTAGCTTTGGTAAACCGACTATAAATTTTACTAATTTGAGGAGCCTCAGCAGCTCATCAAAACCTTATTGCACATTTTGTAACATGACAGGACACACAGCTGATGCATGCTATAAGAAACATGGTTACCCCCTGGCTACAAACAGAAATCCAAGCAATACCGAGTCAATCAATGCATTGACCCTTTCCTCACAGATGATGAGGACTTTGATGCAATGGAAGAAGCACCACCTGCACCAGAAAAGCAAGAAGTTCGTTTGACACAAGATGAGTATAGTCAAATCATGACTCTCCTCAAGAGCAACAAGGTTGTCTCTACGGGTTCTACAGCTTCAACCATCAATGCCTTGAAGTTTTATTCAACCTTTTTTGGCCTCACTGTTCTCGAGCCAAAGGAACCTCATGACCACTCTTCTGTCAGCATGACTAATTCTGGTATGGTACTTTCTTGTCAATCTACTGATATGAATTACAAAGATGCATGGATCATAGATTCTGGTGCTGGTAACCATGTAACTTGTTGTTATGAATTTCTTGATTCTTGTGTACCTGTGAGCAATTATTTTATGAGTCTTCCCAACAATATGTTAGCAGAGGTTACACATATAGGTTCTGTGGCATTTTCAGACAAATTTGTTTTGCATCAAGTGTTATATGTGCCTACATTCACCTTTAATCTCATATCAGTTAGCAAAGTAATCAAAGATCTGAATTGTGCTTTCTTGTTACAACCTGACAATTGCTTAATCAAGGAAACTGCTTCTTGGAGGACGATTAGATATGCTAAAGAGCATTTGGGATTGTATCAACTCATCAATCCAACTGTCAAAAGCAGACAACTACCAGAGACAAGTAACCGTACTTCTAGCATAGTCAAACCACCTATTGATTCCTCTTTTAGTTCTGTAAATAGTTGTAGCAATAACCTTGACTGTCATGCATTTGATTTGTGGCATTATAGACTAGGACATCCTCATCATGAAAAGATCAAAATTTTAGCAAAGCAAGTTGATATTGTAACATGGAATTCTGACATAAAATGTGACATATGCCATTTGGCCAAGCAAAGAAGGACTTCATTTCCTACTAGTTCTTCTATTTCTGTTCATACTTTTGATCTTGTGCATGTGGATATTTGGGGGCCTATTTCAGTTCTACCGATGGATGGGCATAAATACTTTCTTACAATAGTAGATGACTTCAGTAGATATACCTAGATTTATCCAATGAAGACAAAGGGAGAGGCTCGTATCTGTTTACAGAAATTTTTCACCCTTGTGCAAAATCAATTTAGCATAACCATCAAGGCTATAAGAACTGACAATGGTGCTGAGTTTCAAATGGTTGATTTTTATAATCAACATGGCATTGTTCATTAGCTTAGTTGTCCTTACACACCACAACAGAACTCTATTGTAGAGAGAAAGCACCAGCATCTTCTCAATGTCATAAGGGCCTTGCTTTTTCAATCAGGACTCCCTATTATGCTATGGCATTTTGCAGTATCTCATGCTACTTATCTGATAAACAGAACTCCCAACAGAGTGACTGACAACATTACACCCTTTGAGAAGATGTTTAAGCATCCTCCTTAGTTGCAGAACCTCAAAGTCTTCGGTTGTTTATGCTTTGTAGGCACCAGTGGACCTCCAAGAAGCAAATTTGATACACGAGCTTCAAAATGTGTCTTTTTGGGCTATATTCATGGTGTCAAAGGATTTAGAGTATTGGATATCCATTCCATGAAACTAACTGTTTCCAGAAATGTTATGTTTCATGAGGCATCCTTTCCCTTTCTTAGTAAAGATCAATCCTTAGTTTCTGAGACAATTTTTAATGACCAGTGGCAGCTTGAAGCACCTGCATCTCCAATTCCTCCTCCATCCTCCACAGACCCACCTACAAGCCTTTCTCACCAATTCGATGACTCCTTTCCGTCTTCTTGTCCTGATTTCACCAGTCCTAACTATCACCAAAATACACCTAGTCAGTCTCCTTCTGGTGTTCCTACCCACACTACTAGGCCTAGAAGGACCACTAAAGCTCCTAAATACCTTCAAGACTATCACACCAGAATTAATTGTCTTCCTGGTATCTCCACAGTTAAACATCCTCTTTCTCATGTCTTATCCTATAACCATTTGCCTTAGCAACAAAAGGTCTTTGCAATGAATATTACCACTGTTACTGAACCAAAAACTTTCATAGAAGTCGTAGCTCACTCACATTGGCAGAAAGCAATGGAGGAAGAAGTCAAAGCCTTGGAACTTAACCAAACTTGGATGCTTACACATCTACCTCTTGGAAAGAAACCTATAGGTTGCAAATGGGTATACAAAATCAAACACAAAGCTGATGGCACTATAGAAAGATATAAGGCCAGACTTGTCACTAAGGGTTACACATAATAGGAGGGAGTGGATTACTTGGAAACATTCTCACCTGTTGCAAAATTAACTACTGTTAGAACCCTCTTAGCACTAACTGCTATAAAAGGCTGGGAATTGTAGCAATTGGATGTGAACAACGCTTTTCTACATAGAGACCTCAATGAGGAAGTCTATATGGCCATACCACCAGGGATGACTACACCTAATCCTAATCTTGTTTGCAAACTACAGAAATCTCTTTATGGCCTCAAGCAGGCCAGTAGACAGTGGCATCAAAAACTTTCTCATGCTTTGATTTCCCAGGATTTTCACCCTGTTGCATCAGATCCTTCCTTGTTTGTAAAGAAAATTGCTCAATCCTTTACTACATTACTTATCTATGTTGATGATGTGATCATGACAGGGGATAGCACACAAGAAATTCACCAAATCAAACACTTTCTGGACCAACAATTTCGAATCAAAGACCTAGGTGAACTAAAATTTTTCCTTGGTCTAAAAGTTCACAGAACTGCATATGGCATCAAGCTCTGTCAACGAAAATATGCATTAGAGTCCTTGCTGATTCAGGTTTTCTAGGCAGCAAACCAGCCAAGACACCTCTTGCAAAGGGGGTCACTATGAACTCCACTGATGGGACTTTATTGCCAGACATTTCAGTTTATCGAAGATTGGTAGGAAGGTTGCTTTACTTGACCAACACCAGGCCAGACTTGGCTTTTGCAGTTCAACAGCTTTCTCAATATGTGGACAAACCAACCAATGTCCATCTTAAGCATGCTCACAGGGTCTTGAGGTATCTGAAGAAAGATCCAGGCAAAGGATTATGTTTCTCATCCAATTCCTCACTGCAACTCAAGTGTTTCTCGGATTCTGATTAGGCATCTTGCTCAGAAACTCGAAGGAGCATCACAGGGTTTTGTGTTTTTCTTGGAGATGCTCTCATTGGATGGAAAGCAAAGAAACAATCCACAGTCTCTCGGTCTAGCATAGAGGCTGAATATCAAGCCTTAGCTGCTGCTACTTGTGAGCTAGTGTGGCTGCAATACTTGTTGCAAGATCTCCAAGTTCCTTTCTCACAAGCTCTCTCCTCTTCTGTGATAACAAGTCAACAATATATCTTAGTCATAATCCTGTCTTTCATGAACGTACCAAGCATATTGAGATAGATTGTCATGTGGTTCAAGACAAGATCCAAGCTGGTGTCATTAAACTCTTGCTTGTGAACACTACATAACAACTTGGTGATTGCTTCACTAAAGCTCTTTCTGCACCTAAGTTTGATGACTTGGTATCTAAGCTACACCTACAAAGCTTGTATGTTCCAGCTTAAGGGGGGCTATTGACTATAACATTGGTATATCAGTTAGTGTATATCAATAACATATCAGTTAGTATTAGCATTAGTTACAGAAGGTTAGTTTCGTAACTAGCTTTACATAAGGTGACTTGGCATGCAGTTATATATGACAACTGCACCATTTGCCACATGTATCATCTGTCACTCGTGTAACAAACTTGTAACTGAACTCTCTGCTTATCCATTATATATAAGGATAGCAGTTACTTCATTTCAGAATCAATCAACAATCAATTCTCAATTTTCCTTCTCAATTTACAATAATTATAGGCATTTTTTGAAATTTGAAAACTCTCATATTGTTAAGTGGGAAAATAAGAAAGAAGAAAATGATTTATTTTTTTGTGCCTCGCTTGTACCATCTTTGGTTGTTTTAGCTCAGCTCTTTTTTTCCTTTCCCTTTCCAGCTTCCTTCATATTGACAATGAGTGTGGAGTAATCAGATACACCAATGATATAGGTGCCGGTACCGGAGTCTACCTAAAATCCATCGCTGGAGCTGGTGACAATTGCAACGGAGAACTTGTCCTCTTGCTGGCCCTTTAAAATTAGGGGCTGCAATGGCAGAGTTAGTATAAATATTTAGGGGTTAAAATATAATTATTAAAAATATATAAATTTTTTGAAGGGACTAGATGTCACGTGGGTCACTCCCCAAGTTGGGCCCACGATGACTTTTACCAAAAAGCAAGTAATGTAAGCTCCATAATTCTCTATATTGCTTTTGATGATAACAAGTGATTTTATAGCTTCTAATTTGTGGTGTTTTAGTATCCTTCTAAGTACAGGTTAGTAAAGAAACCTAAGAAATGGTTCTACTGGATTGTAAGAACTATACTTCTGGTTGCTACTATGCATGCAAAGTCTTCAGATCTTAAAAGGCTTGTCAGAATGTTGCCTTACGTGTGATATAACCGTTTCCCTATAAAGAGTTGGTAGAGATCCATATTTCAAGGGAGGTTAGTAAAAAGTAACTTCTTTGGGTACTACAAGACAAGGGAATAGTTAGTGGAAATTAGAGAGCATCTCAGCCTTACAGCCATCTCTTTATCAAGGGTGAAGGTTGCTTTTCACGTGTTGCCTTCTTCCTTATTGTGCAGTTTTCCCTTCCTTCTGAAGAAAGCACAAAGGAGTAGTAAAAAGAAAAAAATACAGAGCAAGAACTAGGGTGTCTCTGCAACCCTCGGTTCTTCAATTTGTAATTAGATTTTTTCTTCTTCCCCATGTTCATCTAATTGTAAAATCTGCTCTAGAGTGAAAAAGTGCTTTAATGAAGCTCAATTCCTTTTTGAGTGCTAAGAACTCAGGATTTCGGTAGGAAATCTGAGAGATAGACTTCTAGCTGTAATGCTAGAAGGAGAATGTTTATGGTGAGCTTTTGTGTGAGAAACCATGGATGTAAGCTTGGAGAAGCTTGGACAACTAAACTTGAACCTTAGTGGAACCTCAAGAAATTGAGAGAGTGGATGTAGGCATTTTAGCCGAACCACTATAAATCTTGTGTCAAATCTCTCTTTATCTCTTCTCTTTAATTCCTATCTACTTATGCTTACAAAATATTATTGATGCTTGTGATTCAGTTATGTTGAGTTTTGTGGACTGATTTAATTTAGTTATTATCTGTGTTTTTGATCTAAGTTCTCCATATGTCTATTTAGTTTTGGAACAAGTTTTAAATCTGTAGATTAAATTCTCAAAGTGCTTAGAGCTTAGTTTAATTTATGTGTTTCAGTTAATCTGAACTGATATTTTCAAGAAACTCCTATTCACCCCCCTAGGAGTATTTCCTGTCACTTTCAAGTAAAACTTGTTTGGCAAGTTTTCAGGTTTTAAAAGAAAGAAAAAAGAAAAAGAAAAGAGAGTCTCCATTTGTAGAGGACGCCGGCGGGAAGAGGAAAGAAAATTTCAGCCACTTCAGCTTGACAATCAGATGGTCATTTGTGTTCAGATTCAGGCCAAATTTTAGTATGTTATTCCTCAAGTGTTGAGCTTCGTCTTGTACTGTCAAATCGTTGTTTTCTCTTATCTAGTGGATTTACTTTGTATAGCTTATTTGGGGTTATTTGTGTAGTTAGTGAGTGCTTGCTATTGTGGAGTTTTGGTATTGTATTGTTCTACAGTATTTGTGGTGAACTCCTGTGTACCCATTGATTACTATTATAATTGAGATTTTGCTGGACTAGGTCTTGTAGTTTTTACCTTTGGTCAAAGGGGTTTTCCACGTTAAAAATTGGTGTGCCTAATTTATTTTTTCTTGTTGCTATTTATTCTTGGTGATTGGATTATCAATGTAGTGTATTCTGGTTGTTTGGATTTTTGTGGTTTGCTGGTTCTATTTAATTGCACAGTTGGGGATATTTGATCCAAGTGCTGTGTTGTTTTCATGGTATTTTCCCCAACAATGTGGTATTAGAGTGTGGTTAATTTTTTTCAGAGTGTCAGAGATTTAATATTGTTGTTTTTTCTGTGTGATTAAATGGAGAAAAGCAGTTCAGGCAATGTTATGATCAGATTAAATACTACAAATTATTCTATATGGAAAAATAGAATGATGGACTTGCTAGAGTACAAGGATTTGTATGATCCTATTGAGGGTGAAGCAAGTAGACCTACTGATAAATCTAATAATGAATGAGAAAGATTAAACAGGAAGGCTATTAGTGTTATCAGGCAGTGGATTGATGATAGTGTCTATCACCATGTAGCTGATGAGAAAAATGCTAAGAATTTATGGGACAAGCTGGCAAATATGTATGAGCAAAAGAATGCTACAAACAAAGCTTTCATGATAAGGAAGCTTATTAATCTGAAATACAGATATGGCAATTCAGTGATTGATCATTTGAGTAGCTTTCAGGAGGTGATAAACAAGTTGTCAACTATGGGCTTGGTTTTGGAAGATGAGTTGCAAGCATTGCTATTACTTGGCTCCTTACCTGACAGTTGGGAAACTCTGGTTGTGACCTTGAGTAATTCAGCTTCAAGTGGCAAGGTGACTATGGCTATGGTTAAAGAGAGTATGTTGAATGAAGAAACTAAAAGAAAGGAACATGACATTAGTTCCAATACTCATTTAGAGGCTCTTGTTAAAGAGGTGAGGGGGAGAACTCATAATAGAAAATCTCATGACTTTGACAGTCATAGCAAGTTAATAGGGAGATCCAAGTCAAGAAACAGGAAAAATGTTGAGTGTTTCTACTGTCACAAAATGGGGCATATGAAAAAGGTTGCTTCAAGTTGAAAAGGGGAAAGGCAAAGGAAAAAGGTGAAGATAACATAGATGATAAAGATACTATTGCAATTACATCTGTAGGTGATGTTCATCTAGCATGTGATATGAACTCTGTGAATCTCACATTGGAGGATTTTACTTGGATTGTTGATTTAGCTACCTCATACCATGTTACTCCTAGGCGTGATTTCTTACCCTACACTTTTGGTGACTATGGCACATTTAGGATGGGTAATGAAAGTTCATGCAAAATTGTTGGTTTGGGCAATATTTGTTTGGAAATTGATCTTGGATGCAAGTTGGTCTTGAAGAATGTTAGACATGTCCCAAATATGCTTAATAACCTACTTTCCATTGGAATACTTGATGATGAGGGATATGAGAGCTACTTTGGTGGAGGCAAATGGAAACTCACCAGATGGTCTTTAGTAGTTGCAAAGGGAGAGAAAAACTTTCTACTCTTTATAAGATGCAGGTAAAGTTGTGCAAGGGGGAGGTGTGTACATTTGAGGATTCCTCCACAGTTCTATGGCACATGCGTCTTGGTCACATGAGTGAGAAAGGATTTGACATCCTCGCCAAGCAGAAATTTCTTCCCACAAGAGGTATGTCTCTAAGGACTTGCACTCATTGTTTGGTTGGCAAGCAACATAGGGTTGCATTTCATAGTTTCCCTCCACATAGGAGATCTCATGTGTTAGATCTAGTTCATACTGATGTTTGTTCCATGGATTCTAGATCATTTGGTGGTGCTTTATATTATGTTACTTTTATTGATGACCACTCTAGAAAAGTGTGGGTTTTCTTTTTGAAATATAAAGATTATTCACTTGAGGCCTTTAAGCAATGTCATGCAAGAGTTGAGAGGGAAACTAGAAGAAAGTTAAAGTGGGTCAAATCTGATAATGGTGGTGAATACAAGGGTCCATTTGAGCATTATTGTAGAGAACATGGCATCAAGCTTGAGAAGACAACTCCTAAGACTCCACAGCATAATGGGGTTGCTGAGAGGATGAACCATACTATAAATGAGAGAATCAGTTGCATGTTGTCTCATTCTAAACTGTCTAAAGTCTTTTGGGCTGAAGCTTTGCATACTGCAGTGCATGTGATAAATTTGTCTCATTCCATTCCTTTTGGTGATGACATTCCAGAGAGGGTATGGACTGGTAGAAATGTTTCTTATGGCCACTTAAGGGTGTTTGGCTACAGGGCATTTGTTCACATTCCAAGAGATGAGAGATCCAAGCTTAATGGGAAATCTAAACAGTGTGTCTTCATGGGTTATGGTCATGATGAGTTCGGATATAGTTTTTGGGATCCAGCTGAAAAGAAGCTTATTAGAAGTAGAGATGTGACATTTTTTGAAGACCAGACCATTGAAGATTTTGATAAGATTGATAAGCCTACTCCAGTAGTCAGTTGCACTGATTTAGACTTAGACCCTTCTCCTATGGTAAATGTTGATTATGGGGAGATGTACAGGAGGATGGTGGGGACATAGTTGATGGGCTAGTGACACACCAGGATGTCCCAGTTGAGCCAGTATCTCTTAGACCACCAGTTGAACCTCAATTGAGAAGATCTACCAGAGAGCCCCGACCTTCTAAGAAGTATTTACCATATGAATACTTGTTGCTTATTGATGGGGGAGAGCCAGAGAGCTTTGCAAAGGCTATGTCACTTGAGGAGAAAAACAAGTGGTGGAGAGCTATGCAAGAAGAAATGCAATATCTGTAAGAGAATCACCCATATGAACTTGTGAAATTGCTTAAGGGCACAAAGACACTCAAGAACAAATGGGTGTGTAAGTTAAAAGCAAATGAGAGTATGTCACATCCAAGGTACAAGGCAAGGTTGGTTGGTTGTGAAGGGTTATAGTCAAGTTCAAGGTGTTGATTTTGAAGAAATTTTCTCTCATGTTGTTAAGATGTCTTCTATTAGAGTTGTGCTTGGGCTAGCTGCTAGCTTGAACTTGGAAATTGAGCAGCTTGATGTGAATACAATATTTCTCCATGGTGACTTAGTAGAGGAGATTTATATGGAGCAACCAGAGGGTTTTAGAGTTAAAGGCAAAGAGCATCTTGTTTGCAAACTGAAGAAGAGCTTGTATGGTTTAAAGCAAGCATCAAGGCAGTGGTACACGAAATTTGATTCTTTTATGATTAATCATGGGTATAGTAAGACTTCTTCTGATCATTGTGTGTTTATCAAGAAATTCTTTGATGGTGGTTTTGTTATTTTGTTGCTTTATGTTGATGACATGATAATTGTTAGCCATGATACAAACAAGATTCAGAATATGAAAAGAGACTTAAGCAAGTCTTTTGCCATGAAGGATTTGGGATCTGCACAACAAATACTTGGCATGAGTATCTCGCGGGAGAAAAAGAATGGCAGATTGTGGCTATCTCAAGATAGGTACATTGAGAAGATTTTGGAGAGGTTTAACATGGACAAGTGTAAGCTAGTTAGCACTCCATTTGCAAGGCACTTCAAGTTAAATTCCATGCAATGTCCTACAAGTAAGGAGAGTAAAGAAGAAATGAAGAAAGTTCCTTATAAGTCTGTTGTTGGTAGCTTGATGTATGTTATGGTTTGCACTAGGCTGGATATTGCTTTTGCAGTTGGTGTTGTCAGCCAGTTTCTCTCCAATCCTGGTAAAGAGCATTGGAATGTTGTTAAGTGGATACTTAGATATCTACAGGGTACCTCTAGAGTTTGTTTGTGTTTTGACACTGGTAAACCTATATTGGATGGTTTTATAGACTCAGATCATGGAGGAGATTTTGAAACTAGAAAATCCACTTCTGGTTATATAATGACCTTTGCAGGGGAGTTATGTCATGGCAATCAAAGTTGCAGAAGTCTATTGCATCGTCTACCACTGAGACTGAGTATATGGCTATCTCAGAAGCTGGTAAAGAAATTTTGTGGATGCATAAATTTTTGCAAGAGTTGGGTCTTACTCAAGAGAAGTATGTTTTATATTGTGATTGTCAGAGTGCAATTCATTTAGCTAAGAATCCAACATTTCACTCTTGGACCAAACACATTGATGTAAGGTATTACTGGATTCAGGAAGCAATTGAGTTGAAGTAGTTTTCACTTAAGAAGATCCATACTGATGATAATGGCTCAGATATGTTAACTAAGATATTGCCTACAGAGAAATTTGCTACTTGCAAGGAGATGACATGCTTAGTTGAGTTACGCCCCACTTGAGTTGTGAAGGGGAGATTGTCACGCGGGTCACTCCCCAAGTGGGGCCCACAATGACTTTTACCAAAAAGCAAGTAAAACTTGATTGGCAATTTTTCGGGTTTTAAAATGAAGAAAAAAGAAAAAGAGAAGAGAGTCTCCATTTTGAGAAGACGCCAGCGGGAAAAGGAAAGAAAATTTTAGCTACAGCTTGACGATCAGACGGTCATTTGTGCTCAGATTCAGGCCAAATTTTAGTATGTTATTCCTGGAGTGTTAAGCTTCATCTTGTACATCAGATAATTGTTTTCTCTTCTCTAGTGGATTTACTTTGTATAGCCTATTTGGGGTTATTTGTGTAGTTAGTGGGTGTTTGCTATTGCCAAGTTTTGGTATTGTATTGTCCCACAGTATTTGTGGTGAACTCCTGTGTACTCATTGATTACTGTTATAGTGGAGATTTTGATGGACTAGGTCTTGAGGTTTTTACCCTTGTTCAAAAGGGTTTTTTCACGTTAAAAATTAGTGTGCCTAATTTATTTTTTGTATTGCTATTTATTCTTGGTGATTGGATTATCAGTGTAGTGTATTCTAGTTGTCTAAATTTTTGTAATTTGATGGTTCTATTTAATTGCACAATTGGGGATATTTGATCCAAGTGCTGTGTTGTTTTTATGGTATTTTCTCCAACACTAGAGCCACTAAAATATGTATTTTTTTAAAAAAAAATCAAATTTCAAATATTTTGGAGCTATTTTCATCCCAAAAGCTTTGTCCCTAGGGGATAACTTATATGTTTTGCGATTCTCCCTTAGATTTGAAATGCCAACAAGCAAATGATGATGGGTCGATTGTGGTTAGTGATAGTGTTGATAGTGTTGTTGTCGATGTTGGGCGTGTGAAGCTTGGCTCAAATCCTTCAATGGTGGTCAACCTCGTTGGCACAGTTGATAAGAAGTGAAAGTAAGAGAACTAATCCAGTGAACCGCATGTGGGTGTGGGGTTATGGTAAAATATAACAAAATTTGTGGGAAGATAAGTAAAATATTGTAATCTTCCCCCTCAACCGGATAACCTCCACCTAACATCTGCAACATGATCCACGTGGGTGCGAATGTGTGGTGCCCAACTAATAAGGGTTTTGGAACCCAAAATTAACTTAGGTACCAAAGATCCTACCTCGGTCTCGGAGAATAACAATATCTCTCACTTTGTTGAGTATGTCTGAGTAGAACTTATTCAATAATTTTAAGGAGATTTTTTAGATATTTTTAATATTTATGTAGTATGTCATACTATATAAAAATAACTAATAAATAAATGACATGTATACAAGTTAACTATTTTTAAGTTTATTTAAAAAATTAAAGAAATTATATTTTATATCTAATAAAATATAAAAATTATATATGTTTGTCACGTCAGTATAGTATGATATACTTACGTAGTGTAACAATCAACTTTTCTGTACATAGAGATAAATATTGGCTTTTTAGTATATTATATAGAATAGAGTATATAATCTTATTAAAAAGAAAAAAAAAAGGGAGAAAAGAGAACCACAAAGCTGAAAGTGGAATCACACCTCCACCTGTCCCACTCACACCTCCACCTGTCCAACCCACACCTCCACCTGTCCTTCTCTCTTAGTTCCTTAGCCTCCTGAACTTCAATTAACCTTGGTCTCTATTTTCCCTTTGGTCTTCAGCTCTTTACCTTTTTCCTCTTTCTAATTTTTGGCTCACTTTCATGTTCGATTCTCACTTCCACCGAATCAGTGTGCCCAGCTGGAGAAGAGTCGGTTTCTCCTTCATTTTGCAAGCATTGAAGGGACAAACTTCCAAGTTTCAAGCACTCTGAAGCCTAAGGGTTAGTGTTGCTTTAGCATGAGATTATTAAGTGTTCTCATTTGTAATTTTCTGGGCTATTCTGATTGTCTCAATCACTGCATATGAAGGTGTTCTATCATGCCTTTTGCTGGATTTTAGTGTATTCGGTTAGAGTGAATATTCTTATCTTTAAGGAAAAGTTTCTGCCTTTGTCTTTGCTATGGGATAGGAATGTTTTCTTTGATTATTGTTTGGTATTTATGGAGTGGATCTTGTTTATTTTTTTTCATCTATATTGGGATTTCTGAGCAAAGACCTCAAAATTTTGCTGTTGCAGGACTCTGGGCGCTGGGCGTTGTGTTCCCAGCGCTGGGCGCTGGCACCACAGTGCCTTGCGTTGGTATGCTGGACCCCCAGCGCTGGGCGCCAACACCCCAGATCCTTCCGTTAAGTTGATTTTCTTCATAATGAGTTCCCACTCCAATCTTTTAATGCTCTACTTGTAAAAGCAAGTCAAGGGAGATAGTTAGGACATGGAATATGATTCTCTTACTTTTATTATGGAATAGATACATGCATGGGTTAGTATTTTCTTACTGTGAAACCCTTAGCATTCAACTAGTATTGAAGGTTAATGACGTAAGTAGTCACCTACTTTTTACTTTGAAAAGTTTATGTGAAATAACTATATAATTGCGTGATGAAATAGGAAATAGAGAAGGTATTCAAGAATCCTCAAATTCATACCAAGAAAAGGAAAAGTAGGGATAGCCAAGACTCCAGGTAGCTAGTTTTTCCTTAAATTTCGTTTAGTTTCTTTTGATAGCATATGCTCTATGTAACCACTATATATGATGTTCGTTATTGTAATTGAATGCTATGAGATGACTTATGAGATGAGTACTAAGAGGAGACTTATGAGATGACTAAAGAAATAGAGCTAGTTCTTTTACGTGTGATGGTCATCGGGGTAAGTTGAAGCTGCCCCATAGCTTCGAGGAATTAAGGGGCAAGTTGAAGCTACCCCATAGTTAGAAGAGACTAAGGGTAAGTTGATGTTGCCCTGTGCTAGGAGGAATATGGGGTAAGTTGTGGCTGCCCGAGGGTAAATTAATATAGCCCCATAATGTAATGAATGAGAACGTTTTTGTATGTGTTGTGCTTATGTTTCCGACTATGTGGTCATGTTTGTTTTGGTTTTTCTGGAATATTCTTACATGATTTAGGGACTGGAATGGATATAAAACATGTAAGTTGCCCTACTAGCTACTGAGATTATACATCTCACATGTGTTATTTGTAAATGTGTACCCATCCCAGGTGCAGGGACTAGTAACTCTCACCAGAGTGCCCGGGGTTAGGCGAACAACATATCTGTGACTTTTTGTGTAGTAATGACATGATGTAAGCTAGGTCAAAATTCATACTTTGAGTCATGTATATAGATGTAACTATATCCTAGGTAGTGATATAAGTATTATTCTCTTGGGAAATGTATATAAATGATGAGAGTCATGTTAATCCTCTTTGTATATTCACTTAAGATGTATATAAGAATGTTTTGCTAAGCTACATAATTTTTCTTGGGGCATCTCCTACCAACGTCTTCATAATTCCCAAGGGCGAGTGGTATTTTAAATAGTGTTAAACTGAGTCATTATGTGGGAAAAGATTAAGTTTAATTCTTTAATGTCTACCGAGATCTTAAGAAATTATCTGAAAGAGTAGGTGTGACACGTAGTACCATAGAATCCCCATAATTTTAATGTTTTTACAAAATTTTAAAAAAATTAAATTATTAAGTATATATTTAATTTTTTATAAAATATATAAATAACACAATATAAAAAAAAATGCCAAAATACATATTTAAATTTTATCAAATTCTGTTAATTTTTATTTTATCTCGTTAAACTCAAATTTTATTTTAATACACTAATTAATTCAAATTTTTAAAATCTTTCACAGTAATATTCACTTAAACCACTCAACTCCTCCCATTCCAAACAATCAATGATCACTCATTCCCGCCAACCTTACTAGAATGCCACGTCTTCAATTCCATCGCGGGGCCAATCACTGTCAGCCACATAACAGAACCGAAGATCATTCCTCCTTTTCCCTCCTCTGATATGCTTCCTCCTTTGGCTTCTGCTTCTGCTTCTTCAACCATGGCTCTCAAAGTTCAGGCAGCAAATCTAGGGTTTCAATTTCCCTTAAACCCTCCATTTTCATCGATTCCAGGTGCTCTGCATTTCACTTCTCCCAAGCCCTGTAACTCCTCTCGTAATCATAAAGATCGCTTCGTCTTTCGGTCTTCTGAAGTCGGTCAGCAAGAAGAGGAACGAATCTCGTTCACAGAACCTGAAAACTCACTAATTGAAGAGCTCATTGGCATCCAAGGGCGAGGCCGTTCTGCGTCTCCTCAACAGCTCGATGTATCTTGCAAATTTCTTGAATTGTTTCTGAATTAAGTATTACACTTTGATTTATTCTGGATTCTATTTGCTTTGTAGGCAGTTGGGCGTGCAGTACAAACCCTGGAAGGTTCAGAGGGTGTGCCTGATCCGGTTTGTGCCCAATTTAGAAATCATGTTCACTTTTCTGTGTATTACTTTTGTTTTCCCTTTGTGAGTTTGTGAATATATCTGTTTAATTCTGAGAATCAGATTTAATTTTGGTCAGCACTTTGCAATTTTGCATAGCTCTTGCTTTTTCATTTGGGTGATTGCCAAGCGTGCTTATTTATTTGCTTAGTTTAGCTGTGGAATTGAGGAAGCAATTTGATTGTGACTGTTTCTTGCTAGTAGTGAATTTATTTTGCAAGCATTGTAGAATTATATAATGGTCTCTAAAGATCACTGAAACCCATGAATTCTGCAGACAAACTCCAGTTTAATTGAAGGTCGCTGGCAACTAATTTTCACTACTAGACCAGGAACAGCATCTCCAATTCAGGTTGCGTGTTGGCTGTTTCTCAAATAATTAATCAGATGTATTTATGGCCTATGTATTTCTATGTTTTAAATGTTCTTTCTCTTGAAACACTAACCATGAAAACAACTATTTTTTACTTTGTATGCATGGATCTATCTTTTCTTCTAGGAATGGATATTTTATGAACTTTGTCAAATTCATAACTCTTTGATAATATCCTCCGTAGTACAAGACATCTCAACAGCTTTCATAGATGTTGATATAAGCTCCTTCTTAAAATTTTTTGGGCTTATGAAACTGAAATTTACTTAAAAGATGGTAACTGCTATCAGAACAAGTAAAATGTCATAATTTGTCCCAGAAATACCTCACCACTTCATGATATTGTCTTATCATTGGTTTCTGTGTCACCTTTCCAGAGAACGTTTGTTGGGGTTGACTTTTTCAACGTATTTCAAGAGGTTTATCTTCGAACCAATGATCCACGGGTTTCCAATATTGTGAAATTTTCTGATGCAATAGGTGAGCTCAAAGTTGAGGTAATACTAAATAACTCCAATTAATGTTACTTCTGTAGTTTGATTTATTGTGTAAAGGATATGAATACTAGGATAGAAGTAGTTTTTATATTACACCTGAATGTTTCTTCGCATTTAGCATACACGAATGTATGTTTATCATAATTTGTCATGCATACCAGTTATGTTTTGATGGGGAGCATACTTCAGTGAGATTAAAGGTGACCTTTCCCTCCAAACTGGTTTTAGTTGTTCTAAGTGTAAGAGTACAGAAGAAAAGAAAATTGCAGTATTCTCAAATGTTTAATATGAATTTTTTAACAGGCATTATCATTTTTACTTACGATGCATGCAAACCTTGTACTTTGACCAGTTTCTTATGCCTAAGCAACCTCACTATATTAAGTGGAGACAGACAATAATCAAGTAATCAACAAATAGGAAAGAAGTTGGCAAAATTAGAAGTACCAATAATGTAGTGTATACCTCAAGCCCATATAAATAAAATAAACTTAGAGTATCACATATATAAACATCAATTTGCCAATCACAAGACAACTTTGGCTAGCCACTTTGGGCATCATGGTTCAACCTAATTTTCAAGTTGTCTTTGGCCAATTGACATACTTCAGTCTTTGCAAATGGTACCAGAGTATGACCCTGTCATGATGTGTGATCAAGATAGTAGATCCTCCTTAATAGCATCTTTGGTTCAGTGACATAGTGTGTGAAGCCTGAAAGGAAACTAGTGGTGGTGTTGAGGACTGTGATAGTAGTGTGGCTGTGGACTGTGGTTGGCTGGTGGCCTATACCTATAAGTGGCTTGCCTTTGGAAATCACTTAAGGGATAATCCTGGTGATTAGATTGGGCTTGGTTGAGGTTAATTTGGCCTATACCTATAATGCTAGGACACTGGTCAAAACTTCAGTATAAGACTCTGCTGAAATGTGAACAGTGGTAAGTGAGTCATCTGCCAACTAAGTCTTGCAACTTGTTATGGTTTTATTTGGGTGTTAAGATTTCTGGTTTTTCTATCTATATTATTTTCAATTTTTTGCTTTTTTTTTTTTTTTCCCTATTTAATCATCTTGCTATTTTTCCTGTCTCTCTTTCCGCCTCCACCTTTACCTAAATTTGGTGAACTCAATTTCCTGAAGAGAAGACTAACTCGTGAATGGGATAAAATTCCTATTGCCACCTCAACTAAAACGTCACTATATATTATCGCAGGACTACTGGTTCTGATAGTTTCCCTCATAGCATGGTTGTTGTAATTGTTCTGCTCCATCCCATTCATTAAAACAGAGGTCTTTATTTGTGCAGAGAAAGGCATAATGAATTAACATTATTTGTTTTGAGGGGCGGGGGAGGGTGGGAGAAGACACATAGTTAAGATTGGCCTTTTCTTGTCATAATCTTTGTGTACAAGTAATCTACTTGCTATATGTTTCTCATGAGTCAAGAGTCAATAAGGATTTCCTTCGGGATTTTCTTTAATCCCTTTTGCCCTAATACAGTTGTTAAAGTTGGATGTTTTGTCTGTGCTTGTTCATACTGAGAATATGATGTTATATTCCTTTATATGTAGTTGTTCTCTCAATTTCTTATTTGTGTCTTTAATGTATACACAGGCATCTGCGTCAATTGAAGATGGGAAAAGAATCCTTTTTAGGTTTGATAAGGCGGCCTTTTCATTTAGGTTTCTCCCATTTAAGGTTCCATATCCAGTCCCCTTTAAGCTACTTGGAGACGAAGCAAAGGGTTGGTTAGACACGACATATTTGTCCCACACAGGAAACCTCCGTATCTCAAGAGGAAATAAGGTGATTAGGCATTTTCCATACAATTTATTACTTAATCATTTTTGGTTCTCTTCCTTGTGTAAAATACTTTCTTTTCTGGTACAGATTAGGGTATCTCTAAGCATGCTGTATATTTCTATATTCTAAGCACTATCAGCAAAATATGTGTAGCGCAGGGAACTACATTTGTGTTGCAGAAGAAAACTGAACCAAGGCAGAGGTTACTCTCAGCCATTTCCTCAGGGGTGGGTGTGAAAGAGGTAAGATTTCCAATTTGAGTTTCTAGGTTGAAAGAAATGTTTTTCTTGTTTTGTATCAGACCATTATAATTTTTAACATCCATAATTTCAACAGGCAATAGATGAGCTTATTTCCTTAAATCAGACTACTGGTAAAGGTGAACCAGAACTACAGGAGGGAGAGTGGCTGTTGATATGGAGTTCACAGGTAGGTTTTTGATATCTGAACAACAAAGGTGTAATTAACTAGTATGTAGTTGTGAAATCCAATTCCTTTTATCCTTTTTGTAACATCATATTTTTTTCCTTTCTTCAAATAATATGTTCTAGTTCCATTAGTGAGAATAGTATACTCAAGCCTTGATAAGTAATTACTATAGAGTAAAAATGGATAATCCTGAATTATTTATAAGATTTTATGTAAATACTTCCGTTCATATTAAAAATCTTCAGGTTCTAATCTCAGTGTTCTGAGTTAATTCTGTGGATTAGTGATGTCAATGACCACTTTGTCCTTTTGTATTCTTGTTTATTCCATAAATTTACCTTTCTGTTGATCATGATTTGCTTTTTGACCTTTTGTATCATAAAGGTTTTTCTTCATGTGATCAAACCTAGTAATTTGAATGTGCTGCTACCTAGATCAGACCACAACTTAGTTTAATTCATCAGTTGTAAGAGTGCATTAGTTATGTATGCATACATACATTGCAGAATGCAGAAAGATGTCTATCTAGTTATTTTGAACAAAATGGGCTGGGGAGTTAATTCAGTACAAGGCCAAATATATAGCTTATGATCACACCAGAGCAAATGCGTAAAGCTATTGATTTCATATTCTTCTGCCTGCAGTCATTCATATATATGTCTGTTACCATCCCTTTGGATGTGGGACTATCAACTCTTTATACACTCACAAGAAAATACACACACGCAGCATGTACATATGAATATAGACACAGACAGACATGTGCAAACTTAAATTCTCTCTCTCTCTCCTGGCCCCCCTCACTTTCTTTCTCCCGAAGATATACACAAACTTGATATGCTTTGGGGGATCTTTACAGATTTTCTAGTTAATGTTCATTGCGGCTAATGAAAACTGTCAATTTTAAGTCCATGAGACACATTCTTGTCTTATACTGGTGCCTATCAGGACAACTTTTGAACATTTCCAGTACCAGAACAAAATCTAGAGGATCCAAAACAGCTCTGCTTTATATATATATAACCCACTGGATCTTTTGCATGAGCCCTGTGGACTTTCTCACTCACCGAACATGAGGCATATATAGGGTTCTGCTGTGCCACGAGGCACGGCTATAGGAGTAATGAAAATGAGGAAGTTATGTGTATAAAAAAACTGTGTCTAGGGTGAGTTCTTCTTTCTGTCATCACCCTTGCTAGACTCCCCCTTAGACACATATATATATATATATATATAAATGTTCTGAACTTTCATTATTTATTTTCATTCTGTAATGGTTATAGAGATTTGATTCCTTCGTAGTGCCAAACGCAAAAGTAACCCTGTAATGTTTTCTGTCAAGTTTTTCCTCCTACTAGTTGATTATTGTAGAAGCCGAGCTTTGAATTTGACTTCAATTACTTTTAAAACAAATCAAGCATAAATTTTAGTGAGAATGAAGAGAATCCTTAGTAGGTTTCGAAATGAACTTTAGTACTGACATCACCAAGTTTACTAACACAAAAGCCAGGTCAAAGGGTGCAAAGTAACTACTTGATGAACTTGAGGACCATGCTAGAGTTGTCTTGATACTTGAAAGGTAATATATATTTACTCTATATAAATATCTATTACATAAATATATTAATGTATATGGGTATGGAGGTATGTATATGCACATAAAAATGTTTATATGTGCTAATGTTGTGTGCTTATTATTTTCTTCCTATTAAATTTTTCATAAGTGGGCTTTAAAGAGTTGACAATTCTACATCAAAATGGAGTTGGTAAATGGAAGAACATTGCATAGTGATTGACTCTGAACCTAATTGCTTAAGCTTTTGTATATGTTTGTGTCTTTTCAGTGCTGGCTTACAAGCCTCGTTTTTCCTAACACTTTCTTCTTTTCATTTTTGGAAACTAATCAATTGTCATAGAAGAGGCAACCTTGTAGTCCTCAGATAGGCCTCATCTAGAATATTCGGGTCTCAACTTTGATTTTTGAACTACAAACTAATCAATTGGGAGAAGATTTAATGCTTAGAACAATGTTCATCGTGTTATGCTTCATTTTAAGCTAGTGGAAATATAAATGTTTATGCTATGAAGTTTTATCTTTCTGACTGAACCACATCTTTTCTCTTCAGACAGAGACAGATTCTTGGTTAGAGAATGCTGCCAATGGTCTTATGGGCAAGCAGGTAATCAGTTGAATCTCCTTAAAATATTTATTTTACTATGACCTCCATAGATACTGCCTCACTTCTTCAGTTTGCATATTACTATGATTGTTGCAGATTATCTGGGAGAATGGACGGATACAGTATCTCATTGACGTCATTCTTGGACTCAAGTTCTCTATGAATGGCAAGTTTTTGTAAGTTTCCTGTGATTAAGGTATACAAAATTGTGTAGTTATCTTAAGGAGATATTACACTCAATTACAAAAATAAAAGGATGAAAAAATAAGTAACCTTACTGAAAAATTGGAGTTGACGGAAGCAATCTCCTCTTTCAATTATGCTGATTACTAGAAGAAATGTTGATAAAACTGATGTTTGCTAAGGGTTTTATGGACTGGTTTGTCTTCTGCATAACAGGAATTATATTTTCAATTGCGTTAAATGAGTTTTCCATGGCTATTTGAGTGAGACAATGGTTAGAGATGATCTTTTATTTCCCTTATTTGTAATAGCCATGAATGAGATACTAAAGGTTGTTACTGAAAAGTCAAGCTTGAAGTTCCTGTTGAGCTGCAAGAAAAATGATCCATCTGACTTTTCAGATGACTTACTGCTGATTTGTCATGCTGATGAAAGCATCAACAAGAAAGCTGGAGTATGGTCTTCTTCATTTCTTTGTAACCTCAGCACTGTAAGTGGATAAAGGGGAAAGCCAAATCCATAGTGCTGGTTTAAGAAAGCTATAGACATGGGATATTGGGAAACGTTTTGACTTTGTGGAAAGGGCTTACAGTTGTTAAATAGCTTGATGTCCCACTGTTGTCATCCTTAACAAGATTGCTTCAACTTAATTGAAATTGAATGAGTGGTGTACTTGAACCTACTGTTCTAGACACTTCGAAAAATGTAAAGCTAAAGAAGTTGAGAACCTAATACCAAATATGACTATCAAGTGGTGTTGACATGAAGATGAGGGCCTGGTGTTGAAATTGTAAAAAAGGAAGGGAAACAGGATGTAGCTTGAGGAGTAGAAGGATTAAGCCTTGAAATGAAGTTGCTTTGATGAATCATATATGAAAAATTCACACAAAAGATGACATGCTTTTCTTTAAAATGGTGCCTGATATTAAATTCAAAGGAAGAGACAGTCTCAAAACACCTGAAAATAGCAGCTGAACTTGGAGAAAATACTGAATATTGGAGAGAAATTGAAAAGCTTTATCTTGTACCGAAAGAAATAAGGCCAAGGAAAGGTTTCTTGTAAGCTAGATGGTTCCTTGAAGGCACTTTGAAAGACCTAACATATAAACAAAGCCTTCTCAGAATATGCAACTGTGGCTGCCTTGTAAAGACATGGAAAGTGGATATTGTCTAATGCTACATATTCTGTATGTAATTGTATGGAAGAAATTGAGAAATTAATGATCTCATTGTAAGATGATGTTGACAAACTCTTTTGGGTTGCTGATACTGAAGGAAGATTCTTGATGAGTAATGATTGGCTTATCTTAAAGAGTTTGCAGCTAAAGTTCCATGATTCAACCTACTTCAGATGAAAGAAAATATCAAGACAAGGATTGATAATTTGTCTTACTGTCAAAGAACCATGAAGGAAGGATTACATCCTATGAGTTCATGAAACTTTACATGGCATATGCATGTGAATGATCATCAGCCGTTTAGGTATGAAAATATAATCTAGAAAAGGTTCAGGAAGAAAGGAATGAAAGCATGGGAGGCAGAGGATCATATGACAAAGATCATCAGTTGAAAGGATCCTGCTAATGAATTAAGTGCGACATTTGCCTCTATAAAATGCTGAATATGCACTTATGGAATGGAAGTGTACAATTTATTTAAAAACAAAAAGCAGTAATATAACCAGGAAGTTCTTATCTAGGAAATCATGATGATGTGTACGAGTCTTTATGGTAGAATTTGAAAACTGTACCATTAAGTATAATGTAAGGTGCAGAATATAGCCACTGACTTTTTGCTAGTTTGAAAACAATAATTGTGAGTTCGTTCTACCAGTACCAAAGACCTTGATAGGCAGTTTCTACAGACAGAATTGTCCTCATCTAAGGGATTTGATCAAAGAAATTAATCTATATTCACATATAAATAGAAAGGGAAGAACTTGATCTCTTCCTTAAATGGCCTTTTTAATATGTCAGCTGGACTGGATGTTCTTACTTATTGTTTCTTCAAACATTTGCAGCAAATCTGGCTCCAGATTGTATGACGTAACAATGGATGATGCAGCAATTATTGGTGGTCCCTTTGGATATCCCATTGAAATGGAAAACAAGTTTGTCCTTGAGCTTCTGTAAGATTACATATCCGAGTATCATGTTCTCTTTTAAATAGTTAATCCAGTTTACATATAGAAGTTTGTTATAAAATAGATATTGTATGCTTATGTTCTTCTTTTATCTCTGCAAGAGTATGCTTAATTTTATTAGTCAAGTTTTCTGTCGCAGATATGGTGATGAGAAGATCAGAATAAGCAACGGATACAATAAAATTACGTTTGTACATATACGCATAGGGGGATCAAGGCTGAATTAATTCTATGGTTAGCTGAAATTAGTAGAGAATAATCATCCTAATTGTATATTTGGCACCCTGGATTCAAAGCATGTATATGATGAATGGAAAGTAAGGGCCTGCTTTTGGAAATGTTTCTTTATAACCATTTTCAGTTTTTATTTCTTGAAATATATTTTCATTTTTCAAAAATTTTAGGAAATATGTTTGGTTTGCAAAGCTGAAAACTATTTCTAGAAAATGAAAACAATGAAAAAATGTTTGGTATGAAAATTTCAAAAAATGAAAACATGTTTGGTTAATTTATTTTTTATTCATTTCTTGTCCATTTTTAATAAGGTTTCAGATAATTTATCTTCACATTTACTATATATATATATATATATATATATACAAAAAGAATAGGTAGTTTGCTATCCTTGGTTTCTATAGCTTAGAAACCCTATATGCAAGAAAACCTCATATAGTATTACTCTCATCTTTTTTGTTTTTGTTTTTTGTTTTAGATCATTTTTACATTTGCATAATTGCACATATCAGATTTAACAAAAATTTTGCACAGGCTCACTTAAATTATTTTTTAGTCCAATCCTACCCATGACTCATCCAACGTAAAAATAACATGAGAAAAGTATCACTTGTTCTATAAGATCATCATAATGGCATTGAAGTAAGCAAGATAGTTTAAGAATTGAACCTTGATGGTTAAGCCTCTTAACTCAGATAACAGGGACACAAGCCACAATGTTCAGCCAAAAAAGCAAGGACATAAGATTTAACCACAATAGTCACTGAACTATGTCTTTAGCCATATCAATCAAATAAATTTTCCTATACTAATCAAAGCCCTTTCAATGTAAAAACAATATTAACAAGTTCTATTTTCCCACATTTCATTGGCAATATTTTCTCTAACTTGTGCTATTTGGGCAATTTGAGCAGCATCAACAGCAATGCCTTCTTAATGTCTTATTCCATGTTTTCCTTGTATTGTCACACTTTGAGAATAATCTTCAAAATGTCTATATGTGACATGTTGTATCTAAATGAAGTTTGAATAGTGCAACAAGTCGTAGGGCCTTTGTCTTCTTATTAGATAATTTGGCATTAATTTTAAAATGAGAAGTCTGGCCTTCAATACTCCAAAGCACCTTTCATAATTAAACAATTCATGTTTGTCTCTTGGTCAACTTTGACCACGATAATCTATAAATGGTATCTCTGGCCACAATATGGAGCAAGATATCCAGACATATTAGGATAACCATAATCAACAAGATAAAATTGATTTGTTAAAAGACAAACAAGAACTTTCATAAGATAACTTAAATGATAATGAAGTATCATTTTACTTAACAATATTTTAATTTGTTGATATACCTCCACGAGGCTTAGGAAAATTGTTTTTGAGCTTCAAGGCATCTAAAAACACCCTTGAATCATTTGTTGTCCCTTCCCATCTAGTATACACAAAGGTGAACAACATATCAAAATCACATACTGCTATCATGTTTTGTGTTACTAAAATTTTTCTTCCACGAAAGGCCATTTGTTTTCTTATAGGATCCTAAGTAGCAACATGTGTGCCATCAATAGCACCAATGCAATCCTAGAATAGAAACAAACTATTTTAAATTAAAATTTTCATTGATTAAAATACAATAAGAATAGAAGTAAATGCTCACCTTAGAATACATGTGTACCCAACATGTATACGGCGCTCTAAGTACTATTCTAAACCATTTGCTTACTGTTTGAAGAGAATGTTGAAAATGTTCTGCAACAATTATGTGGTGCAAGCTATGACAAACTATGATTGAGAACATTGCCAATGCTTCCTCTACACTTAATCTTTTACCATCCTTTAAATTTGCCACATTTTTTAAAGCATCACAGAAGTTCAAAAATATATGTTTCTCCATTCAAAAACTTTCATAACATCTAGCTTTATGGCCAACCAAAAATTCAAGTGTATACATCCTTCTTGTCAACATAGAAGTTCTACAAGGTATCTTGTCAACAAACATCCTTTGATATTTCATGATTAATTGAATCATAATTAAGTCTCCTAAATTATCATCCAAGTCGCTTGATTCTGTACTGCTCTCAATGCTTGAATTATCTCTACAATCATCCAAGCACATATTGACCTGTTCAAAAGTTCAACACACATTACACATTACACATTAACAATAAACTATTAAAATATGAAAGGTAACATAACTTAGACATAAGTCTAGTAGTCTTAATAACTTTAAATATATTGATAAGCATAGTAAGGTTATACAATTTATAAGTACTGGATAAGATCTTAAAAGCTAAAATGACATGAAATAACAATAATATTAATAGGTTATACAATCAATCAATGCATCCTACTCGAAGGATTCTAGCCAACCCTTTCATCTAAAAGCCAGCATCTTAATGAACATGGACCTCCAATCTGGATCCTTAAATATCTTTGTTGACTTATTGTACAAAGAACCTGAAACATCGTCCATAGAGTCTAATAACTCCATACATGCATCAATGGAATATGGATCATCTAAGGGATTTGCTTGTGCTTTATACCATTCTGCCTTGGCCTTACTTGCCTCTATCCTTGTACTCATTGTTTTAGCCCATTGGTCCAAGCATGCTTATAGTTTTTTTGACTTCGATATCTTTGGCTTTTTATGTCGATGCTCACTTGATGAACTACTTGCCTTATTTTTTTTACCACCCTCTTTGGGACCTTCATCCTCAACATCAATAGTATGCACATCTTTTGAAAGAAAATAATCCTCTAGCTTTCGCTCCTAATATGATGTTGGTGGCTTTGGAGTGGAGGCATGACTTAACGCACCAGTTGTTGTGCTAGTATTGAATATTTAACCTAAAATTTTATAGTTGTGCTCAAAACCATGCTTTCTAAATTGCTGATAGAATATTCCTTTCTTTAAAAATGATGAATAAATTTTAGTAAAATATAATTGCAAATATAGTAATACTAATCAATAAATTTTGCATGTACCGAAATAAGGTCTTGCCAAACTTCTTCATTAGAATTTACATGGTTTGATTCTATATCCCATGTAACTCCTGTGCAGCTCAGTAAAGTTGAAAACTCACAATGTTGAATGCAAAGACAGTTAAACTTCCCTTTCAATCTCACAACACCATAATTTTCTCCATTAATTTCTGTCAATTCATCATTTATTTCTTTCCAAATCTTCAACTTAAATGTTGACGATTGCAATTCATTTTTCTTCACTCGATCATATATTAGTTGAATGAAAGCTTTCATATTTTGGGCTAGCCATTCCATAGTATCTCCCTTTCACTTTTCCCTCCCATATATTTTCTAGTTACATAATATGATATTAAATAAAAAAAAAATCTACAAAGTTAACATATAAAAAATGCAGGAAATAATGTTCAAACCACAAACACTAATTTCAATCAAATAAATCAAACTCTCACCCATCTAGATATTTACATAGTGAGTTCATTAAACCTCTTGCCTAGAGAACTACAAGAATACTATAAATTATGCGATAGTGATTTAGGCTTTTGTAAAACTTTATTCAATGGACTGATTAATTAATTTATATATTTGTATTTGTTGTTTGTACAAAGTAGACTTAGGGTTTTGCAAAAGTTTGTTGAATAATATTGTCTGCATGTGCTTCACTGAATGGATTGATTAATTCATTTATATATTTGTGTTTGTTGTTTGTACAAAGTAGGCTTTCTATTGTAGAGAATCTCAAGTTTGCCATACATCATGGTGGATTTTCTGTGGGTGGAGCTCATTCACAACAGTATGTGGGTGGGAAAACTATTGAGAGTCAAAACTATGATCCTGATGAAATCTCTATTTTTGATGTTCAAAAGATGGTTGATTCACTGTGGTACAGGTCCCATTCTATGGTGTGGTTTAGACTTCTTGATAAGTGTATAAGTAATGGGCTAAGACCCCTTAATAGTGATGAAGACATTCTTGAGCTACTTAAAGTTGTTAAGGGTGTTCATTTAATTGACTTTTATGTTGAGCATGTGATTGATGAATCTGATATGGTAGATGCAATATTGCTGTTGTTGAATAATGTGGATAATGATGTGAATGTAGAAGATATGGAGGGTGAACATGTGCCAAAAGAAGAGCAAGATAATGAGGATGAGAATATGACAAATGTGGAGTTGAATCTTGAGAAATACAATGAAGACTATGATTGGACAAATGCATTGCCAAAGGATCCACAATCTTCACAACCAATAGGTACTAAACAACAATAAGAGTCTAAAGGAGTAACTGATGCTCCAGTAGGAACTGAACAACATTTTCAAGGAGGTGGGACCTCACATGTCCCTATAGAAATACCACCAGAGGAGATTTATGACTCTAAACAGTTGGAAATTGCTTCACCATCTGACGATGATGTATATGTAAGAAGACCAAAATACCCCAAGTTTAAATTTCTAGAAGACCTAAAGAAGATACGTTTTGAACTGGGGTTGAGGTTTAGCTCACTAAAATTGGAAAAGCAAGCTGTCAAAGAATATACCATTGCCAATAGAAGGAATTTGAAGATCCAAAAAAAATAATGGCAAGAGATTAGTGGTTAAATGCAAGTGGTCTGTAAGAATTAGTAAAGTGCAAGGGCAATGATATTTTCAAGTGAAGATAATAAATGACTCACAGGTGTCCAAGAACATCGATGAATAGACAAGCCAAAACAAGCTTCTTAGCTTAAAAGTTTATGGAAAGCGTAAGGAAAGAACCAGATCTGAAGACAAAGCAAGTGATGGAAGATGCTAGGGAAAAATGGAGCTTGAAACTATCTAAATGGCAAGCATATAGAGCAAAGAAGTTGGCTCAATACATGTAGAGGGAGCGGCTGACCAACAATATGCAAACCTGTGGGATTATGCAGAAGAGTTGAAGAGAAGCAACCTAGGATCCTTGATAAGTCGGTTTTATAACACTTATCTTGTATTTATCTACCTTGTTAATTGTTTGTTCTAGGGTATTTTGAGTTTGATTCTTATGAATTATTGTTTCTTTTATAGGTTTTTACGTTAGAAGTCTTTGGAAGTCACTTTGGTGTTTTTCAATGTCAAAAAGACCAAGTTTTAGAAAATTTGGGATGAAGACAGCAACTTGGGCTCCGCAGCCCCCAATTTGCAAAGAAAACCAAATAACAGACAAAAGCTAAGGATCTGCAACCCCCTCTAGATAGAAGCTAGGGCGCTGCAGCCCCCAATCTGGGCACCGCAGCCCCCTCCTCGAGGTTTGATTATCTATTTTTTATTTTTGAATTTTTATTTTTGTTTTCCATTTTTTCGTTTTTGTTCTAGTATTGTTCTTCATAGTTTCTTCTTGTTCTTGCTTTTGAATTGTTGAAAAAAAATTTATAGGTAACTTTTTTTATTAATTCCCTTTGTGTCCTAATAATTGCCCTTAAGGTGGTGTTTTGATGTTTTCTATTTCTAATTTTTTATGATTTTTCTATGCTAAATGCAATTTCTGGGCTGTTGAACTTTCTAGATCATCAATTGAACTTGTATGGAGCATGANCTATGCTAAATGCAATTTCTGAGCTGTTGAACTTTCTAGATCATCAATTGAACTTGTATGGAGCATGATTAAAATCATAGTATTAAAAAGAAAATTATGGGAAAAGTATGAACATTCAAAGTGTTCTTGAGAAAAATACCAAGAAATTTGTATAAAAAAAAATTATGGAATAGAATTCAAAAGTGTTGAATTAAATGCTCTTTAAGTTATTTCATGCTTTATAACATAATCTTGAGTTGAGATTGTTTCATTTTGGCTCAAACTGTGTTTAAATTTGTTAGATTAACTTGAATTTGTGAAAATTTTGTTGCCTATTGCTTTAATTCTCAAGTCCTTTGTAAGTCAAATTTCTTCCTTGTTTATGAATCCTAATTTGGTATTGAGTTCTTTTGGTCTTGTCCTTGATTTAGATTTCCTTGCTATTGTTCTGTTCTTGTTCTTGAATTCATATTGTCTATCCTTTAATTTCTTTGTGTTGTGCCACATTTCCCTTTCTTCTAATGAGTGATTTGCTGTGAAATTTGTCACAAAAGGCTATGCTCTTAGTTTGTTTATTTAGTTCCATAAAGAACTAAAGGAAGGAGATTAAGAGTGGAAAAAGGCAATAATGTGAGGTCATTAGAGGGTAAGAGTCATTAATGAGTCAAACGCGAGTATAAGTGACATTGTTGGAAAGCAAACACGTAAGGGAGTGGTGAGGCTATTTCACTAACAATTTCTTTTAGGTTTTGAAATCGTGGATAGAGAAAGTGAAGTAGGAAACCAATCTTTTATACTCCAAGCCATGCAGCAGCAATTTGAGAGGATAAACATGAGGTTTGATGAGTTGCATAACTGAATGAGAAGATATGAGAAAAATTTGCAAGGTAGACAGCCACATAGAGTACCCGAGGCAAGGAGGAGAAATGGGACGGTTGTGGAGGAGAATGAAGAAGGGAGTGGGCATAGTGACTCCAAGGTCCAAGGTAACTTTACTAGGCACAATAGAGGAGAAAGAATAGCAAGACATGCACATGTCGACCATGACTTGGGAGGCCAAATCAACTCTGAAGACCAATATCAGTTTGCTAGACATGACTAGAGAGAAAGAAAAGCGACACACCCCAAGTGGATCGTGATCTAAGTGGCATTAAAATGAAGATTTCAACCTTTCAAGAAAGGAATGACCCGGAAACCTATTTAGATTGGAAGAAAAAGGTAGAGCATGTGTTTGATTGTCACCATTACTCCGAAGAGAAGAAGGTGAAACTAGTAGCTGTTGAGTTCACGGATTATGTCATCATTTGATGGGACCAACTTGTATTAAATAGAAGAAGAAACCATGAGAGACCAATTGACTCTTGGGAATACATGAAAGCCATTGTGAGGAAGAGGTTCATACCAAGCTACTACTATTGGAATCTTTTCCAAAAGTTGCAAGGTCTAATACAAGGCCTTAAAAGTGTAGAGGACTACCATAGAGAGATGAAGATAGCCATGATTAGAGTGAATGTGGACGAGGATAGAGAAGCTACTATGGCTAAGTTCTTACATGGTTTGAATAGAGACATCACCAATGTAGTAGAGTTGTACCATTATGTGGAGTTGGAGAATATGGTATACATAGCCATAAAGATAGAAAAACAACTAAAGCGAAAGAGTACCTTGAGGCACAATTCGACTTCCTCTTCACCATAGAAACCGAATTGACAAAAGGATGATGAAGCTGCTGCCAAATCTAGGGCTGAAACATCTGAGGCTCTAAGAGAGAGAAGCAACCAAACCAAATGTAACCTGAATTCCCAACCTTCTAGAAATAGGGATATTAATTGCTTTAAATGCTTAGGAAAGGGACATATTGCTTCACAATGTCCAAATAAGAGGGTGATGATCTTAAAAGATAATGGAGTTATTGAAACCAATAGTGAATTAGATGATGACTCTATGCCACTTTTAGAGGAAGCTAGTGATGGTGTGGAGCATGCTATTGAGGGTGAATTGTTAGTCATAAGGCAAGCACTTAGCTCATAAATGAAAGAGAATGAAGTAGTGCAGCGGAGCAACGTTTTCCATACTAGATGCCACATCAATGGTAAGGTTAGTAGTATGAAACTTGATGGAGGTAGTTGTACTAATATAGGTAGCACTACTTTAGTTGAAAAGTTGGGACTTACTACCTTAAAATATCCTATCCCTACAAGCTACAATGGTTGAATCATAGTGGGGAAATAAAGGTAAATGAACAAGTGCTGCTTTCATTCTCTATTGGGAGGTATGAAGATGATGTCCTATGTGATGTAGTGCCTATGTAAATCGGACACATTCTTTTTAGGCGTCATTGGCAATATGATAGGCGTGTCTTACATGATGGTTACACCAATCGGTACTCTTTTGTTATGAACGAGCAACCTATCACTCTTGCACCATTGACTCCTAAGCAAGTGCTCAATGATAAAGAAAGACTTCAAAGGGAGAGTGACACAAAGAAAGAGAGTGAAAAATGGAAGAACATTGTAGAGGCCGAGAGTAGTGTGAAAAGAGATGGGAAAGGGGAGGAAAAGATGCAACATTCGAGTGTATGTGCAAAGCAAAGTGAGGTCAAGAGAACACTAACAAACTTGATCATTCTTTGCCTAATGTTATTTTGCCTAGTTCATAGAATTTTGAAGATGTTCTCCAACTTAGAAAATGTGTGGTAAGATGGTGACCTTTGAACTGGGAGATTAGGCTCAAGGTCACAACAAATTGTTCCGAAAAATCGATGATGGTGATAATTTGAGGACGAATCATTTCGAAGAGTAGGGGAATGATGAGAATCATGAAAGCACTCATAAGGACCCAAGTGAGCTACAACAAGCAAAGAAGATGCAAGTGGCTTTTTTAGGGTTGATTGAGAAGCTTGGGGCTCAATGATCAATCATAGATGAAGATTGGGGTTGTGTGTACTCAATTGAAGCATTGGAAGGCTTTTTTGGCGAAGGAGGACAACAGCTCAGCGCCCCAGCGCCTTCCAAGTAAGAGCTAGGCGCCCCAGCGCCTAGGCAATTTCCTCTCCTTGTGTTTTTTGCTTTTCTTGCTTATTTGGGCTCCAAACTTTACCTATTTTGAACCCATTCTTATTGTAGTTAAACATATGCTATGTACCTCTTTTAGTATTGAGTTTGTACTAGTTTTTTGAATATTTTTAATTGGGCTTGGATTTTACCCAATTAGGTAAATTAGAGTTTTGCTTTGTTTTAAAGGGAGGTCATTCCCCTTGTGATGGTCAGATTTAGATTATTCAGAATTTGTAGTAGATAGGTCTCTTCCTTGGTTCTTTAGAAGAGCTCTTAGAAATTATCAAAAACCCTAGGTTCTTGTAGCGTTCTCCCCGGCTTATCCCTCTCATTTCCTTTCCTCGACTTTGGAGAGTGGCGCCTTATCCTTCGTTTTAATACCTTTGGTTCTCATCGCTTTATAGGTGATGGGTCTAGGTTTTCTTTAATTTGTGTTTTCTGAATCTTTGAACTTGATTGGATGATCTTCGGGCATTCGAATCTCTATTGATCATGACTAACTCTAGAGGTTCGCATCATCCATTCTCAACAAAAAGTGAGGAAGAGAATATTGAACAACATATGCACACAAGCTTAACCATTAAATACTTGGAGTTGCAAGTCAAATATGAGAAATTTAGTCGGTCAATAAAAACAAAACAAACTTTGTCAGCTTTGTTGATGGCACATAATCCTTTCCTTCTATTGCTAAAATCTTCTTTGCATTTGAATATAAAACAATGTATTAAATTAAAGTCCAACAAATAATAATGAAAATACTATAAGGTACTTGCTGAAACATGATAGCTATACATGTTACCTCATTTGCTTTGAGTTTGGAGTGTTACCCTTTGCTGCATTCATTTTGGTCTCCATTATCCTCTAATAGTGGTGCTTTGAACTGAAGTGAGTTAATGAAAGAATACGGTTAGGAAGTGTGCTGGCCAAGTAGCACTTCCTTCTTAAAATGAGAGATTGAAGATGATGGATTGGTTGGACTCTTCTAAAGCAACAAAGTACAATACTTAAAGCAATACTTATCTTCTTACTCTTTAAGACATACTTTTGGGCCTTTAGCTTCGATACCCAAACCCTTGCCATCTAAAAGTCATAATTTTTCTTCTGCCAGAAAGGCAAGCAAATATATAGCCCAAATTCAGCATTATTTTGTCTTCTATATGCCGGAGCCATTACATAGTAGGAAGGTTTCATAATTCAGTCCCTTTGTCACCAAGCTGACCAATAATGGGCCATACCTACAAGGAATGAACACACATAAACTAGGCCCAGGTTGAGATGACCAACTTGGACTCTAATCATGAAGTTAGAATGAGAATTGATTACTATTAGAGTGAATAATGAGGCATCAGTGTAACTACACCTTATTTATAGCAGGGTCCAATGGCACTATGGTAAATAGAATGAAATGAGGATCCACTATGGAGTTGGGCTTCTAATAAGTCTAGTTAGAGAGATAGGCCCAAAAAATATTGGGCCTTACCAAAAATGTTCAGGTAATACAAACAATATGCTATCAAATTCTTTTTTCAGCAATTTTGCACCTCAAATCCACAACTTTAGAACCTTAATAGTCCATCACAAGGCATAGTAGGAAGGTTTCATAAATCAGTTCGACAATAGTACACTTTCAAAGTTGTGGGCTGTGACTTTGTTTCTATAAAATTCTTCAATTATCACAACAAACATGTAATTGAAGTTGAACCTTTACATTAATATCATGAAGTGTTCCTAAATCCTCCCTTCTTCTATTATAAACCTCACAATTTACAAGTTTGGAAACCTATAGCTACCAATCAGCTGCACTAAGAATGCTTACTATTATATCTTGCCTCAACTCTACAGAGAATGAGGCCAATACAAAATTACATATACCTGAAAAATGTTTTAGTGTAGATTTGACAATACTTCTAAACAATCTCACTGACAAAGAGCACTGAGCAGTTTTGGTAACATGTACTTCCTAAATGACTATTCATTGGTTATTGCTTAAAACTGGAATTTGGATCTAGTCACGTCACATGACTCATATTGTGGTGATCTAAACCATGCATTTAATCTAAAGCTCATGTGAACCATTGACGGTGTACTGCCAAGTCAACATTTCTTTTCAACATAAGTCATGTGACATGACTGAATACAAATCCCTTAAAACAGGGCATATCAAATTCTAATTAGAAGCTAGATTATCTATATTATTCTCCTGGGGCTAGTTCTGAAAGACAGAAAACTAAATCAATCCAATAAAGTAGGAGACCAAGTTAGAAACCCTAGACCACCACTACTACAACTGCAAACACCACAACACTCAGAAACTTCAACATCACTGTAGGGGCCACCATCAATGCCAGTGGCATTAGTGCAATCCCATCCCAACATGGCCATTATCACCAGAAACAACACCATCTTCACAACAAACAATATAGCCATTTTATCTGTTGATGAATCTATTCTACAAAAAAAATACACATTAATTAACCATGAGTAGTAAAGGTTGAAGATATTAAATATGTTGTACATAAAGGTATTTTAAGAAACTCGGAAACATGATTCAGTTCCAGTATTTATTGTGGCAGAGAAAAGATTGGAACATAAATGCAGAGTTCTATTCCATCCACTTGACTTCTAGAATGAAATAGTTTAAAAGAATACTTCTTTCACCCAACCTTCTTCTACTGTTGTAGAACTTTCATTAGTAATTACGTGTGTTAATGCACACTTTCTCAAGGTCTTCCAGTAAAGTTACAAATAAACTCAGCATTTCTCTTGATAAATTCTAACTATGAATTAGAAAGAAAGGCAAGTAAAAAATGACATGGCACAACATCAACCAAGTACAATGGCAAGATACCAAGAAGTAGAATGTGATAGCACAAAACAAAAACATACAAGGACATCTATATAGCCCAAATTCCCTCGTTGCAATAAATGTTGACAACATTTAACTTTTACTACAAAGATGATCTAACATACCCTGGACCCATGTTAAAAAAATGTTCCTATATTAAAGCAATTGGATGTAAAAATTTGCAATTATTAACTCATTGGCATTGTACCCCGTGGGCAATATAAAAGAATCTTTAGAGAGAGAGAAAAAAAATCTAATGAACTAAAGTTGCCATAGTATTTAGTTTTCTTTTGTCAGCCATCAGAGGCTTCCACATCAATTTTTCGATCTACACAAACATCAGGTCCTGATAGCAAGCACCTTCTGAAATATTGTGATGCATCTCCAACTTCCCCCATAGCAAGGTAACAGCTTAAAAAAAATTGAAACAACTTTGTTAAATATTAACCCTTTGTTTTAGTTTTTGTTTTTAGATGATTACCCCTTTTGTTTCTTAATCTATCCTAAAGTGTCACATATTTACCCATTCCTATTTCTTCATTTTCTTTGTGGGGTCTAAGACTCTTCTTCCAATTGAAAAAGGAAGCATTTTGTATTCTTCTTTTTTTCATATATCATTGTACATATTGTATTTCTCTTAGCTATTTGAATTTAAATTTGGTTCTGGAGCACTCAGAATCCCAAGAATTTAAGATTCGTTTAAACTCACTCAAGTAGTCATATTATATCTAGATTCCTACATCATTACAACTTTTAAACTTGTCCTGAAGTCTAAAGAGGACTGTGTAAATAGTTTGGAAGGTGTTAGTTTTTGACATTAATGTCTAATGTAACAATGCTCCTGGTTTCTTACATGATCTTTTCTTTGCACAAAACTTGATAAGTTTCAAATTTGCCCTTGTTTCTTTCATTATCTACAATTGAATATAAGTTTCAAATATTGTCTACTCGAGTTGTGAGGTAAGATTTGAGCCTTGTGATTCTAATCATTGATGTCCATGCAGAGGTCTTCTAACTCAATATATGAACACACCATGCGGCATCTTTACAAATAAGTAACAGTGAGTCTAATAGAGTGCATTCTAGGTTAAAAGATATTTTGTTAGACATTAGTTATTAATAAACTATGGAAGTTGATATTTAACACACTTTAATGATATGTTCAATTCTCCTGAAAAATATAGTCAAGGTACCAAATGTTAGGTTCTGTTGCAGTGTTCCATCTTCTGAAACTAAGCCTAGAATTGTGCATTATATACCAACACATGTATCATCTACTGTTGCCTAATATGCCTTGCAGCACAGCCTATGTTGCTAGGTATATATTAATCTTTATTTTGGTACTTTTGGCTACAACTTTAGATTCGAACATAAAATCCACTAGCCCTGAGGAGGACCTAAGGGCCACTCAGTTATAAGTTGTTTGATATATATTTTAATTTTGTAATAAGTAAATAATTTAATAGAGTTCATTTATGAAGAACATGAACAATAGTTTCTATAGTGCTACTTAATTTTATGGCTTAATTACAATTTTGGTCTCCCTATTTAAACGATTTCTATGAATCAATCACTCAATTTTAAAACTCTATAATTTAGTCCTTGTGTTTATTCAAATTTTGTAACTTTAGTCCAATCCTCAGTCTTCCGTTTATATACTGACCAATGAAGCTAACATGGTACTAAAAAAATTATCTTTTGTTCCTAATATCCTAAATGATTTGCCACATAGGCAATTTTGCCTTTAAATATAGTTTAAGTTTGTCATGTGCTGGGCACATGACTAGTTATTATCTTCTCCACTAAAATTGAAGATATGTCCCTCGACTGAAAACTTGAAGCACGGCTTTGAGTTTCCAAAGAGAAACCTCAAAGAACTTTGCATACACTTGATCCCCTTTCCATTTAATTGTTATCGAATTGAATATATATAGTTCCCCAAATCTTTTTTGTTTGAATATATTTATCCTTATTTGACATCTGGAGCTATACAAGAGAATCTATGTGACTCTATGCTAATATAAAATGGTCTCTTGTCTCTTCTAATTGAGAAGTGAGAATTGTTTCTTATAGATTTTTTGCTTTTGCTTTTAAAAATATGTTATTTTTTTGTTTGTTTTGTTATAAAACTTGAACCAGTTTTAGCTTCTTTGGATACTCGACCAGCTTTTCTTATTGGTTGCAAAGTAGACCAATTTGCATAAATAACAGATCCCTAGAAATTGCTTGCCGCAAATCCTTGAGGAAATTGGGAATTTGGCTCTTCGTGTAGTTTAGTTGAGAAGAGAGGGATAACTTAAGCACGTGACTCTACATCTATCAGATTTGGGGAAAAATACTTAAATGTCTTGATGAGGGCTTAATTGTGTGACATATCACTCTTATTTTGGCATCTTAATAATGAAAAACAATTATTTTTTGGACATGTCAACAGCTCCTGTTAGTTTTTGAATGGCTGAGTGACTGAGGGATTAAATTGTTCAAACTCGGTAATACACAGGGACTGAATCATAAAGTTTTAAAATAGGGAGACTGACTCATAGGAATGACGAGGGACCAAAATTGCCATCAAGCCTAATTTTATATCCATGGAAGTGAGATGTATGGGAGGGAACTGGTGGACCCATGGAAGGAGATCACTTGATGGGAGTTTCTCAATACATTGTTCTTCTAAAGTTGTGGCCTACAAGCAATTAATTCCTAATTGCTATTTTTAGGAAGGTTAAGGCAACCCAAGAAAAAGTCACCAACTTAGAAAAATAGAGATTTACAAGTTTCCTAACCATCGATTTCAATGACACAATCATAGTTGAAAAATTGTTGTTCTACGAGTTCTCTAGAAGTCTAAAGATGACTCTTTTTAGGCCTTGCAAGTTCTCCTTGTGTTGTGCTATTTAGCCACTCCCAACAAATGCTCCTTGCTATATGACTAAGGATTTCTGAGTTCAAAAATTGAGGGTTGGTAGGGAGGCATGTGTTCTCTACCTTTTAAGTTCAAGAATTTTAAAAAAAAAATTACTCCTTTAGTTATTAGGGTTAATTTAAATATTTAAAGAGTTGTGTATACATCATGTTAAACATAAAAGGGATATACATAATGGAAGATGAGCAAAGAGAAAAGTCAAATCAATTAGAATTAGTCAAAGTTAGTTAGTTAGTTAGTTAGTTAGTTAATTAAGTAGTCATTCAGTTAAATAATAACTTCTAGAACAAGTTGAGCAAGTAACTGCTTCAAAACGTCTATACATACGATTACTATATTCATTGTAAATGCAATGAGGAATATTATTCAATTTCATATCTCATTTTACATCTCAGATCCCTTGTGTATCAATTTCTTGTCTTTTTCTCTTCTAGTTACTTGCTTTACATTTTCCTGTGTTTTCTTGGCATTTTCCCTTCAACTTCATTGCTTTCTGGTTCATTGATCTGCATCATTTTAAGATAGTATCCAAGGATCATCTCAAGATTTATCCAAGTTCAACATGGTATTAGAGCAGCTCTAATGGCATATCATAGTTCAACCTCTGTGACGTCATTGTGTGAATCTAGGAATCCTACACTACCAATGTTTGGCCATTCATTGACAATTAAGCTTGATCACCACAACTACTTGATCTGGCGCAATTAGCTTATGAATATTGTGATTGTTAATGGATATGAGGAAGTTCTTGATGGCTCTCAATCATGTCTAGAAAAGTTTGTTCAAGACTCATCATCTACTACAGGAATTTTGACCTTGAATCCTGAATATACATTTTGGCAAAGACAAAATTGATTGGTCATGAGTTGGATTTATGCATCTTTGACTAAGCAAATCATGGCTCAAATCATGTCATACAATACTACTTTCGAAATCTAGAAGTCTTTGGCAAATAGCTTTGCTTGCTCCTCACAAGCAAGAATCATGGAACTAAAGCTAAAATTACAAATTAACAACTCGGAAAGGGAATCTTGGAGTTTGGGAGTATATCCTGAGAATTCAAAGTATCAGTGATAATCTTTGTGCCATAGGTGAAAATATGACACAAGACGATCAAGTTATGGCAATTCTAAGTGGATTGGATCTTGAGTACAATCCAGTGGTTGCCTCACTTAGTTTTGAGTCAATTTTTGTTGAAACACTGCAGAGTCACTTACTTACCTTTGAAGGAAGACTAGAGAGACAAAAATCTATGGATGAACAAGTGCTTATCTAGGCAAATGTTGCCTTGTTCAGTCAATCAACAGGAAATAAGAGATTCAATTAGAATGGAAATCATGGTTCTAAAACTGGAAATGGCAATGCACCAACTCGGTTCTTCTCAAATCAAGGAACCCATTTCAGGAAAAACAAAATTGGGAATGGCACAAAGAAGTAACCTTAGTGCCCAAATCTATCACAAACCTTGATATGTGGCATCTGACTGTTGGCATAGGTTTGACAACAACTATTAACCCAAACCAATCACTGCCAATGCATTATGAACTTAGAATCCACAAGCACTCATTGTTGGTTCAGGAGCTATAAATGATACTCCATGGTTTCTTGACACTGGAACCACACACCATGTGACCTTGGCAATTTGGCACTGCATAATCCTTTTAATGGAGAGGACATAGTAACTATGGGCAATGTTAAGAGTTTAACTGTGCTTAACACATGTATTGTATCCATTCCAACAAATAAGAGATCCTTATTACTGAAGCATGTCTTACATGTACCTAAAATAACTGCCAATTTGGTTGGCATGCAAAAATTGTGTCAAGATCATGGTGCTTATGTGGAGTTCCATCCCTCTTACTTTCTTGTGAAGGATTAGATAACCAAGGAGGTGTTGCTCCAAGGAAGACTTGATCAACGAATGTAAAAAGTCATGATTGCACTTGCTTCTGACAACAATCATTTTTCTAGTTCTACTAAAGCATTTCAAGTTTTTAGTTTGAATTAAATAAACTTGTTTCTGATTTACAATTTTGGCATAATAGACTAGGGCATCCTGCAATTGATGTAGTCAATAGGGTTATGACCTAATGCCACTTGCCTTGTTTTCAATTCAATAAAACACTTGTTTGAAGCTCTTGTCAGTTGGCCAAAAGCCACAAACCGCCTTCTGTAAAATCCACAACTAGAACAATGAAACCCTTTGATTTGATACATGTTGACTTATGGGGTTCTCCCTCTTATTGTTCTGTGAATGGAGCATGTTACTTTCTATTGTTAATTGATGATTACAATCATTTTTCATGGTTATATTTACTACAATCTAAAGCTGAGACTTTAGAGATGTTTCAAAGGTTTTAAACTATGGTAGAAAGGTAGTTTGATTGCAAGATTAAGGTACTTCAATCTGATTTTGGAGGAGAGTTTGCTACTTTTGATTAGTTAGTTAAGACTCTGGGCATGGAGCACAGATTCTCTTGTCCATATACACCAGAACATAATGTCATAGTTGAAAGAAAAAACAGGCATGTGGTAGAAACTGGCTTATCACTGCTCACTACTACAGGTATACCAACCCAGTACTGGCCTTTTGCTTTTCAAATTGTTGTCTATCTTATCAATAGATTACCTACAGATGTTCTACACTATCAGTCACCTTATAAGATGCTATATCAGAAACCACTTGATTTGACTGAAGCCAAAAAGTTTGGATGTCTATGCTTTCCTTACTTGAGGCCCTATCATTCTCACAAGCTTGAAAATAGGTATGCCACTTGTTGTTTTTTGGATTACAGCAATAAGTACAAAGGGTTCCTATGCTTGGCCATGGATTCCAAACGCATCTATATTTCTAGACATATGGTATTTGATGAATCAATTTTTCCTTTTCATTCACAGCCATCAACAGTCTCTCACAGCTCTTAAGACTGTTTCATTCCCATTATTGTTCCCTTATCATCCAACCTAACAATGCCCAACAATCCTAATATTCCTTTTGATGCTAACATCACTACTATTTCTAGCATGAATGAAGGCTCAACTCCAACCTCATCACTTTCACCAGAACTTAGTTCTTCATCAACCTCCCTTACACCGCCAAATCCTCATGTTTCATCATCTCTAGTTCCAACAAAAATGATAATTGTACAACTAGATCCTCTTGTCTCATCATTTCTGGTTCCAACCAAAATGATCACTAGAAACCAAAATGGCATCTTTAAACCTAAAGCTTACACTACAGCATATCCAATCAGTAATGTAGAACCCTCTACTTACCATCAGGCAATCAAGTTCCCTCAATGGACTGATGCTATGACTACAAAATTCAAAGCCTTGCAAGCTAAACAAACTTGGGATCTTGTACCATGTCCCACTCATAAAAATATTGTTGATTATAGATGGGTGTACAAACTCAAGTATAATTCTAATGGCTCAGTTGAAAGATACAAGGCTCGGTTGGTTACTCAAGGCTTCACCCAAACTTATGGTAAAGAGGTCTATATGAAACAACCACAGGGCTTTAAAGATTCAGCTTTTCCTCACCATGTGTGCAAACTAAGCAAAGCCTTATATGGCTTAAAACAAGCATCTAGAGCATGGTTTACCAAGCTTAAACTGACACTGCTCAATTGGGGTTTCACCTACACTTTCTCTGATAATTCCCTGTTTGTTTTTCACTCCATTGCAACTATCTACTTGTCTATGTATATGACATTATTCTTACTGGTTCCAATTTACAGCTCATTAAAGCTCTCATTGTAGCTCTTAATTCTGCATTCTCCTTAAAGGACTTGGGCTCCCTTCATTACTTTTTGGGAATTAAGACTACCAAGTTACCACAACAGCTGCATCTTTCTCTATCCAAATACATCACTCATTTACTTCATAGAGCAACTCTGGAGAATTCTAAACCAGCTCCTACTCCCATGATTAGATCCCATGCTCTCTCCATTTTTTATGGCCGGCCTCTTTCAGATCCTCTTCCTTATCGCAGCATGGTAGGTGCCTTGCAGATGCTAAGTCTTTGCCCCTTCACTAATTGTGCCAGTTCATGAGTGCTCCTGCAGATGCTCACTTATAGGCTACTAAATGATCTTAAGTATCTTAAAGTCACCCTTTCACATGGTGTCACTGTCTCCAAGTCTAAGTCTTTGCCCTTACTGGCTTATTCTAATTCAGACTGGGCTGGCTATCTTGATGATAAACGCAGCACCAGTGGTTGTGCAATATTTTTTTTGGAGCTAGTCTTATCTCCTGGTCCTCAGGTAAATAGAAGGTAGTTGCCTATTCAAGCACTGAAGTAGAATATAGAGCTTTGGCTAATGCCATTTTTGAATTGCTATGCTTCAATCCTTGCTAAAAGAACTTCATTTCTTTTTGCCTTCCCCTCCTATCTTACTTTGTGACAATCTCAATGCCACATTCCTTGCAACTAATCCTGTCCTTCATGCTCACACCAAACACATTGAGATTGACTATCATTTTGTTAAAGAAATATTACGTAACAAGTCTCTTACTCTTTGTCATGTTCCATCCATAGATCAGCTTGATGATATACTCACCAAGCCACTATCCATAAAAGCCTTTATGTCCAATCGAACCAAACTCATTGTTCTACCCAGAACCCTGAGTTTGAGGGGGAATGTTAAACATAAAATGGATATACATGATGAAGGATGAGCAAAGAGCAAAGTCAAATCAATTAGAATAAGTCCAAGTTAGTTAGTTAGTTAATTAAGTAGTCATTCAGTTAAATAGTAACTTCTAGAACAAGTTGAGCAAGTAATTGCTTCAAAAAGTCTATATATACGATTACTGTATTCATTGTAAATGCAATGAGGAATATTATTCAATTTCAGATCTCAAATCCCTTGAGTATCAGTTTCTTCTTTTTCTCACTTCCAATTACTTGCTTTACATTTTCTTGTGTTTTCTTGGCATTTTCACTTTGACTTCATTGCTTTCTGGTTCATTGATCTACATCATTTTGAGATACCATCCACAGATCATCTCAAGATGTATCCAAGTTCAACACATCACATACATTTAAATGACTAATTTAGAATAAAAAAAATTTAATGCCCCCTCAACACCCTCGTTAAGTTTTAAACGACACATTGAAAGAAGAACCAAAACTACTCATTTTGTAAAAATAGAAGAAAAAAAATCAAATAGTTCATTTTCAAAATAGATGAACCAAATCGTTCATTTTGCTAATAGGAGGACCAAAAATACAATTAAACATTGATTTTAACATAAACTCATAATAGTACAAATTAATAAGAGGATGATAAGTCGGTTTTATACCACTTATCTTGTACTAACATAGCTTGATTTTTGTTTGTTATAGGGTATTTTAGATTTGATTCTTATGTTTTAATGTTTCTTTTACAAGTTTTTAATTTAGAAATCTTTGAAAGTCACTTAGGCATAATTTGATGTAAAAAAGGGAGATTTTGGGAAAAATTGGATGGAAGCATGAGCTTTGGCACCACAGCCCCCAATCCTAGCGTTGCAACCCTCATTTATGAAGGAAAAGTGAAAACAAGGCAGAGAGGCCAGGGCCACAGCCCCTAGCCTTACCCAGATTTCTTCATTCAAGCAGAGACTTCGAGGCTGCAATGCCCAATTTCAAGGCCGCAGCCCTTCGAGAGTCAACTCGGGATTTAACTTCCATACTTCCTATTTTCATTAGGATTCCTTTGTTATTTTATTTTCTTTTTCTTTTAAATTTCCTAGAACATATAAATAGGATTTTTAAAGGTTAAATTAGGGCTCCACACATTTTATACTAGAGGCAAGCAAGGAAGAGAGGATCAAGCTCCAAGAAGAGGATTTCTTCACCTATTATAAGCTTCAAACAGTTTTTCTTATATTTTTCTCTTGTACTCATGTCTGGAATTTTTGTGAACATGTTTTTAGTTTTTATCATGAATTAATTCTCTTTCTAGAGCTACAATATAACCTAACTAAGAATGGTTTTGATTTCTTAATGAATTGATCTATGAATTATCTTTTTTCTACTTGAGTATTTGTCTCTGATATTAATGCATCTAATTACTTGATCACCAATTAGTTGTTAGGTTAATCACAATGAAACCGAAAGGAGATTTCTGTCTCTAGTGCATTAGGATAAATACCATAGGTTGCATGTAAGATAGAAATATACCTCTATGGCTTGTGTAGTAAATTAAAGAGATCCATAAAATTAAATGAATTTTTATGTTATTCATAATTCACATAGGAATATAGTAGGTTAATAACTTGGGAATAATTTCATTTGACCTTGAGAGAAGCTAATGAATAAATTAGAGAATCTTAGCTAGCAATTAGAAAGATAAATCTAGATTAAGGAATTAAGAAAAGAAAACCTAGATTTTATGGTGAAATCGAAAACCCTAAATCTTTCTCATTCATATTTCTATTTGTTTTAATATTTTTGCCTTTAAATTATTGCTTGATACTCAATTCTTATTATCTAGGTAAAATTAGAATACACTCGATTTTGGTACTTAGTAGCCATAATCCTCGTGGGACAATACTATATTCATCATTATATTACTTGCTCACGATACATACAGTTGTGTATGGTTTTTGCATGACAAGTTTTTGGCGTCGTTGTCAGGGATTATGCATCTATTAATATCTGATTGGAAATGTTGCTTAACCAATTAAATTAAACCGAATCCCCTAATTAGAATGCAATAGAGGGCATAATCCGGGTTTGTCTCACAAGAAATGCAATGTGTAATCAATAATTTCAAGTTAAAAACAGGGGATTGTAAAACAGAATTGTATTTCTAGATTGTAAAAAGTAGAATTGAAATAGGATTAATTAAGTTGATTAAAACGTAACCTAGCTAGACATTCATCCATAAACCGGTTTGATCCATCCTAGATTAACATGAGTGATTAAGTCCTAATGCAGCAATGCTAATTGAGTTTAATCACAACCGAAATCTCTAATTATGACTAATTATTCCTACTAAGTTATCACTTAGAATTCGATTAACCTCATTCAATTACTAATCTTGTAATCACAATGATTAAGAAATTAGTGGCTAATCTGAAAACCGAACCTCAATTAGCAATTCTTCAAAGGATTCATGCACAAAATTAAAGATTAATCAATCTAAATTCTATTTCACACCTAAACATCCATATAAATCACAAAGATCTCCATGATCCATATAAAATATCCAAACAATCAGAATCCAATGAAAAACAAAATTGCATTAAGCTTAATCAAATTAAGTATATAATCTCAAGAACAAAACCGAATTTAATCAGAAGTCTAACTTGGTTACAAGAGTTCTACTCCTCCATGGTCATGAAATCCAAGCTCCAATGAGGGAAGAAAACCATAGTTCAATAAGTTTCAGCAAATACAAGAGAGAAAACTAAAACTGTCTAGTCTAGAATTGATAACTTGTCTGCCTCCTTTCTCTGATTATAACTTCCTAACTTTTTTACACACCTAATTTACCCCTAACCTAGTTTAAACCTCTGGACCTCAGCTTCAAATGGGCTCCGGTTTGGGCTTAATTGGGCCTGAATTGAGGAAGTTAAGCCCATGTAAGTCCATCTAGGTCCATATAGGTCTCTGGACTAATCATCCATTTTCGACAGGTAACAAGACCATCTTAAATTCACAATTTGTTGAACTAGCCTTCATAATAATTGAATCCCTGCGTCTTAGCTTTCCAATGGGACCTTTTTCAAGTCCATACAACATGTACAGTACAAGTTATGGTCCAAACACTGCATGCGGGTCAGGATCCAGCGGCAGCAACTCTACTCTGACTTCCGGGTTAAATTTGACCCACTGAACGTCTAAATTGGCCTTGGAGGTCTGAATGAAAGTTGTAGATAATCCTCTTAGCTTTCCTACAAGGCAAGACTCAAAATTTTTAGACATGCAGAACTAAAGATATACCCGAAATACATAATAGTGTAAAACCCTAATAATGCTGAAAAACACACTTAAGCCCAATTTGAACCTAATTAATGAAATATGACCCCAAGCCTAATCAAATAGGCCCAAAATAGGATTAGGAGGTTAAAAATGGGGATTAATTAATATATAAAAATACTATTCATCAATATCAATACAAAGTTATTCTAATCTTAGTCTAGACGTTTATTTTTCTATTTTACTCTTTGCTCTTTGTTTTTCAAGAGTTTTCTCTAATGTATGAGAAGTGCATGGCGTAGTAATCTACTTCTTTTAGATTTTGAAATTGAGAAGACCTAAAAGAAACACCAAAGGGAAAGAAGAAATGCCTCTAGACCAACTCAGGATATTATGGAAAACGTCGGGGAAAATCGAGAGCTAGTGGTGGCTCGAAAAGCATTGAAGCACTATGGGGTTCCCAAAGGGCCACTTCCGATCTCAAGGATTAGTAGGCCAGCCATACAAGCCAATTCCTTTGAGATAAAGGCAAGTGTGTCAGATGATGCAAGCCAACCAGTTTGACGGGTTAGCTACTGAGGATGCAAATGTGCACTTGGCCAAATTTATGGAAATATGTGATACATTCAAGTTCAATGGTGCCATTGATGACGCCATTAGACTATGCCTATTCCCTTTTTCATTGAAGGATGACGCACAAAATTGGCTATATTCTCTACCAATAGGGTCTATCAGTACATGGAATGAGATGATTGAGCAATTCTTAGCGAGATTTTACCCACCAACAAAAACTGCCAAGATGCACAATGACATTAACATCTTTGTGCAAAATGACATGGAGGGATTGCATGAAGCTTGGGAATGCTTCAAGAGCTTGTTGAGAAAGTTCCCACATCATGGTTTACCAGAGTGGATGCAAATTCAAACTTTCTACAATGGTTTGAATGGGTCCACAAGAACTCTAGTTGATGTTGCAGCAAGTGTGTCATTGATGGAGAAAACTGATGATGAGGCCTTTAGGTTGCTTAATCAAATGGCGGCAAATGCACGCCAATGGCCTTCTGAAAGGGGTCAATCTAAGAAAGCATATGGGTTGCATGTTGTAGATCCTATCATAGCCCTCACTACCAAGATGGATACTATTGCAAAGCATTTGGACACTCTGACAGCCAATGTTATTCATACTCCTCAAGCTACATGTGAAGTGTGTCATGGCAATCATTCTAGTGCAAAGTGTCTAGTGATGAATTCAAATATGCCACCATCTCTTGAGGAAGCTCAGTTTGTAGGGAATTCCAGGATGCAAGGTAATTCCTATTCCAACACCTATAATTCGGGATGGAGAAACCACCCAAATTTCTCATGAAAAATTCTCAGAATGTGATCAATCTATCCGAATATCAATCTTTTATGCAACCTCCAATGCAAGCTCAGCCACCGCCACCCAAAGTCTCTTTAGAATATACCCTTGCTCAGTTGACATTGAACACCACTCAATTCATGACTAGGACAAACACTACATTGCAAAAGCAAGCGGCTGCTATCCATAACTTAGAAGTGGAAGTTGGCCAGATTTTTAATATACTTTCTTCAAGAGATCAAGGCACATTGCCTAGCAATACAAAGAAGAATCCCAAGGAGCAAGTCCAGGCCATTTCCTTGAGGAATGGCAAAATCTTAGAAGAGCCAAAAAGAAAGATTACAGCAGTAGAAAAAAGAGAAAGAAGAGAATGATTAGGTAGTTGTACCTATAGAAGAAACACATAAAGGAGAGGTAGAGGAACCGAAATCCAAGCCTGCTACACAGAGCCCTCCACCATATAAGCCAAGAGTGTCATTCCCTCACCGGCTTTAGAAGCAACACCTTGACAAATAGTTCCCTAGGTTTCTTAAGGTGTTTAAAAACTCCACATAAATATTCCCTTTGCAGAGGCCTTGGCACAAATGCCAAGTTATGTCAAGTTCATGAAGGAGATTCTCACCAATAAAAGAAGGCTAAAGGACTTTGAAACAGTGGCACTTACTGAAGAGTGCAGTGCAATTCTCCAAAGGAAATTACTTCCAAAACTCAAAGATCCAAGGAGTTTTAATATTTCTTGCACCATTGGCAGCTTATCTTTTGGTAAGGCACTTTGTGATCTTAGTGCTAGTATTAACCTTAATGCCTCTTTTTGTTTTCAAGAAACTGGATCTTGGAGAAGCTAAGCCAACCACAATATCATTATAGCTAGCTGACATATCCATTAAGTATCTGAGAAGTGTCATAAAAGATACACTAGTCAAGGTGGACAAGTTTATCCTCTCGGCTAACTTCTTGGTACTGGACATGGAAGAGGACCAAGATGTCCCCATCATACTTGGTTGTCCATATTTAGCCATGGGATGAGCTCTTATCAATGTACAGAAATAGCAGCTCACCTTGAGTTCAAGGTGACCAAGCCTCCTTCAAAGTGTTCAATGAAACGAAACACCCGGATGAAGAGCATAGGTGCTTAAAAATTGACACCATAGAGGGAAGCACCAAAGAAATGTCTCAAGCAAACTCCTTAAAGAAATCAATTGAAGCTTGCATTAAAGGGATGTCTAAGAAGGAAAAGCCACCTGATTTAGAAGTTCAAGATGAGAAAATACCCATAAAGCAAGTGGCTAGTCCCTTGCCTCGAGTTGCTCCTCATAAGAAAAGAAAGAAGAAGAAGCCATCCTTCAAAAAGATCCTTTTGGAGCACCTCAAAAAGTCTTCTTGCTTTGGAGATGGAAACAAGGTATGGAGATTAAAGGTGAATGGCCAACAATCTAAGGCTCATAGTGATGGTGGAGCAAAGTTCCAAAAGTCTTCTACCACCCTCTTTGATCCTGGTTGATCCTTCTCTAAGAAAGTCGGGCTAAGGACTATAAACTAATCATTTTTTAAGAGGAAACCTATTTTCTGAACCCGTCCTTTCATTTTGTTTTAATTCTTAGAGTTTTCTTATTCTTATGTTGTTAGGTATAATTTTTCTCTTGTTTTCTCAAATTTCAAGTGAACACTCAAGTTTGGGGGTCCAAAGTGTTAAAAGTGAAAAAAAAAATATATAAATTGGCAAAGTTGGACAAAAAGCCTAGAGCCAGCGCGCAAGAGGCAAGCAATGTGCAGAGCACCCCCCCCCCCCCCCCCCCCCNCCCCCATTATCTTTTCAAAAAAAAAAAGGGGCTTCAGGTGCAAAAAATGCCAGATTTTCAGCATTCCTCCCTATTCTAACAAATCATTGGTCCACCTCTTATCCAGGGGAATCCTTTATACTTTCTCTTTTATTTCCTTAACATTGAGGACAATATTAGTTTCAAGTTTGTGGGTTGGAAATTGCTGAATTTCTCTATTTTTCCCTTGTTTTCTTTTATTTTAGGTTGTGTAGTTAGAAGTTTTTATTATAGTTTGTGTTGTTTGAGTGATAATGAAGTTTGAAAACCTAGGCCTAGTGATAGAATTGATTTTAATTGTTCATGGCTCTTGGAAAATCATTCATGTTGTGTTTGTGTATGTCCTTAATTCTTGTGTTAGTTTTTACTTGTATTTCCTTGACATATTGAGCACATAACCCTAAACATTTGCATTTCTTTGAAGAAGGTTTATGCATGCTTAGCACTCTTATGACCTCATAGGACTCTAGAACTAGTTTGATTGTCGCTTGAAGTGAAATCCTAGGCTAAGCAGCATTAAGGAGATGATTTAGGCTATGTTTGAGTAAGTTTGAGCCTTTCAAGCTAACCAGTGCACTATTACTATCCTTAGTCACCCCATTTGAGCCTATTAGTAACATTTTCTTGGTCACCTATATTTTAACCTAGCTCCTAAAACTTTTTCTTAACCTTGCATTCATGACACATTCACATTCTAGGAAAATTATTGAGAACATAGGGAGAAACAAGGGTGGATGGGAGGAGTATTGAATCATAAGAATAGAAAGATGTTTGTTGCTTCTTTACTCTATGAATTGAATTGAAAAAAAAAAAAAAGAGTTGATACACCACTTTGATCATTAAAAGACAATAAGTTTGGGGGTGAAATCAAGCATTAAAAGAAAAGAAAGAGTGAAGAGAACCACAAACAAGTGAGAAAAGAGGAAAGAATCAAGGTGGATGACAAAGAAAGAAATAAATTGGTGAAAAATTTTGGGTGAAAACTAGTATGAAAGTGCTCTAAAATCTTTAGATTGATGTCGTGGGTGAATGAGCTTCACTGATTATCCTGTACCTCACCTTAACTTTAGCCATTCATTACAATTTTAAAAAGTCTTTTTGATCTTTGATGTTGCAAACTAACCTACATTAGTGGAGATGGCATAAAAAGTTAGCTTATGGAGTTCCTCATGTGCTTTATTTAGAGGTCTAATTGCTTGAGTGAGCATGTATAAACTGATTCATATTGCAAAAGGTCATTTGTGTAGGTTTACACACATACACTCAAGGAGTTTACTATTGAGGAAGAACTTGCATTCAAATTGAGTATATATTATCATGATGTGATAAATTTTCCTTGAATTATGATATTGTGTTATCCTTGAGGCCTACTAGGTTAGTAAAGCTAAATGATTAATCATCTATTAAGTTTTTCGGGTTGATTGTGATTTTTCTTTGTTTTTGCTTGAGAACGAGCAAATCACAAGTTCGGGGGTATTTGATAAGTTAGTTTTATACTGTTTATCTTGTACTAATCTAGCTTGACTTTTGTTTGCTATAGGGTATTTTAGGTTTGATTCTTATGTTTTAATGTTTCTTTTACAAGTTTTTAATTTAGAAGTCTTCGGAAGTCACTTAGGCGTAATTCAATGTAAAAATGAGAGATTTTTGAAAAAATTGGATGGAGGTAGCAACTTGGGCGCCACAACCCCAAATCCCAGTGCCACATCCCCCATTTATGAAGGAAAAATGAAAACAAGGTAGAAAGGCCAACGTTGCAACCCCCAACCTTACCCACATTTCTTCATTCAGGCAGAGACTTCAAGGCTATAGCGTCCAATTTCAAGGCCCCAGCCCTACGAGAGTCAATTCAGGATTTGACTTCCAGACTTTCTATTTTCATTAGGATTTTTTTGTTATTTTATTTATTTTTTCTTTTAAACTTCCTAGGACATATAAATAGGATTTTTAAAAGCTAAATTAAGGTTCCACATGTTTTATACTAGAGGCAAGCAAGGAAGAGAGGATCAAGCTCCAAGAAGAGGATTTCTTCACCGATTATCAACTTCAAAGAGTTTTTCTTATATTTTTCTCTTGTACTATGTTTGGAATCTGTGTGAACATGTTTTTAGCTTTTATCATGAACTAATTCTCTTTCTAGGGCTACAATATAACCTAACTATGAATGGTTTTGATTTCTTAATGAATTGATCTATGATTTTTTTCTTTTTTCTACTTGAGTATTTATCTATGATATTAATGCATCTAATTACTTGATCATCAATTAGTTGTTAAGTTAATCACAATGAAACCAGAAAGGGATTTGTGTGTCTAGTTCATTGGAATAAATATCATAAGTTGCATGTAAGATAGAAATATACATCTATAGCATGTGTAGTCAATTAAAGAGATCCATAGAATTAAATGAATTTCTAAGTTAATCGCAATTCATATAAGAATATAATAAATTCATAACTTGAGAATACTTTCATTTGACCTTGGATGAAGCTAATGAATAAATTAGAGAATCTCAGCTAACAATTAAAAAGATAAATCTAAATTAAGAATTTAAAGAAAGAAAACATGGATTAGTTATAATGAAATCAAAATCCTTAAATCTTTCTCAATCATATTTTAGCATTTTTGTCTGCTTGATACTCAATTCTTATTGTCTAGATAAAATTAGATTACATTCAATTTTAGTACTCAATAGTCATAATCTTCATGAGACGATACTCTATTCATCATTATATTACTTGCTCACAATACATAACTTCCGTATGATTTTTGCATGATTGAGGACCAAGTAGTTCATTGATTTTAATATAAACTCGTAATGGTAGAAATTAATAAGCTTTTTTAGAATTTCTTAGGATGGTGGAGAATTATAAGCCTGTGCTTGGATTGCTGGACCTGAAGAAGACTAAGTGTGCTGAAAGAGGGTCTTAATTGCAAATATTCACAGCAAAGAGAGAATCATCACAAGGGCTTTGCTTGAATTTTAATACAAACTCATAATATTACAAATTGATAAGCTTGTTCATAATTTATTAGGATGATAGAGAATTATAGGACTGCTTGGATTTTCGGACTTGAAGAAGACCAAGTCAGTATGCTCGAAAAATGTCTTAATTGCAAATATTTACGGCCAAAAACTACCATCATCAAGGATAATATCCACAGGAAAACTTATGCAGATAATAATCTAACAATAATGTAGCGTCATATTACCATTCCTCCTCACACAACATAAATTTTAACATAATAATAATTTCACATCAATGAGAAACCAAAATTATCCGCATAGTGCCATGTCAAAGCCAAAATTAATCTTGCCTAGTGCATGAGAAACCTCCTTAACATAAACTCCTAACAGTACAAATTAATAAGCTAAAAAAGTTTACAATCAGGGCCCTAATCACACCACCACCGCCATCTACAAGATGGTTCTATGGCCCAAACATGTCCCACTTTATAATCAGTTGGGCCACTACGGCTAAACATCTGCAAGATATATTAGAAACTCAAAAAAAGTCCTATGCCATGCATTTGAGCTAATACTGTAATCATGAGTTCTATAAAAAATAAATAAACATTAATTATACTAAGTTGGTAATCACTTACCAAAATTCAATTACATCGACAAGAAAACCCCTCTTAGCCATTGATCATCATGAACAATAAAAATGGTCATCATTGCGTGTTTGACCACTTTTCTGACCAATAAAAACCTACTTTAAACAAAAGGCAATTCTGGATCATATATACGAGAGACCCTCTTAGGAATTATTCTTTTTTTGAGACCATATCAATAATTCTCAAAATTTAACCAGATCATAAATGGATAACAGGATCAAGAATGATCCATCCCATCATGATCCTATAACGAAATGAAAATATTAGACAAGGGGCAGAAGTGAAGAAACAGGTGATCCATGAACAAGAGGTTAAAAACATGGCCAGGCCCAATATAAATAACTTATCATAAAATTGATATTAGACAATAATCAACAGGCTTCAACAAAACACAGCCTCTCTATCTCTCATCCCTAGTTATAACTACTTACAATTGTTACAGAAGACCATGCTGAAGACATTACTGCAATCAAGGGATTGGAATGTATAATCCGGTCTTTCATAGACAAATTATTCCTTGTTGCGAGAAGAGCGCTCCTTCCTTTGGCCTCCAAGAATACGAGAAATTTGCAAGCCTCGGCTGAATGCTTGGTTGAACAACATACGTGTCTGAAATTCAGAAACAAAAGGAAACCAAGCTAGGAATGCAACAGGAGTGAACAAAAGCAAACCCATGACAATTTCGTAACCACGAGCAAGAGTTTTCACAGATCCCCAAAATCCAGCTTGGCGAACTACAGGCTTCAATGCTTGCGCAATCTGTAAGATAAATTTAAAACAACAACAAAGGAAAAGCATAACCATATTGCATCCATTAGAATAACAGCAAAGAACAGTAATCAAAAACGAGTTTAAGATAATATAGGTAATGAAACTGTAAAATCAATCTACCGGTTACCTACCCCAGGATACCAGACAAGAGAGGGTAGAGAGAGGATAAAGTATAAACTATACTAAACTAAGCCAGCAATATTCAGCTTTAACTTTGGCCTTTTCTTCAAGCATTTAACTCATCAGCTTTAAGAAGTCATAGAATGAATACACTAGGTTGAACTTTAAACATCAGTTTCATGTTTGCAAAAAAATTTGATTAACTACATATTTCCCTAATTTCATATGCATCATTTTGAAAACTTAATACGTGTTGATAAGTCTTCCAAAAGCTCTGTCGCTACCTGGCTCAAATGCAGACATCTTTCTAACACAAAATTATAATACCATGTCAATATGAGCAGAATATAAATTTAATAGGTAAGAAAATGGAAACAGACCTGTAGCATTCCCCAACCAGTTGGCATGAAGGCAAGAATACAAACAACAATGTCCTGCATTGTCATATGAGGAAGGGCAATCAATGTGACCAGAATCGAGACAAAAGTTAGGAATATCAATCCCTTGATTAGTCGGAAGACAAGTTGAAAATTTGCACTGAATTTCCGCCTCCCAACAGACACAGTCTGAAGCAAAACAAAACAAAACAAAAATTCAAATAAGTTTTGTTAGCCTATAAGAAAAGCTTGTATTAATATATTGAAGAATTCTATCATTTATTGATAAATTAAACATAAAACTGATCCCCCACTCTCGCCATCATTGAGCAAAAGCCAAGGATACAATGTTTATATTAAGAAAACATACATTATACGTGCAAATTTAACATGTCCTAAAGATAAATAGCCGCTTGCCACTAACCTTCATTACAAACAAAATTAGAAGGATCACCAACCATGATATGCCATAGACCTGTAGCCAAAGAAAGGAAATCATTTGATTTGCCAAATTATGAAATATGAGCTTAAGAAAAAAAAAAAAAAAAAAAAAAAAAAAAAAAAAGTTACACAAGACATACCAGAAAACTTTTCGTGTGCTTCGTAATATTTAAATGATATACAAGACCATACTGATAGATAAAAAATCGCAAAGATAACAATATCTCGGCTATGATTCCCCGCTTTCCTGAATATTGGAGATGCTCTTGTTCCTCTTCCCACCAAGACTCCCAACTCTTTTCAGGTGGTACACCAATACCACCTCTGTTGCTAATCCATTTATTCCAATCAGTCCAATCATCAACAATTTTTTGCCACTCAAATCCAGAAGGATTGAACAAGAAGGGAGCAAAAAGCCAGGTGCCCACCATAAACCACATTGATATAGTAATCAAGATATATGCAACAGAACTTCTATAAGAATTACCAAAAATTTGGTAAACAAGAAGCAAAATCATGAGCTCAATACCCTTGACAAAGTGGCTACGAGAATAGAGTCTATAGTTGTCAGCAAATTTGGCATGGAAAACCACAAAACCTCGACCTGTGGGTCTATATTTTGCACCTCCATGAAGCAATGTCCTTCCATAATAGTGCGTCTTTGTTGCCAGGGAAAACGTAAAGAATACTGGGGCAAGTTGCAACTGCATTAATATGAACTCACTAAGTGCAGTCCGGAAGCCCCTTTCCAAGCCAATTTCCATCAACATAGGCAGGGCCATCAGAAACCCAATTTGAACAAAGGACTGAGAGGCAAGAGCCACTTGAAGAGGCTTATTGTCTCGAATTGCTTTCTGTGTACTCAAACCTTCTTCCAGTCCACTTAAAACAAGATAAAGGCGACCATAGAGGAATATGTATACAGTGAGAACCGTTATCTGCTCAAAGTTGTAGGGGAGAGAAAAGAGGATCAGATGCCTGTAATATAATAAAAAGAAATAACACAAGTATACAAGTTAGCTTTGGTAACATACAAGAGTACTGAAGTAGAAACCAACTGTGGTGAAATAACAAGACAACATCCTGAAGAAGTCAAAACGGTGTCCAAGTCGGTATACATCTCGACTTAGTGTTTGCTCTCCATTGCCATTAGCTATCTTTGCTTCAAACATAGAAATCTGGTTAAGACCCACATCTCTACCCTTCCCAACTTGTATGTACTCATGATGTGTAACATTTCCTTCACGAAGTGTAGAGTTGAAGCCTGCAAATAACATAGTAAAACCCAAATGAAGATAAAACCAAAAACAAAACAAAGAAGAGTGATTCAACGTCACCATACCAGCAAAAATATCTTCACTCAAATTGATAACTTTAGACGCTTTACTGACACCCCCTCTTGTGAGGTGAAAGAGCCTATCAAAGATATCAGGATGACCGTAGTGGAAGCGAACCCTAAATAAGCAGGAATAAAGAAAACAAATTATATATCTCTCTAAACATGATGAATATTCTAAAACAAAAGATTGATGAGTCAGTCTTGGTGCTGATTAATTTAATCCAGATTTTACACATCAACAAGTAGTCCAAAATACAGTGAAAAGTCCTTTTTTTATTTAAAAACAAAAAGAAAGAAAAAAAAAAGATGGACAATTTTTTTGAGAGCGAGAAGCACTAGAGGACAGGATAACTTAGAAAATAGTATTATAGCAGTCATAAAAATTCTTCTAAGAAATAGAAGATACAAGAATTGGACATCATCTAATGGAGACAAAATATCCCACGCTTGGAAAGAAAAAACATGAGAACTTACTTCAGAGGATTAGCCAACAATCTTTGACCAATTGTCACAAAACTGGTCTCCTGATTTGACATGAACCAAGCAAGAGAAGAAACACTGAAACCCCAGAGCAAGAATAATCAGAAAAACTGAAATGAGAAATTTTAGTCAGAAAACAAAAACATTAACATATGAGGAACCAAATGGCTATACCTTCCAGTAAATATATGCTCCCTGAGTCCAAGAATACTTGGGTACCTCACACCATCATGCTTCTTAAGAAACTCTTGCAGCAAATTTCTCATCTTCAAAGCTTCTTCCATATAGTTATCCTATAAAAGGGGATATCTCAATCACTTGGCATGATATAAGACCTTACAATGACAAGTTCTTTCATATGACCATCATACCTGATTCATATCTATTGCTTGCAAGCCTTCTCCGCGTGTGAAAATTATGGCATGATTCTGATTTTCAGGCTTACCCTCACCCAAAATAGCTGGTCCAGGGAGTTTTATTTTATAAATGACCTGATAAAGACAATCAAATGAAAATTAGTAAAAATTGATCAGTTAAACATAATGGAGTAAAAAGAGAATTGGGACAAGGGCAAAAGTTCAACAAAAGAATTGTATTTAATGCTACAATAACTACAGATCCCTTGTCTATCCAGCTTGAAAGTAAAGTATATGAGTAATTAAAAATCACTCAATGAGAGAAACCATTGTTTCTTTATATAAGCGAAGGAATTGAGAAATACATCAAAATGTTGCAGAGTTTATTTATTTCTGCATGGATGTCCACAAGATCAAAAAAAAAAAAATCATTATTCATGATATTTTTTATAAAAGAATACCTTATTTGAGAGAAGAAAGGGATAGTTGTCCTCCATGACAAATGCACAACCATAAAACAAAGTAAAAGCAGTCAAGCTCATCAATAAAACAAACTCTCCAATCCTTCTGCATATCTATCAGGGAGACCCCCTTAAAGAAACACACGTTCATAAAATGACATAAATTAACGGGTGACTTCATATGGCTGTCAGGTTGTCAGTAGCTGAACCTGACATTAACAGTCTAAGTTGGGGTCTATCATGTAAATCTCAATGTCAAATGAACATTCAGAAAGCCCATTTACTATAGTTCAGAACAAACAAACTTGCGCTGGATGCAAATATGACATTAAGTTATATTATTCATGAGGATAACCATATACCAGACTCCCAACATAACACTAGTGGTAGGAAGGATGAGATAATTATCTATAGGCATCATTTATCAAAATCCCAAAGGGTCACCTGGTCCAAATACTGCACAGGCTCTGAAGAGCTACTGGATTTTGGCATAGCCTTCACCAAGCATGAGTAATAAACCTTCTGGTTGATCTTTTTTGGTCGGTCTTTGCTAGGTTCTTCCACCTCATCTATATAAGCCACTCGAAGTGAAGGATGTCTGCCAAAGTAAAATATATGCACCAATTCATAAGTGCAAAATACATCAGAACTAGAAAAATTATCAAGCTTGAACACTTACGTTGTCATCAGCCTCAGTATGTCTTGTGCACGAGCAGCACCAGATCGTTTGTCTATCCCGTATTGTTGACATGATACTACATATGTGAATTTCATATCAGCAACTGCCTGACACTGCGTCCACAATGACCTTTCCCCCCTTGAGTTATCATCTGAATTTTCTATGGCTTTATAACCCTCCATCAAATCTGCACAATCACAACATTTCAGCCAGAAAAGTCAAAACTTCACTAATTCATACAACAAATAGTTTTAAGTTACAAGTTTCATTCACTAACAAAATGATGATAAAAGTACTTCTAATGATGTTTCATTGAATCATTCCCAAGAGAAGGACCAGTTACCTTCATCTTTAGCCATATCAAGAAAAGCCTGAAGCTCCAAAGCTTTTCTGTAGTACATCATACCTCTTACTGCATCAGTAAGAATACTTCATTTAATTAAATGGATAAGTAATAAACAGCTGACATACTGAGACTAGAACATAATTGTATATTAAGTATAAGCACTCTTGAGTTTGCCTGTGTGTGCGTGTGCATGTGTGTGTGTGGAAAGAGAGAGAGCAGAGCAAACCAGTTCTAGTCAATGTTTGGCCTCTATATGAAGCCCAGAGACGAAGTTCTTCCTCTAACTCATCATTTCCTTTAAGCTCCTCCTCACTAGAGCAATTCACTCGCTGAAGAAAGTTGTTCCACTCATCTGTGCATCAATAATTATATAAGTAACAAGTAACACATAGATACCCATCCGTAAGACTTTTACACTTATCAAGGATTGTGATTTATAGGTAAGGGTGAACCTGGAAAGATCTTTTGCAAGTAGAAGAGTATTGAAACACCGTCTTCATTGGGTGATTCCAACTCACGCAAGGAGAAGAGAACCTCCTCTGTGTAGTATGGTGTTAAAACCCTACAAACAAAGACATCCATAACAAACAAATGAACATGAACCTAACTTGATTAGGATTTCATACTTTCAAATAACAAAATTTAGTCTCATTAAATATCCATCAGTTGAGTTAGTGTGTTGGAGAACAATTTTAGGCTCAAGTATATAAGAAAATAGTACGGCTTTCAGCACATTTTAACAAATAACACAGCCTCTTTTTCTACTTTGGCATTCCTCCAAAAAAAAATTATTCCAGAATAGTTTCCTACGGAATGCAAACTAAAATTGAAGATCGATTTTGGCATGGCTTTCACAACATTATAATAGCAAAAAATTTATTAATCACAAACTTTTGCCACATAGCACATAGATACTGTAGAGACCTAGAAATCCTTAAATGCCAACAAATAAACTGTAAGAGATAGGTGTATATTATACTAATAATATAATTCATACATGGTTTAGAATCTTCAGTTAACGATTTAGTATGATAAGGAACTCAGTCACATAATGCAGATTGCATATTGGAAGGGGAATCTCAGCAAGCTTTAACTTCACTGATTTGCAATTCAACAGGACAACATGCCACAGAATTTGGGTATAAGAGAAAACTTACGAGAATGAAAGCATATTGCGAACTTTGGGTGCTGTTGGCATGTCCATAAACAGTGAATTTGAAAAGAAAGAAATGCGCCTTCTTGCTTCTAAGTTAGATGGTACATCCATGGCAGATTCTTTTGTGGTAAGAAGCAAGTAAAGTCGTTTAATCTGCAAATAAAAAACATGTCAAGAATCCATGAGGAATGAACTTTACTATGATAATTTTCACCAACATAATCCTATTACGGACAAACCTTCTCTGTCCAAGCATCAGTCACTGGGTTAATCGGGAACTTGATAGCTCCTTCAGATGCAAATAACTGGTATTGTGGCTCCTCGTGAAGCATCCCATCATGTCCAGATCCACCATGGATTGAATCTACCAAACTATCCAAGCAAAATGATACAATCACAATTAATTGGGGAAGAAGAAACAATTTGGACCTGTTGAAATATTGAACTACAGGTATGTATCACCTGAATATATGATCTTCCATCATTATATCTCTTGTCACCACCTCCAGCATGTCCTGGAATAGAATCACAACTTGATCCCTTTCTTCCTGTTTATTGTCTAACTGCAATAATTTAAATTGATAGTAAGACTTTGACAACGATGCTGAAGAGAAACTAAATGCAATCAATTGCAGAAAAGAGCGTTTAAACATTACCAAATATTTAATGAGCTCAACAAACAGCCCATAGAGGTTAGGAAGAGCACTCATCCTGAATTCAGTTATTAGGTCACCAGCATCTATATGTTTGTCAACTTCAGAGAATATGTATTCTATAACCCTGAAATAACAGATGCAAAACAAAGAGAAAATCAGATCAAAGAAAAAAAAAATCTTTCAAAAGTCAGCTCATTATTGAAAAGATATAGCACCAAAAGCAAGGATCCTAGTTATTTCCCATGGCATTTTACTAGGAGATTTTTTTTATTTTTTTTTTATTTTCAATATCAAGATAGGAATATTACACTATAATGTCACTCATAAAGTATAACTACTTACATGACCAACCACATCTAGGAATATTACATTATAATGTCACTCCAAAAGTATAACTACTTACATAACCAACCACATCAAAGTACTTTTAAGAGACTTACTGTTTCTCGCGGTCCCCTTGAACCAAAAACTTAATGATGCTCTTAAATGAAGCATAGCATTCACGAACAGCACAAGACATGTAGTTGTCAAACTCAATTCGTTTTTTCAGCTCTCGATCCTTTCCATTGCTGTCCTTAGCCATATCTAATGCAATTGGGATCTATGGAGAAGATGCACAGTTACAAAATAGACAAGTAGGTAACAGAGTTTCATGAATTAGAGAAAATAAACAAACCTTGCTAGCAAGTAGAAATGGGGGCCACTGTATAAGGTCCAACTCACGATCAGCCCAATAAGGTACAAGCAAAAGGTTCATTTCCCTGAATAATACAATTACCTCAGAATACTACTTTAGAAATAATATAGTGCTCTATTAATATATAGTGTGAGAGAGACATCCAGAATCATAAACTTATATATGCGATTACCTATCACTGATAAGATCTTCTTCTCTAAAACTAGTGATTATTTGATTCCATAACTGAGCAAATCTTGCAGCTTCTTTCTCTTTGTTAGATGGGATCTGCATCAATTATTCAATGTAAATCAAAACAAAGATGTTCTAATTCGTAATTACAAGCTCAAGAAAGTGATGGTAAAATCATTAACCTCAGCAAATCTGCGAGATAAAGTGGCCTTCAATCCTTTTTTCTTTGGTTCACTCTTTTCCTCTGGAATCAAACAGGCATTGAAGGCACCAGGCAGTGATTGAAAACGAGATCTGAGCATTCCTAGTGTTCGTATCTGAAACCAGTAAAAGTAGTTAAAGCAAAATGGTCACCAAGGTACCAAACAGCTGACAAATAAAGGAAAGCCAACAAAAGATATGCAATCACTTAGGATGTGGCAAGGTATAAATGGGACAAGTGATCAGGATATTTTTTCCAGAAATACAAGTCATACAAAGGCAGAAAGAAGAGAAGCATAATAAGAAGGCCCTATCCACTCCCCAACATAAGAATTAAGGAAACAGCAAAATCTACATGAATGACAATAAAGACCAATACAATACCATACCCATGGAAGACATGAATAATTCACTTCTGCAAGTAACAACAAATTTTCTAACAAAACTATGCAAGGAGTAGAACACATTATCAGAATATCTAGCAAAATGAATTCCAATACTACTATGCTAGATATCTCTAAGAAAAATTTTGAGAAGAAACAAAAGCCACTCCACAAGCATATTATATTCACAGAATTTTGACATGAAAAATCCCTACAGAAAAGATAACCTTTTAAAACCTAGGGAGCAAAAATCACATTAACGACTTTTCAACAGAATTTTGACATGAAAAATCCCCACAGAAAAGATAACCTTCTAAAACCTAGGGAGGGAAAATCACATTAGCGACTTTTCAACACAACTGATGGATGCAATTTGCAAGAAAAATATTCCGGCGAAAATATGGAATCCCACCATAGTATGTTCAAAAAATAAAAATACAGTAAGCAAGAAATATAAAGGATCCAACAAGCCATTATTGAAATGATCATAAGCATACACAACATACTAACCTCTCCAAGGCGACGGAATGCACCATATATACCACCAAATAAAGTAGAGAATATGGCATACCAAATTTGGGTATCCATAAAGTATACCTGAGAAAAAGGAGTTAGACCATTATGCTGCAAGATCTTAGAAAGGGATGTGTGAATCAAGGACATTATAAATCATACCAGAATAATTGGAGACCAAACTGCAATTACAACACCGATATTGTTCCTAGCTGCAAAGCCAACAACGACATATAAAACCTTTTCTGAAGAATAAAATAGCATTAAAAATAGTGTTCACACTCATTACCTCGGGGAAAGAATTCATGCCACTGGAAATTTGTGATTTTAACGCTCATTATAGCTTTTGTTGGGCCCACTAGAGGTTTTATCTACAGGAAAAAAGGCACTTAGAATAAGTAAACTTCATTGCTTATTCTAAAGAAACAAGATTGAAACTGCAGTCAAATCTAATAAGGCCCAAACAATAAAACAAGGAGGATTAAGCAAAAATTGAATATATTCATTTCATAAGTCTGTATCAGTATTAAGTATTGACCAACTGTTTCATCAAAGTATAATGCACTGCTCCAGAGACCTGATTGAAACTACAGTTAAATCTAACAAGGCCCAAAATGAAACAAGGAGGATTATGCGAAAATTGAGTATATTCTTTTCACAAGTCTCTATGGGTAATAAGTATTAAGCAACTGTTTCATCAGAGTATAAATCATTCCTCCAGATAGGTCTGACAGTAATAAAATATGACAATATTTGAATTTTCAGGATTAATGATAAGGCAGCACCTCTATATAGTAACTGAAAGCCAGCTTTGTCACAATAAGGAGGACCCAGAACATTGTGTACCTGAAAATGTAAACATTCAGACATTAACATCATTCACAGCAAAGTAACATTGTGTACTTAGTGAAGTTACACCATTCACAGCAAAAAACAACATTTTAATTCTAGATTCTTACTTGAACAGGGAAAACGTGCTCTCATGCATTCCCCTACCAACATACAGACGAGGCTGCCAATCACAAGGCATCACAAACATCAAGTTACAAACTGTTTGCCTCAGTTACAACAGCTGAAAACAACTACCACTTGGTGTACCAAATCAAAACAGTAAAAAAAAACACAGGGTTGCTCTTTTGCCTACCTGTGACCACCACATCATTAGCATCACAATCCTATAGTTCGACCTCTCAAGAAAACGGCGGATAAATGGGAATAGAAAGAATATTCCAGCTAGCATATTCGGTGACAGGTATACAACAACAGCCAAAATAAACAATGAAGGCGAACTTGAATTGTTCCCAAACCAACTTTTGATGGTTTGAGCAAATCCAGGAGGATTTTCCCAAGTATACGCGTAAGTAACTGATAGAATAATCACCCACGCTGCAGCTGAGACAACTTTGAGAATGTATCTTAACTTAACGTGGACAGACATACTCCGCCGTGCTTTCCAACTGAGGATCACATCCAGAACAGCTGCCAAGAGAACAAAAAAGGATTACCACAAGCTATTTCCACTGTGAACACTGTTCCTAAAATATGACCACTTTCAGCAGAAAAAACACAAAAAAAAAGGATAAAGCAAATAAATATTAACTTCACTATCCCATTATTTTAATTTTGAGGTAGCATAAATCCTGAGGGTAGGTAGCAGTGTTAACTTATCACTAGATTTACTGTGGAACAGAGTGGTGTTCTTTTTTGCTGTATTCTCTTGCATAAGGAGGATTTCTTGTCCTACTTTTTCTTAGTACCCTTTCTCTATTTCTAATGAAATTATTTATATATACATATACATAAACACCAAGTCAAGGAAAAATAAAAAATGAAGAAATAAAAAAGAAAAACTGCTAAGTGCCAAGCCAAAGAAATAAGTCATGCTTCCCTGTTTAGAATAGCTTCCCACAAGCATAAAGGTACTATATTTTCCTCTACTAGCTTCAAGCCTGCACCACTATTTTCCTCTAACAGCTCAAATTTTCATCCACGACTCAAGTCATCTTTTTACTAAAGTTGCAGCATGCATATGATAATGCAATTGAACTTATCTCACTTGGCAATTCATATTCAGGAATCAGGATACTCTTTAGAAAGATTCAAATCACTATTAAAAGACAATATATTGCAAATCTAGTCAGATTCACTTCGCTGTCACATAAATGTTTCAAGCTGGAGTGTCTCAATTCTAATAGCAGACCAGTAACAAAATACAGAAAACCATTAAATCCTGAAATGGCTTGATGTTACACACATCAACAGCAAGCACCTGTAATGCTGTGAGAGCCAAGTTTACAAGTTGGTTGCATACATGGCCCAGCTCACTTTAAAATGTTGGGAACTTTTTACAGTAAGTAGTATGGGAATAGAGGTGATAATACATCAGTCTTGTCAAAATCATAAGGCAGCCAGAGGCACCAAGCCTCCAAAACACCTAGGTGGTGAGGTTGGGCAGGCACCTCATTGAACTGAGGCGGCCATTCAAAAAATGATTGATATAGGTTAAAATCATCATAAAAATAAGACTTGGTGCAAAGCAAGTGATGAGAAACCAGAAAAACCATATAAAGACATATTAGAATATAAAACAAAGCTCATTTTAAGTCCACAACACAAGACAGCAAAAAAATATTAAAATCATAAGTGCACAGCAGTACAGCACACGTAACCAGGATCTTCAACTGATTGTACTCCCAACCAGCTGTCTAAAGGTGGCTGCCTCAGCCTCCTTGGCATTTAGGTGAGGCACTATTCAGGCTAACACCTCAAAAATACCTGATGCAAGTGATTTAAATAAACAGTTCAGCCAAAGACACACATGCCCTGAGGCCTGCCTTATTGAACTGTCTCACCTCAGGTACTTTCTGAGGCACTGGCCCTAAATAGCGTTTCACCTAAGCACAGCAACAGTAGGTTGCAGTTTCACAAAGCAACACAACTGACCGCAAGTAAGGATAAGGCACAAGTTTACAAGTTTAATATCACCATTGATTACACATAGGATTATATATATTGCTAAAAGTGGCCATTACTTACCTTGCCCAAGCTTCAATATAGCCGCTGTTATAAACACACTCAGCACCTTCTTGAATACATCAGCAATAAAGATTGCACTTGGATCCCCAGACCCATTCCAAGCAACAATAATCATAGCCTAAATATGAATTAACCATTTTCAGAAGTGGATCTTATTTGGCAAGTCATTAAAAGGAAGGGGAGGGGGGGAATGCAGAAAAAATTTAGTACCTGCAAGCACAGAATGAAAAAACTCCACATGCGATCAAAGCTTCTGAAAATATGCCAAAATGACCTTATCTCAACAAAATTGACTTTTCCGACCCATCTGTCCTTGTTCGTAGCAGGCTTGTTATCCTGAAAAATAAATTACAGCAAGGCTTAAAATACAGTACCACATTGTTTCAGCGGTAATGATCCCAAAATCCACTTATACAAGACAATAAAAATATTTACAAACACGGATTAAACATTTTTCCATTTTTTTATAGCTAATATCATAGTTAAGCACAAAAAGTTTTCTTCCCTTTTTCGTTACTAGTAATCCACCAATATATACCATTATTTACTTTCCAAACATAGCAAATGAGAATGAGTAACTTATATACAGATCAGAAAGAAATACCAACAGTACAAAAGACCATACAGGGAAACCTCTTGTATGATTAGAAAGAAAAGCCCTAGCAAACAACAAAAATTAGATCCGAAACTCAACAACTGCCAGTCCAGAGAGGGCTTTTAAATCCAGATCAAATCTATAGCCTGGGAAGATAACATAAACCAAACACTATACTACGTATACCAGACTGGCTTTCACCCAAAAGCTTGAAACCATGAAAAGCCAGATTCACTTCTACCAAAAGCACCATAAAACAAAAATTGCTCCTCATTTCAATTAGAACAACTCTAACATATAACTCTTCAACCTAGAAACAATAGTACCAGTATCCTAAAAGAAATACTAAATTATGAGAAAAATCCAATCTCGAAATCCCTTTAGCAGCTATAAGCTAACAAAAGCTTGACTCATTTCCCACTACATCCACCCTGCAGAATAATGGGCACACATATATATATGTACATATCGTACACATATATATATATATATATATATACGCATACTATATGCCCAAAAGTGCTGCAGCCATATTCACAAGATCCAATGAACAACAACTAGGTGAATCCCCAAGGAAACTACATATATCTTCATTTGTTTAACAGAAGGCACAAGTGAGAGAGAATAAGGATTATAATCACTGCTTACATTAGATTTGTCAAAAACAATTTGCTCAGTCAGCAGACAAAAGAAATCAGCATCTGCACGCATTGGCCAACCTAGCCGGAAACAATCAACTGACCTACAATTGTGTCATAAAACGTTAATAACTAGACAGGTATAAATAATAAACAGGAAAGGAACAAAATTCTGAACAGCAAAGTATACCAGAAATATTCATTTAAATCATCATAGTTCCTCCATTGAGAATGCTTTGACCTCCCCCTTTTGCTGCGTTCAGCTTCCTGTTGAACAGAGCAACCATTAATTTTTTATTAGAGAGATCACCAAAATGAAAATGATAAAATTGAATTATATATTTGTGTGCGCTTCCAGGAAGAAAAAAACACAGAAGGAAAAGAAGACAATAAACAATGGCAGAATGCACCTTTGCAATCACGTGATAGATAGGAGTAACAACTTTTCTTAAGAAAGCCTCCTCTTCACCTCCATAAGCTGGCTTGACATTCTCTCCTGTCATTGGACTGACATTACCAGCAAGCATACCATACAATTCAAAAGCCATCTACAAGAACCACAAAATGTCATCATTTAACAAAGTGGAAGTACCCCAACAAAGAATCTCATTCAATTACACAAAAAATCTATGCAAATGACAACGGTACCCAATACCCATGTGAGCATACACCAAAATCATAAGTATAAAAAGAAAAATATATATATACACACACATATACATAGATACAAACATATCACAACATGAAAACTTCATACCACAATATGAACAGCCATAAACAGCAGATTTCATATATACATACATACATACATATATATATATATATATCACAACATGAAAACTTCAAGCAGATTTTGCATCACTTGGACAAAAAATATCAACAAGAATTGAACAAATTTTGTATGTGATTTAAGATTCAAGGAATGTCTGTCTTAATTGGATAATATCAAATGACTCAAGCAGGACAGGGCAGTTGTCACGCTAGTGATATCTCTTCTTCCATTCCTGCTTTGTTTCAAACATCAGAAAACAAAACCTCTCCTTTGAGATTTAAACAGGGATCATTTCTCAATGACGCCACTGGGTAAAAACTCCAGATTTCCAACACATTATCACCATTAAAAAAAAAAAAAAAAAAAANAAAAAAAAAACAGCTTGTACCCCAAATGGGTAAATGGCCAAAAGAGCAACACATACAGAGGATCACCCAATTAGTTATATAGGGCATTATAGCCTGAGAAGAATATTTACACCGGGAGGGAAACATTAACTAGTTCCGTCCCTGTAAATATTTGTTATGAGCTGTCCTTTTCAGTCATTTCCCCAACCTAAAATTTCTTGGTAGAATTGAAAAGGCAACATAGACACACAGACATACACACGAGATAACCCATTTAGTTTCATATTGCCAACTTCAACTTCAGAATTACTTCTCATCGCAAATGCAATCAAGACATATAAAAAATTTGATCAAGGTCAAACTTTGAGGCTTATTTTCCTGTGTGTAATAAAAAAATCCACCAACACAAAGTTGAAAATCTTGTTAAACGGAAAAGAAATATTATTGTAACACTCTCTCATTCACACATATATGAAAGCATGGCCCTAGAATATAAAATAAATACCATATAAAATAGTTCAAGTTATTAAACATACATGGTGATATATATAGCAAAGGCATTCTGGCATGAATCTTAAGTTGGCAGCTTCACCCCAGATCAGAAGATACAGACCCATGTATAGTAATTTACGCTGTTGCACTTCTTGCTGTATTGTTGGTAACCTGCAATATGCATTTATGAGATATGATGCATGCAAAACCAAATAATACATATGTTTCTTTGGAAAACTAGATAAAGAGTTTAAGGAAGGAAACAGATCAGAAGCCCAAATACTGACTTCAAAATTCACATCTCAATTTAAGTGCCTATTCTAGTGATTTTACATTGTAAACTAGAATATAAAAATATAAATCCCCTGGCCTCCCAAGGAAGGAAACAATTTCAATATCTTCCTTCCAAATCACCATGTGGAGTCAAACTAACAGCTCCTAGTCAGAAAGACAGCATCTATCTTTCAACAATATGAGAACAGAAACTCTTACCAAAGGCTACTTTTCCGACCCAAATACTTGCACCATTTTTTGTAGTTTTTGAAAAGTTTCTTCATCACTTCTGTCAATGCACGCTCATCCAACTAAGCAAATAACATATGCAAGTCAGTACCACATCAAATACAAATTGCTAAATGTATATTCTTATGGAAAATCCTAATGAAAAAAATAAGTTGATAAGCATATCATTCCACAGATGAAGATACATCATCATCAGAATGGAATGCACAGAAGCAACATAAGCACGGTGCATAACTTTTAAACCCACTGAGATTGCAAATAAAGCCAGAAGGAAAAGGAAACCATTTACACAAAATAGCAGGAAGGAAACAAAATAATATTTTGCCACATGATATATTGACATCTAAGAAAATCATCATCCAGAAGATATGTTGTCCTCAGAATGAACAACACAAAAACAACATAAGCATGGTGCATAACTCTTAAACCCATTGAGATAACAAATGAAGCCAGAAGGCAACCATTAACACCAACTAGCAGGAACGAAACAAAAAAAATGTTTTGCTGCATGATATATTGCATCTAAGAAAATCATCATCCAGAAGATACACTGTCATCAGAATGAACTGCAGAGAAGCAACATAAGCATGGTGCATAACTTTCAAAATCCGTTGAGATTGCAAATGAAACCAGAAGGCCACCATTTATATCAAATAGCAGGAAGGAAACAAAAGAAATATTTAGCCGCATGATACATCGACATCTAAGAAAACCATCATCCATCTATAAGAGACCAATTTTAACACCAAGAATGTATTATTATTAAATGCTTCCACCTCCCCACAAGCTATGGGAAATTATCAATATAAAATGTTCAAACTAGGTTTCAATTTTGTGTATAAAATTAAGAGTGAAGGACAGCACCTGCATTGAAATTGAAACTATTAATAAAGAGAGTGAAAGCTTTAGAGGCAACATAATATCTAACAAATGTCACAGAGCTCTAGCCCTAAGTTTGTGATGCTGTCTGCAGAGAAAGAAGCAGCGCATACACTGTGTACTACAGCAAAATAGCTTCTAAGACAGTACTAATAGAGCATGCATTAGCAATCAAGTATAAAGTTCAAATTAATGCAAGAGGTAAAGAGGACAGAGAGTAACATTTATTATGACTAATGTTTTCCTTGGGGATATAAATGAAACAAAGGGTCAATTATCCACATAGAAACTAACCTTTGGCTGTTGATCAGGCTTGGGAAATTGTCTTATGTGCACATTTGCAAGCAATAAGATCAGGTGCTCCCTCTGATTTGCCACGTTATGCTTCTGCATTTTATATAAATATATATTAAAAACAACAGATGGTAAACAACCTTAATTGGATTCAGTAGTGAGTCTAGTGACCATAAAGTTTTTTCCTGCTAAAATATTGCAAGACTCAAAAATGCATAGAAAAAGGAGGCATCTTCCATTTGTCCTGTACCTGAAATCCAAACATTGCCCCAAGCCAATCAAGAATGTCTTCATCTTTTTTCTTCTTGTAGTCTTTAGGCCAGGGAAGACCCCTAGTGTTACGAAGAGCAAACACAGCAGCTTGGATCTGTAAAAAATTATGAATATTTTAATCAATTGCGGAAAAGATATAAAAGTGGCCAGAAATATGCATGTAAGAAACTAAAGGATATACCTCAGGAAACCTCATGATTGCCTGATTTGCACTATCAGGATCAAGAGGAAGAATATTGTAAGGGACTAAGATCTCTGTCTTTTCAGCAACTTTATCTTGAGTCTCCAAAATCTATTACAGTGTCAACAGCATATCAATCATAAATGTCACAACCAGTAAAATCCAAAAATCTAAAAAGAAAATTCAATTAGAAATATATTAAATATGGATTGAAGGAAATGGAACACCAATAGGAAAATAACATCTAAAGAGGGATGAAAAAATAACCTCACGATCAACTTCCATAGATTGTGTCATGTTAACAGCCTTTAAAACCTCAAACAGAACATTAGCAGTCTGGTATGCCTTGGTTAGCTGTGCACTAAAAAGAAGCAGACGAGTTCATTGTCAGTCATGCAATAGCCAGTGAACAAAATCATATAGCACATTACCTAGTGAACCTACCGATCAGCTTTATCAGCAGCATTTTGTAAAGCTTGGATATATTTTTTGTAGTAATGCTGATAGAAACTCTGCATCTCACGAGCATCACTTTTTTTAACCCTTCCCTTGAGTGTTGGATCATTTTCCTAAAAACAGAGCAAGACAACAAGAAATAAATATAATTAATATGAAATAGTTTCATATAAAATAGATGCCTTGATCATTATTAAAATCTTAGTATGAGCAGTTGTTCATTCTAACAGCAAAAAGGTTCATATAAAAGCTCTTCAGGAGATTTTATAGTTTAAATTCAAATCTATGTCACCTTTAACAAGGAAAGGAAGTATCAGACAACATGACCTCCAAAGTGGATAGAGCTAAAAGCTTAGAGCCTTTAAAATGTACAAAATTCCATCTAAGCAGGGTAGCCATCAACATGACACTTTCCACTAATGCTTATAAAATATGTTGTATGCTTCAGTGACATAATTCAATCACTCCCAAAGTACCCATGAGCAGGGGACCACTCAATAGACACTTTTCAATCCATGCTTAAAAACATATTGTATGCTTAAGCTTCCCACCTCAACTACTAAAAATAGTGCCCAGGAGCTTGATAAATGTCCTCTTCCAATGACATATTAATGAAGAACAAGGACAGAAATACTCCAAAGTTGACAAATTCTTTGTGATTGATAAATTCAGAAAAAGTTTCAAAAGAAGTGAAACATTAGAACTACAATAAGGCTAACTTATCCAAACATATAATAAAGACCCTAAATTACAAATCAAAATTACCAAATCAAATACTATAATCAACAAATAAAATCCATAATTCTTGGATCAACAAACTCGATAAAAATTATTCCCATTCTAAATCACATACTTTCATGGTTCATAGCCTTAATGGGTATGATAAAGGGCACAGCTATAGCAACCAGATCCGGATAAGGCAAACCAGATTCACCTATGTTATATCTTCAAAAGACCAATAGATAAATGCAAATATCCAAATATGGGCGGCAACAACAAATACATTAGCATGCATTTGGAATGTCAAGTCACATATGAATAGTAGCAAGGAGTTATTGGCAATAATCATACTAACTGTCTCTAGTACAAAGAAACATTTTAATGCTTACTCTTTCAAGGCGTTGAAGAAGTGCAGTTTTGAATTGCCGAACACCACGACCACTTGAAGTTGGGTCCAACCTATGAGCCTTCTCAAAGGCATAAAACCGGCCTACAAGAAAAAAAATTGCATGCATCACTTAGAAAGAAAGACAGTCATGCATCAGTAAATAACGAATATTTAAAGGACAAACAGCAAAGAAACATTTCCACAAACAGGAATCATGCCACAAAAAGTTTCAATAACTTGCCAAAGCCTATGAAAGAAATTTCATACACAGGTTAGAATAAAATTAAGGGAGAATTATTCCCAGGTTTGAGAACCTAGGAATAAAGACCAAATGGTGCAGAAGCAGGCACCTTCCACACTATTTGGTCTTTTTTTACCAAATTTGAACCTTGGAGTCCTTTTCCCTAAGATTAACAAGTTCAGGAATCTGTGACCTAACTGTTCCACAACAACACAGAAAACAATTTGTTTAAATGAAATTATTAGAAACATGCAAAGGGGAGGGAGAAAAGTTGTAAATACTCTAGAATGAAATGATAACTTTTGGATAAGTTTTTAAATGATCAAATGGTCATAATTCTCAGCCCTTAACATGCATTTTGACATCTAGAGAAAAATAAGTCATTCTGCCTCACACCATGTGAACAGTAATATGGAAATTAAATTTGATGATCCGTTATACTATTGAAAATGCATTACCAAGTGGTTGATATCCTTATTCAATGTCACAGTATAATAATTAATTTTATTTTTTTTTTTAATAAAAGAACACTTCATTAGGAGAGTAAGAAAATACAGAGCAGGAGGAAATAGTTAGTTAACTTTGGGGATAATCAATCAACTTGAATAAAAAAAAGAAAGGTATCAATAGATATCTACATTTATGTGATCAACAAGGACACTTTTCATCACTAGCCCCAGACAAATGTTTACAAGGTGTTATATTTCAAATCCAGTCAAATGTTTTAATAAGCAGGAACATTACATTCGTCCACTGAGACTGCTTTCAGAAATCAATAAGGCCATAACTATTCGCAAGAAATGAACTTATTGGAATATATACACATCTAACATTATAAACAATAGAAGGAATTAAAACATGATATGTTGTGATTGCCAAGCTCAATAGGATGTCCTGCAACAACACTGTTAAAAGTTAAACAATAAACTAAAAGGCATAATCATACAGAAACAATTTTGTGGCCATTTACCGACCCATGCCTCCTGAGCTACAGCTAAAGTAAAGAACAGTGAACGCGATCTCAGCCACCACTAGGCAGAACAGGGATCAATGACAACATCAATTGAACACCAAATTTTCTCGTATGCATGCACGTGGCACACAGATACTCCACTAAGCAGGTAGATAAAACAGAAGCAAGCAGAGAATGTTAGTCAGATAAGCACAAACACAAAGATTGGCTTTTTTGACAACGAAGAATACTACATGCTGGTTTAGATAAAATGCAACCGAAGACAAGAGCCTAATCAACGTTAAAAATCAGACCCCACAAGATACATTTCACTTAGTCTGTGAACAGATACAGAACCATAACTTTCTATACATGAAAACCAAAAATTAAGAAAATGCATAATGTGCAATCAACTTACAGAGATAAGCAACTCTTGGATGGGTATTTTCAACTTCATTAGCAACACGAAGAATAGGTGCAATCTCAACGAGAGACGAAGGAACAACCTCACTATCAAATATCGATTCTCCAAGGTTCCCAGCAGTCTGCGTCCGCATGATCCGCCTCTGCGGCTGCTGCGGCTGCTGGTCTGAAGTGGAAGCCCTGGACGACATTTTCTCAGACTCGAATCAAACTCACAGAATCCGAAAGACCCAGGCTTCCTATTGAGTAAAACAAACACACACAAAACAGTCAGAGTAGTAATAACCCAGAATCATACATCAATCAAACAATCAGAAGCATAAAGCTCCATGAACAAAGGAACAGAAAAAGTACCAGCTAACTCAGAAAGCTAAGCCTCTGATTCCAACATCTGCAATAAAAAAAAAATGATACATTCTTAAGTTAAAATGCAACACAGAATACCAAGAAAATCATGCGCATTGAGAGAGAGAGCTTACAAATAGAGCCAAGGGAGTAGTTACAGGCAGAGCAGAAACCCTAGGAGAGAGAGAGAGAGAGATATGGCAGAGGAAGAAGAGTTGAGAGACAGAGAGAGTGTCTGCAAGTGTAAGCTACTTAGCAGCAAAGAAAAGCAAAGCAGTGTGTGTGAGAGCCTTTTGGGAAAGTGAAGTTACTATCGAGTAGTAATAACCCATTCTACATTTCTACTGTAGTTATAGTGGGGTCAGATTCTCTTGGAATTTGGTTCTTCAGAAGGGCGTGGGGTTTCCGCCGAAATAACAGTAGTGCCACTGAGCTCTCGAGTTAGTGGTTCACAACTAACCGTTGTAGTTTTTGAATAATTAAAATCTCATTAACTTTTTGAATTTTCAAAATCTATCCTAACGTCAAATAAAAAAAAAGTTTTTAAAAAAATAATTAAATGGATGGTTTCTGTTTTTGTTTTGGTAAAAAATGGATGGTTTCTTTACTTCAATGATAAAGTTTGCAGAAAAAAATATCTGTTTTAAAACTATATATCAAACTACTAATATTTTCTTTTAAATTTGAGTCACTTCATTACATTTAAAGTAACTTGTTAAGTCGTTCTATGAACAAATAAAATAACCTAAAGCTGTCAATACATAATGGGTCGTTGTTTAATCATTTCATTGCATAATAGAGCAACTTAACAAAAAAAATTTAAAATTTGCAATGTATGGTCATTTATTTTTAGGTCACTTCATCACTCATGACAAGTCACTCCATGCATGATGGAGTGACTCAATAAAATAAAATAAAAAAACTTTAATATTTTGGTATTTTGTTTCAAAACATGAATAAATAGACGTTATAACTAAGAAACATGATTCATACAAATCAATCTATTGAAAAGTTTTCTCATTATATTTGGCATTTGCTAGACAAATAGAAGATAGACAGAAGGATTATTCTCATACTAATATGAGTTACAGAAGTTTATCTAAATTTTTAAAAAAATCTGAACATCTATGGCAAATAAAAAATAATAATATGCATATACCATTATTACCTTGAGTTATGAGTATTTTCATTAATGTCATATCATAAAAAGGATTAGCTTTGTGGTGGTGACAAGTATGTCATGTGTGAATTGGCATATGTAATATATTTGATTTTTGTCTCTATTAATTTATTGGGGTCAAGCCACAAGATTTTTTTCGGAAATTAACGAGTTCGGGCATGAATCTATCTTACGCTTAGACTAGAGCTCTTAACTAATGAAGTACTTAAAAATTGGCTTAAACACCATCTCACCTCATACAAAAATAAATCATTAGTGATATGTTTCTTCAAAATAATAAAATCTCAGTTTTCTTATTTGAATTTTGTAAAATTATCAGTTTCCAGCACTTAGGTTTAAACAATAAAATTTTAATGAAGTAATCAAATATATCTTAAATCAGAAATATATATTATTTTTTGATTCATTAGAGGCTACAATATGGGAAAATTAACTAAAAAAATGCAATTTAATTAAAAAAATTCATAATTAGGTTAGTTTTAAAAATAATTACAGAAATGGGTCAGTTTTTAAATGTAATAAACGTCAATGTGTTTTTGTAAGAAAATGCCAAATCAATTACGCGTTTTAATCAATAAACGCAGAATTAAAATTGCGTTTTAAGTAATAAACGCCAAATTGAAAAATGAAAAAACACTGAATTGAAAAATGAAAAAACGTTGAATTGAAAAATGGCCAGCTGACATTGACCTCGGGACTAAGGAAAACGTTGATTTGATTCTGCGTTTTCCAATGAAAAACGCAGAATCAAATTCGCGTTTTATGTATAAAACGCTAAAATGATTCTATGTTTTTCATTAAAAAACACAGAATCAAATCAGCGTTTTCCTTAGTCCCGAGGTTGACCGTTGGCCTTTCACCCCCCACCCCTTCACCTTCTCCCTCCGGCCTCTTCTTCTTCTTCACCTCTTCACCTCTTTACCTCTTCACCTTCATTCTCTTCCATTGTCATTCCTCTCTTCCATTGCCACCCTCCTCTGCCTTGTCATTTTCATTTCACTAGACTTATAGAAATGGCAATTCCTGGACCAGTCGATGCCTCATTGTTAACTTTACAACCAGACTATGTTTCAAATGATATTTGGAACAATGAGGTTAGTAAGTTATTTTTGAGTTTAATTTTATTGTCATTTGAAGTTATAAATTTATCTTTATTATTTACTGCATTATTATTTTTAGTTATTAAATTGTTAGAGTTAAATTGGTAATTTAGATTTGAAGTTTATTTGTTATTAATTTGTCTTACTATAGTTTAGATTTAAAAAGTTATATTAATTTGTTAGTTTTAATTTCTTAGTAGAATTTATTTAACTAGTATAATTGATTACTTAGTTTAAATTAATTATTAGGAATAATTAAATTGATAAAGTGTAAGTGTTATGTTAACTTAAATTTATGTTTTAGAGTTTATGGTTAAATTTAAACGGTTGTGGCTATTTGATGTTGACTGTTTAGACAAAAAAGTGTTTCCCCACTTGAAACCGTAAACCATAAATCCCAACTGGTAACCACAAACCCAAAACCCTAAATCTTAAGTAAAAATCATAAACCATATTCCTTAATTTAAAACCCTAAACTTGAAGTCAGAATCTGTAAGTACTTAAAGTACTATCCCTTAACCTTAAACCTTAACCCTAATCTTGAAGTTTGAAACCCTAAACTCCTTTATAAAAATCTAAACCTCTAACCTCATTCAAAAACCTCAAATCTCAAATCTTAACTTAAAAATCGTAAACCCAAACCCTAAACTCTAAACATGATTCCCTATTTAAAACCCTAAATTCGAATTGTTGAGTTGATGATATGGAATTGTATGTTTTATTTTTTTAGTTTAGGGTTAGGAATTATGATTATGGTTTAAGGTTTAGGGATAGGATTTATGCCATGTAACTTACTATTTTTTCGGTATATTTGTTAGTTTAATAAATCTTATTTTGGTTTATATGAGGGATCGAGGTTGCTTCGTCCTCGTAGTCATAGGCAATTACCTGAGCCGAATCAAAGATTGATCCCATATCTTACTAGGGCAGGGTTTGGTGCAGTTTGTTGTGTGAGCCCCATGCAGTTAGACGTGCAGTTCCTATCTGCATTAGTGGAGTGGTGACGCCCAGAGACTCACACATTTCACATGCCTTTCGAGGAGTGCACCATTACCCTACAGGATGTGGCGATGTTATTAGGCCTCATTGTTGATGGTAGTGTGGTTGGTAGGAGGAGCTATCATCGATTGTGGCATGACGAGGTTTTTCGTCTACTGGGAGTGGTGCCAGCTGAGGGTGCCATTAACGGTTCCCGAGTTTGCTTGTCGTGGCTGAGACAGACATTTTCAGCATGTCCACCAGATGCTCCGCCACATGTCTTAGAGTACCATGCCAGGGCATATATTCTGTTGTTGCTAGGGACATGGCTGGTCCCAGACACTACTGGGAACCACGTCCACCTCATGTACTTGGAGCTCTTGGAGGACTTCGACAGCTCAGGCACACTCAGTTAGGGGTTGGCTATTCTTGCACAGCTATATAGGGGGTTGTGTAACTTTAGTATTGGCCGGAGCACCGAGGTTGGAGGATGCCTATTCCTTCTACAGGTATGGGCCTATGAGAGATTTCCGACATTGTGTCCGTCTCCCACTATTGTCATTGAGCCATTTTCCCTTCCACTTGCATGCAGGTTTGTGAACCCTAACTCGATTTGATTGTTCATACATATAAGATTTATTTGTGTATTTCTTTTTGTATAAGTTTCATTTATGTATTAGCTGGAGGAAGCCATTACGTTATAACCATATTGGATTCGATAGGAATCATTTGGCCTTCCGTCGCGTTTTTGATTATCTTGGCGATGAGCATGTGAGTTAATGATAAATATTGTGGATCTGTTCATTACTGAATAAATGTACAAATTATATGATTAGATTATAATCTCAATTTTTTTATTACACAGGTTGTGTGGCAGCCGTATCTTCATCATCAGTTGCCACATGTGTGTACTGTTGGAGCTCATATTTGGATTGTTCAGGTGCCCCTCTGTGCATTTAATGTAATAGAGGGACATTACCCGGACCGAGTCATCCGTCAGTTCGGTAGTATGCAGTTCATCCCTCGTCCTCCTCCGTCATATGATGATGAATTAGAGAGCTGTAGCATACGAGGGAAGACAAATACAGATTGGAGGATAGCCCATTATGTATACTACCGTCAGTGGGAGTAGCGACGGGACCACATACAGGAGATGGCTCAGGGACTTGGCACTTCACTCGATTATATGTCGTGGTACCTTCGGGTTACTCGGAGGTGGATTAGTCCGAGTGCAGCATGGGGTTATCAGGTTAGCTTAATCTAAGTTGTATTAGATTTTAGGCAATGTAAGATAATGTTAGTTTTTTTAAACTCACTATATGTTGTTATTAGGGCGAGGGGATTCCACCACAGTAGGATCCACCGCAGGCGGATGCCCCCTATAGGGGTCCACCCCAGCAGGATTTGCCACATCAGGTGCCACCGCATCAGCGACCAGTGTATCAGGGAGCGCCTGCATTCCAGAGTCCACCTCATGATGTGCAGTTGACGCCGCAACAATGGATTACATTGTAGCAGCAGGTACATGCATCGGTATAGGCATCGGTGTCTCAGGTGTTTGCTCAGTGGGGCATTCTTATTCCCCCCCAGTTTGGCTGTCCACAGGCACAGGGGGAGCCAGCGCGACCACATTCTCCGCATGTCCCAGATGTCGATCCTTCGGCGTCCAGGTCGGCATCACGTTCAGCGTCGTCCAGTAGGCGTTCTGGGTCATCACGTACTTCGCGTAGTCGTTCTTATGTTGCGACATCGACACCCTGGGCCATCATGGACATGTCTCAGTTGCAGCCAGGCTTGGAGCCTCCACAATACACTATGGACATGATGGGTTAGGGTAACATGGGTGGAGTAGGTTCTCCCCCATGTAACATTTTTGGCACAAGTGTTATGGTACCGCCTTCAGCTGCTAACCTGACACTTGATCTGGGTCTGACAGTTGGCCCTGCGACTACACCTGTCGAGGATTATTACGTACCTGGACCGGCATACATGACTCCACCTGCTCTCCTCGTTCCTATCTGACAGACTAGGATGGCTACAGGATACAGTTTAGTGACTATGTTGATCCAGATATGGTTGATCCTACAGTTCCAGATCAGCAGCACTAGGATCATGATCGTGACTTTTTTTAGTACTATGTTTATTATTGATGAATATTGTTATAACATTGACATTATCTTATATATGCAGACATTTTATGATGCCATGTTTAGAAATGCTACATTTTATTAAATATATTACATTAAACATACACAAAAATACCCACATACTGATATTAGAAGATACTACGAATCAGGAAAACTATGAAGATAAATATATCAATATATAAAACATACTTAAATTAGTACATTCAATAAAGTACATCAAATCGTAACTAACACATTCTTTTTTTACATAAATACATAATTTTAATCGACATCAGTAGCGTAATCAGGGCTATTCATTACAGTTTGAATCTCTGTGACTGATAACTCACGATACATAGCAACAGCTTGTTCCTTAGCTAGTTTTAACAAATAGTAGCGGCATCTACGAACTAACATTTGATTGTTCTCCCTCATGATTTCTTGAATAACCTCCTCATAGTCATGTCGATTTCTTCGAGCAATTCTTAACGACCATCTATATATAGGTGGAGCTCCAAGTGGTTGTAATTGTTGTACCAAATCTTCGGATTCATCCAACTGATATGCCCATTCCCGACGCAAACCGGCATAATATTCCCTTGGATCAGAGTCTATTTCGCTTTTGTAATCATCATTAAACCTTGGTAGCAACCATACAGGAGGACTCCGACAGCTTCTTGACATACTATATCACCCTTTGAGTTGACAAAAATAAAATATCAATATAATATATAACAAACTTCGTTAACAAGTAAAAATATTGGAACCATCAAATATAATCAAATTACATATTTAGGGTTTAGATCGATTATTCTTTATCGGACATGTCAATATCCGATAAACACTTTGGTTCACGGCATATGCGAGTCGACATAGTAGCACCTGCCAAGTCACCCTCCCTCATTGCCATATTGGCACTGCGTTCACAATCACGTCGATGTAACCTTATTCGTATATGGTTATTTTCTTCTCTTATGCGATACAACGCATATCGTAATTCTGAAAGACTTTGTCTTCGCATGTGTATGGCCAAACACTGTGGAACACGAATGTTTTGAATCGTACACAAATCCCGCAGATTAATACATTCGACTTCTCTACGATGTCATTCAATCAACATGATACTATATACCTGGGGGGAGTCATGTAACATTGGGTCTAGTAGATACAAAAAATCATCATCTAACATCCATCGACGCCCACACACTCTAAAAATATTTCCTGGCGTATATTCTAATACTATTTTAATGTCCTGTTAAAATTCATTATGGAAAATAACACTTAGTCATAACAGTTATTTAAAATGAACGATACTAAATTCATTATACAAATGCTACATTTCAATATGAATCCCCAATCTTATACATGTCTATGGCATGGATACAAACGCAAGATTTATTTTAATACGGGCCAGTGTCATGGTTGGTCTTCCTTTCTGTTCGGACATCACCTCCTATTGTGGCCTTCTATGCGACAAAGACTACATCTTATGACGCCAGATGCAGATTCTTCCTAATCCATCTCAGTTCTAATTCGCCTAGAAGTTGGACGTCCATTTTCCCTTAGCAATACACGATTTGGGATTATCTTAATTCCGCTGATAACTGGCCAACCCTCTTCCCCACCAATAGGGTTAAACAGACCACTATATGCATTGACAATGCTATTAGTGGAGTACACTGGACTTATATACTTCCATGCATCGATTGCAATATTCGCACACGCAGATATAGCGTGCGTGCAGGGAATGTGAAGGGCTTGAAATTGACCACAACTGCACTTTTGATCCTGTAAATTCAAAGTGAATGATCGTCCGCTAATATGTCTCATACAATCAAAAATCTCCTTCACTTCAAACGATCCATTGTCCCTATTAAACAGTATTGGACGATGTGATGATGCATAACGGCTATTACGGGTCATTATCTTCTCGGCATCTTTAGTCCATGTTTTTCCACTAGCCAGCCTTACCCTTGCTCTTTCTCTTCTCTCCATGAAAATACGATTCGTTCTGTAATATGTGGCTCTGACTAGGGCAGTAATAGGCATGTTACGAGCACCTTTGATGAGCTGCCGAGGCTCCTCAAATTAATTAAGTTTAAGGTCGGTTACCTAAGCTATTTGCAGCAAAGGGCAGCCCTAAGTCGAACCTAAGGATTATTTTATTTAGTGAATCATATTAAGAAGCATGTAAACAGAGGGGGTTTTGATCTGACTAGGGCAGTAATAGGCATGTTACGAGCACCCTTCAACGTTTCGTTTACACATTCAGCCAAATTAATGGTCATTAGGCCATATCGTCTGCCGTGGACATCGCCATGTTGTGTCCACTTCGTCTTATCAATACCATTTATATATTGCCAGGCCTCTTCTTTCTTACATTCATCATGTATATCCGTCATTAGCTCCTCAAATTTGATAGACTCAAATTGGACACCTGTTAATTACCATTAAAAATAAATGAATGTACTCGAAGACATCAAAATATACGACAGACAGATAATATATTATATGTATTTGTCTAATATTCTTACCGGCTCTGTAGATTTTGTGTTTCACAGACACATCTTTGAAGTTTGTGTTCCAATTGCTCACAACGTGACGCAAACAGAAAAAATTCTGAGCTAATGGTGCACACCATCCAACATTTAAATCTTCAATAGATGACAATATGCTCACATGCCGGTCTGAAATGAGTGCTAAATTCTGCATGTCCTTAGCCACGTGTTGTCTCAGATGCTTCAAAAACCATGACCAAGCTTCTTTGGTTTCACCTTCCACGACGGTATAAGCTATAGGCAATGGAGAACGAGATCCATCCTGTGTAGTGCTGATTAGCAAAGTCTGCTTATACTTCCCATACAAGAAAGTTCCATCAATTTGGATCACCGGCTTACACCAACAGAATGCATCAATACATGGTTTGAAAGCCCAAAAAACACGTCGGAATCTCCTCACTGTCAGATCATTCGTTGGCATTCTCATCCATCGATCATCTAGATACCATTCCACCACGGTTCCAGGAACATCTTTTCGCAATGCGGCCATCCATTTCGGTAATTTATTGTAACTCTCCTCCCAGTCACCATATATATGAGCAATAGCTCTTTGTTTCGCAAGCCAAGCTTTCCTGTATGAAATTTGATAAGAGAATGTACTTCTGATACGCTCTTGTATTAGCTTTATTGGCACATCAGCCTTCTCCTCAATCATGCTAATAATCATTGTCGCGACCACCTTAACATCCAACTGTTTGTGATCTTGTGTTAAAGTGGCATTTCTGCAACTGTGTGGGCCATTGTATTTTCTGATATCCCACATATTTTTCTTACTTCTTAAGCAAGCCCTTAGTCTCCAATTGCATCCAGCACCATAATCCTGACACTCTAAAATTAATTTATGTGGTTTTGACTCCTTCACCTTGAAATTATGATGTGTGTAAATAGAGTATTGCTTAACAGTTAACTGAAGATCCTCTTTGCTGGTGAACTGTTGTCCTATTTGAAGTTCCTCGCCTCTTTGCCACCTACTATGTCCGACAACTCCTTCAAAAACATCAGTCTGTTGCAATGCCTCGAAGTTCACATACGAATAGTGTGGAGGAATGACTGTCTGAATTGGTGTCACCTGATGGCTTTCCTCCCCAAGCGGTGGCACGTTCAAATCTAACACCTGCTGATATTCCTCATCATCACCTAACTCTTCTTCACTTGGCACGTATTCTGCTTCTTCATCATCACTTGTGTCCAATAAATGATCAATAGGAGAGTTACCCCTATTTATACCTGGCTGCTCATTTCTACGTTCATTGCCTCCAACTTCATATTCTTCAACCAGCCTTGTACGAACGTTTGAACCTAACAACGGATTGTTACATTCATTCACATGGACTCTTTCAGGGATACGAGCTTGGCTAGAACTAGCTAAACCATGCTGAAACCCATATGAACCAAGTTCTGGTTGATAACAAAGTTCTGCTTCTATCCCTTCTTGACTATATGGAGGATAAGAAGTAGGGATTGAACAAGCAACACTTGCATCAACACCTTCTGCATCATCATCTTGTTCATCACCATTTTGTTCATCATCCTCTTGTTCATCACCATCTTCTTCATCACCATCTTCATCATCATCATCTCCACCAACTTCATCTTCAATAATTTTCACCTCAATATAAATCTCAATGGCACCAAGAGATTTAAGTTGACTATGATTCTCAAACATTGACTCCACATCTTCATCAGAGCTCAGCTCAAATACATTATAAAATAATTGATTAACAGATATAGGAACTTGATAAAAAATTTTGTCAACAACTGCATTTTTTGGAAGACCTAATTTTCGATGAACATAAAATTGTAACTGTTGTAATCCACATCTGTTCTTCAAATTTAAACCAATGGGTCTAGGACCATTATACATCACACCTTGAGAACCATCATATATCTGACCATTGTAATAAACTAATAAAATCATCTTCCTCCTAAAATATCAATAATATATATCATTAAAAATTTNTCTTTAAATCATATTTATAATATACTATTTAAATATGATTTTTAGTAAATAACCAGGTTAGTTAGGTTAAATTAGTTTCCTATTTTTACTAACTTAACCCAATATTTATTAAAAATTTCAACCCAAACAAACCCACATAAAGATTAAAACTACACCAACTCATTAGTTTGGTTTGGTCAGGTTGATTTGAGTTTTAAATAGGCCTATGTGTGTGTTTGTTTATTTTAGAAATAAAAAAAAATTATTTTTATGTTTGGAAACTTTTATTACATGATGGCACAAGAGCTTGAATTCCTAAACCTTGTATAAATATTCAATCACATTTAGTGGTTTCATGCACCTTAATTTTTATATAATGTTTATGCTTGAACTTTTAACTTTTTTTTTTTAAAAAAATAATCATGAATTAGTGTTCAACATAATTATTCTGTTATTTTTAATATGTTTTTATTTTGCTTCATTTATTATATAATATATTTGAAATTTTAATTAAATATATAATTCAGCCATTGACGCATATGGTAGAATTGATTGTGAAAAGATCAATTCTAAGAAAATCTATTTATATTTAGATATGTTAGTTTAAAAGAAATTTGTATAATAATCATTTTTCATTTGGATTATACGAAGAAAATAACTTTTAAATCTCAAATTACTAAAAATGGGGAAAGTACTACTACAATGTAATAAATATCGTCGAGCAATTAAATAATGGAAAAATAAGCAATTATATAATCAAAAGCTTAGCGAAAGAGCTTATAAAAAAAGTTATTGGCGTCGCATTGGGAAGATATGTAAAAGATTGTTCCTATTTTTTTTTCGATGATTCTATGATACTATATGAGTATGTCATACTACACTAATGTGACAAACATACATAATTTTCATATTTTATTAGATATAAAATATAATTTATTTAATTTTTTAAACAAACTTAAAAATAATTAACTTGTACATGTGTAATTTATTTATTGGTTATTCCTATGTAGTATGACATACTACATAAATACTAAAAATATCTAAGAAACCTTCTTTCTTTTTTTTTTTATCCAAATACACATTCTAACTCACATAATCCATTATATGCCTAAACAATGGTTAAAGTGTTCAAATAATTCTATCCAAACAAACATTTAATTTAGATTAGATTATGAACAAAATAGATTATGGGTAGAATTACGTTTGGGGAGAATTAATTATGTTTGAATTAATTATTTAAATTTGTTTTTATAAGTTTAGTTTTAGTTTAAATTAGATAGAATTACGCCAAGAATAACTGAGGTATTTCTCACAAACCTTAATTTTGCCGATTCCTAGGCAAAATCAATTTTACCTCTAGTTTGCCAAACATCTTAATGGCTCCAAACTAAGTTGTAACACTGCATATGGGTGTAAATTGGTTCGATTCGATTCATATTTTTTTATGAACCGAACCGATGGAGTCGATTCAAAAAAATCATGAACCAAAATTGTGTACTAGGATTCATGAATCGAACCAAAAATTATCAGTTCAAGTCGGTGCAGTTTAAGTCGGTTCATGCATTAGTAGACATGATGTGCAATATATCATCAGCAACTCAAAAGTTTAAGATATATAACACAATCTAAATAGGTAATTGGTTAAACAAAAAAGAATGACATAAATTACAATACAAATGCATGAACCTTTAGGGTGTGTTTGGATAGGGTATTTGTAAAGTGTAATGTATTTGTAGAGTGTATGTAAAATACTAATTTTAAATTACTCTATTTGTGTAATTTTTTGAGGTATTTTTAAGATACAGTGTATTTTCATAATGACTTTCAAAGTCACAATATAATGTATTTTAAATTCATTCAAAAAAGAGTGAATTTCAAATTCACTACCTCATCACTCTNCATTAAAAAAAGAGTGAATTTCAAATTCACTGCCTCATCACTCTCATTCTTCCCCGACACCCCACCCCCACCTCCACCGCTCCCCTGTGCGCAGAAAAAACCTCTACTTCCCAATACTTCTCCTCTCTTTCTCACTCCTCCAACCACCGCCCACCAGCACCACCGTCCACTAACGCCGCTGTTGTCAACCACAGTGTGGTTTTCTGGATCTGTTCTTGGAAGAGGGGTACCAACACGAAGACAAAATTAGCAATAAAAATGCAAACGAAAAAATAAAAACAACAAATAGAAAGGATTGTTACTGCATAATTTCTATGAGGGGTACCAAATAGGAGTTAAAAAGAAGCATAGAGGCTAACAGAAAGCATCAAGTGGAGAAAGGGTTTTCGTTTGTCCCTAACGACAAATGGCTTGTAGTCAATGAAAATAGACGGAGACAAAGAGCTTTCACCCATGGTCGCCATGTGAGAGAGAGAGAGCTAACGAGGATCAAAGTATCTTGCACTTGTTATTGAGAATTGCGAGTTGTCTTTCTCATTGTGCTTGACGAGGAAAAGAACAAGTTGCTTCGCTTTTTCTCCTCTCTTTGTCGTAACTCCCCAGTTCAGACTTGAGAAATTCATGTATTTTGTAATAGAGAATCCAAATAATGTATTTTATAAATACATGTATTTAAAATGTTGCATTTCAATTACATGTATTTAAAATTCATAAGTATTTATCAAATACTCCATCCAAACACAACCTTAGGGTTTTCTCTATGAATAACATGGTTCCGTTGTGAAAGAATGGAGAAGCTGAAAGATAACTGAAAAGAAAACATGCATGACATCCCTATGGTGTGTTTGTTCACCATCTGGTATAAAATCTTCAATTTGAGAACATATCCAGCAAAAATAATTTCAACTCCCTCATAATTTCTCCAAAGAATCAAATGTCTCAAACCCATCAAGTGGATTGGTCAAGTGCCAAATCACAAACATTCAAGAATAGAACCAAATTTTAGCTTACTATAATCTAGTTGAGCTTTTAGAACAAAAAGAAAAAAAAAATAGCCTTGAGGGATAATCATCTTCAAGGTGATTAGAGAAAGATGTAAAGTTTGTACCTTTCTCCTTTATGGTCACAGAAACTAGAGGACTCTCTGATGGACCTCTAGCCCAAAGCAAGGGTTGTGACTTGTGAGGGAAAGAATTTGGGAATTTAGGGATTTTTGGAGTAATGTAGCCGAAAAAATAAACAAGAAAGAGAAATGGGCATGGCTAGGGGAGAGGGAGGAAGAAGAAGATGTTGGGGAGATGGAGGAAGAAGAATACATTTGAGGGGGAGGGTTGGGGAGGAAGAAGAAGACGTTTGAGGGAGAGAGTTGAGTGTGGGTTGTGACTTGCAAGGGAGAGAATTTAGGGATTTTATGGGTAAGGTAGCAGAAAAAATGAAACAAGAAAGAAAAATGGTCATGACTAGTTTTGAACCTGATTTATTAGGATTAGTGAAAAAAAAAATTAACAAGTTACTATAATTAGACAAATTGACCTAAATAATACACATTTATAAACTATTTACGTAAAAGGGGCAATTTCTAAACTATTTATCTAAAATTGATAGTTTTTTTATTATTTTTTAAACAGAAGTGAAACACGCTATACAAAGGTAAAGCATCTCTACCAATCACATGTTCACTGTTTAAAAAAGATGTTGGGATTCTTTTATAAAATGAACACGTTGTAGCCTATAAAGCGTGTTCAATTTAAACACGTTTTAGAGCATAAAGTGTCACGCTTTATCCTATAAAACGTGTTCTAATTGAACACGCTTTAAAAGGAAAAATATGTCGTTTTATGCTCTAAAGTGTGTTTAGTTAGAACACGCTTTTCATGGTACTCCGCAGCGTGTTCACTGCTCATTCGTGCTCAAATAACTCTTCCCGAGGTAAAACTCTGATAGAGGAATAACATTTCAAACTAATAACGCTGCATATGGAAACGTGTGAAGATACACTACTAAAGTGTGAACGACTCTATAAATACCAGCCTATTTTGTGATCAAATTGTCAGTGTTGCACTACAAAGCTTGAAATTGCTTTGCGAGTTTGCTGTGAATATTTAAGGTGTCATGGAAATTTGTAGTAGCTTTGAGCTTCTAAATGTACTTTTATTTAATTATCTTGTATTAGATTATGTATAGTAACGTAATACATATTTTATGTTAGAGTATTATTAGAAATAAATGTGTAATTAATATTTATTTATTTATTGATAATTGTAGTAATTTGTGTTTAAAAATGATAATTATGTATGAGTATTAATGAAAAATTAATTGCTATAAAAGTGTGATAATNAAAAATGTGATAATATTTATATACTAATAGTATTTGAAAATAATATTTTAGGAAGAAGATGCATATATTAATAAATCATAATGATCGAATGTACAATGAACCTCAAAGTGTAATGTGTGAGGGGCTAACAATCTATGTGTTGAACTTGAAGAAGACATGTGCATTTGATAGATTAAAATTTCATATCCATACTAAAATGAGACTTCAAGCAAATGAAGTAGTTGAAAAGATAATTTATAGATTTCAATTTTAGTTAATATATTATTTTATCATGCATTTGAATTGAGATATGATGAAGATGTTGAGATGATGTTTGAGAGTAATGCTCAACATCTTACTTTGGGTCTAATTGAAATATATGTGGACACTAAGACTATGAATGTTGGTGGAGATGGATATTAACCTGAAGCTATTGAAGAAGGTGGTCCAAGTTCATTCTCTTGTTCCTATCCTCCATATAATCAACTATGGATAATAGCCGAGCCTTGTTATGAACCGGAGGTTGGTCGAGATGAAGGTCAACCTGAAGCTATTGAATAAGGTGGCCTAAGTTCATTCCCTTGTTCCTATCATCCATACAGTCAACTGGGAATAAAAGTCAAACCTTGTTATGAACTAGAGGTTAGTTCACACGAATTTTAATATGATTTGGCTACTTCTAGTCAAACGCATATGCTAGAATGAGGCTTTAAGTATGAAAGTAGTGACTCGTTGCTAAGTTTAAATATTCGCAGTGGTAGCATTGATGTACATGAAGTTGGATAAAGTCAATGTGGAGGTGAGCGGGAAAACATAAGTTGCGGTAATTCACTTAATGATCCTCTAATTGACAGTAGTGATGATGAGTATTGTGATTACAGCCTAAACATTAGAGAATCAAGCGGTGATGAGGAAGAGAAAAACTTGTTAAATCTTAATGTGGAGCCGCTGAACCAGGAATCAATATCTACCAGGGAGCAACACATTGCACCAACACAGGTGGTGCTTACACTGCATTATAAATATGTTAATTAGGAGGCAATCCAGGTAGTTGATGATGCTGAACAAATAACAGAGAGCAGCCAATAGCAAAAAGGCGATGACTGCAAATCGGGTAGAAGTTCAAAAATAAAGAAGATCTTCAATTATCTATAAAGTAATACTCCATTTATGTGCACCAACATTTTCATTTGAAGGAGTCCAAACTTAACAAATTAAGTTTGATATGTTTAAACAATGCTGATAGATGCAATTAGAGACTTCAGACATACTTACCAACCAGGAGCAAAATTTATGAGATAAAAAAAATACAATGAGCACCATACTTGCACAAATACAACTTTAACACAAGATTATGACAAATTAGATGTTAAGGTGATTGCAGCAATCATTACTAAGATGATTCAGGAGAATATCGGTGTGCCTATAAAGCTGATATAAGAGCGTATAAAGAGCACATTCTCCTATCAAATATCATATAGAAAAATGTTGCTTATAAGGAAAAGAGTAATCGTTACAGTATATAGTGATTGGAAGGAGAGTTATAATTTGCTGCCCAGATCGATGACTGCACTTAAAAACACAAACCTAGAATTGTCATTGAATGGTACCTAGATGATTGATGAATGAGAAGATCACCAAATGATCTTTCGTTGAAGAGATTTCGATGTATCTTTTGGCCATTCAAGCTATGCATTGACATGTTTAAGTTCTGCAAGCCAATGGTCTAGATTGATGGGACTTTCCTATACGGAAAATACAGTGAGACTCTGTTCATCGCCACTACATAGGACAACTCTCGGTCACCATTGTCTTTAGCTTATGCCGTCATGAAATGTGAGACTAAAGATGTCTGATCATAGTTTTTTATGCTTGTGAGATGGTACGTTACTAGGGACATGAAAAATCTGGCAATAATTTTAAATTGTCATGTTAGTATCATCTCATCCATTGAAGACAAACAGGTTGACTGGCATTCACCATTTGCACATTAATTTTTTTTGTTTGTGTCACATGGTGACTAATTGAAACAATGCCTTCAAGAATTTTGCTGTGAAACACAAAATTTACAGAGCTGGTAAGAATATGAGTATGACTAAGTAATTGGATATTATTTTTAGTATTTGCATAAAATGAAACTTTTTACAATGTTGTTTTTAATAGGTGTCTAGTTTGAGTCTGTCAAATTCAAGAAATTAATGACATACATACAAAGCGACTATCTCGATGACAGTTCATAGAGATATATATGAGATACTGACTTGACAAAATGGATGTAACAATGGGACACTCAGGGTAGACGGTATAGCCTAATGACGATCAATCTTGTTGAAAATGTGAACGGTATATTGAAGGGTGTTTACAACATACCTATCACTACCCTTGTTAGAACTACATAGTACAAAATGAACCGTATTTTCATTGAAAGATGAGAAATGACTTGGGCAAAGTAAGCGAGTGGGAAAATATAGACAGATAATGTGGATAAGAATATGTGTGAGAATGCCCGTTATTCCTCTTCACACTAGTCAATACTATTTGATAGGGATACTGAATCTTTTGAAGTAGATGAGACATTCGATTATGCTGAAAAGAAGAGCGGGTGAATTTTTCATTTGAATCTAAATGAAAGAATGTACGGATGTGGTAGGTTTCAAGCACTTCATATTCTGTGATCGCACATTATTTTAGTTTGTGCCTCTATTAGAATAGATGCATGGAGTTATGTGGATCAAGTATATTCTAGTTGACACTTAATTCATGCTTATGGTGGATAGTTTAACCCAATTGGTAGAGAATAATGTTGACCAACTATAAAAAAGACTAATGGTCATTTCTAACCCTGCAAAGCTTCTGGCAAAAGGACGGCCCAAATAAATTCGCATACGCAACGAGATGAATTCGGGCTAAGGTTCAAGGAGCACACTAAGATTAGAGCTACCAAGACGGGCTGACCTGCCCCGTCCCGCCACCAAACAGAGTGGGGCGAGCTGGCCCATCATTTTGGCAGACTAAGAAAACCTCAACCTAACCCAAACCAACCTACTGTGGGTTGTGGGTTAGGCGGGCCAGCCCACCAAAAATAGGAAAAAAAAATAACAAATTCTACACATATTAGGCTATTGTACAAATGCTTATAAGTCCATTGGGCAACACCAAATACAAATGCTTGTCAGACCATCCATATGCATTACCTTATCATATAGTCAAGCTACTGTATTAAACAATATTACATTTGATCTGACAAAATTAACCAATAGAAAGGTCTAGGGTTGTATAAAAATATCTCATCTTACTGGCCATTAAATAGCAATCTCTGCTGTGACATAGCCAATAGATAGAAATCACATGTGTTAGTTATATGCGTAGGGTTATCTACAAATTGTGTTAAATGTATAGAAGTGCCATTTGGCTTTAAAAATGTATTATTATTTTCATTTTCTAAAAACAAATTTCATTGTCTAGAGAATGTGCTTGNCAAATGCTCGTCAGACCGTCCATATGCATTACCTTATCATATAATCAAGCTACTGTATTAAACAATATTACATATTTGATCTGACAAAATTAACCAATAGAAAGGTCTAGGGCTGTATAAAAATATCTCATCTTACTAGCCATTAAATAGCAATCTCTGCTGTGACATAGCCAATAGATAGAAATCACATGTGTTAGTTATATGCGTAGGGTTATCTACAAATTGTGTTAAATGTATAGAAGTGCCATTTGGCTTTAAAAATGTATTATTATTTTCATTTTCTAAAAACAAATTTCATTGTCTAGAGAATTGTGCTTGGTGAAATTTTAAAATTGTTTTCAAACTATTCCTTTTTCAACCTAGCTTCCCATTTTAGTGTCTCTTCTCTCTCTCCCATTTTTTGTTTGTGGTTGAACTAGAGAGAAAGAATCACAGTCCACAGTAAAAAGCATCTTTGAGGAATAATTACAAATAGTCATATTCAATTTGTCAAGCACTATCCTTTTAAGCTTCTTGTCCCAAGAAGTCTCAAGGCCAATACAAAGAGTAGCCAACTCTATATGCCTAACCTCATTTCTTATTAGTGAAACCAGTACATATATCACAAATGAAGTGATATTTTCACAACAGCATGAAAAAGAAGGGCAGAGCATTTGCAAAATAAAAAATGCCTAACCAATTCACAAAATGATTTCCCATAGTGCAGACAAAATTAAAAGAAAACAAATCCACCAAGCACTTGTAGGAAAAGAAGAAGAGCCAAACTTCCCTCCAGATGTTTACTTCATACTCATGATCAAAAACCTTACCCAATTCACGAAATAAGCAAGTTGTGTAGCATGGTCCATCAAAATATCCCCCCAAAAATAATTTATCATGTCATCAACAAACTAAAATTTCTTTTCTAATTTGAAAAGCATCTCAATGTCATCAACAAACTAAGATACAACCGCAAGAATTAGACATTAACGATTTTCAGCACAATTACCAGCAAAGAACTAATAAATTAATAAAACTAAAAAGGTTCCCGAAAATCTCAGTTGGCCGAAACAAACAATATCTCAGAAAGAGTGAAAATCAATAAATTAAAAAGCCATATAAAAACCCATGAATCTCAGGTCAAAAATTTACATAAGAAAGCTACATGTAATGAGAATTTGATCTCCAAGAAGAAGAAAGAAGCATAACATTACTGTTCGATACGGTCTTAAAGATTTTCTCCAACAGTTGCTCTCTTTAGTAAATAAACCTCTTTGTCTTAGTAGGTAACTAGTGTAGGATTAAAGATCATGTCCAAGATTCAAGTCAAAGTCTCCTTGTCCGTCCTTTACTATCAGTCATTCAACTTCTTCAAGTTTGAGCTCTGGGTCAACGTCTTCCTCCCATGTCCACCACTTCCAATGAAACTTCTGGTTCCTAACATCCCATGATTACACACCTTCGTGTTGGCTTTGCTTTCCCGAAGGGTAGAAGGATGGAGGGTGCAAAGTCGATCATGCACCTGTCAAACCAGGCGGCCGGAGGTGAGGTGAGGTGCGTTGTGTGTGCAAGAGAGTAGAGAGGAAAGGGAGAGACTAAAAAATAGAAATGGAAATTTGGGGGTTAAAGATTTTGATTTTTTACTTCAATTTTTTTTTTAAAAAGAATTAATTGGTGGGTTAACCCACCCACCCTGCAACCCAAATGGGGCGAACTTAGAAATTAGCTTTTAAATGGGCTAAAAATACATTAACCAAACCCGCCCCATTTGTATGGTGGGTCGGGCAAACCCAACAGGCCCAACCCAATTTGACAACTCTAACTAAGATGCGGGTTGTGTCACATGAAATGGCATAACAGGCGGAGCTATTCGAACATAAGACCAGATCAACCATGATCAAGAGTTTTCATTGCTTCTTATTTATGTTGTCAAATTTCTTTTGTCACTGTTGTATCTATTAACTAATTGAAAGTAAAATATTCATGCATGGTTTATTCCTCTTTCTATATCATTGCATCATTTTATCTTTCTTTGTTTCTCGTTCTTTATCTAACATTCATATGAATATTTATGACTAGGTGTTGTTATGAAAATGACGGTTAACAAATTATCAAAATGATGTTACAATATATACCCGGAGACATTTTTTGAATATGTGGGCATCACTGAATGTTAGATAATGAATTTTGGTATCCATTAAACCCAATGTTGCATGATTCCTCCCAAGTACATAGTGTAATTGTAACAATTAGCTTTTCTGTTAGACAAAGATATATATATATATATATATATATCGATATATGATATTAGTTATATTAGCTTTATATTATATTATATTATATAGAGTAGAGTATATAATTTTATAATAAAAAAAAAAGAAAAAAGAAGGAAAGAGAACCACAAATCTGAAAGTGAAAGCACCTCCACCTGTCCCACTTGCACTGCCACCTGTCTCTCTTTCTCAGTCATTTAGCCTCTCAGACTTCAATTAACTTTGGTCTCTGTCTTTCCCTTTCACTTTTAGCTCTTTGCCTTTTGCCCCTTTCTGATTCTACTTCATTTCCACGTTTGATTTCTCACTTCCAGCAAATCAGTGTGCCCATCCGGAGCAGATTCATTTTCCCCTTCATTTTGCAAGCATCGAAGGAACAAACTTCCAAGTTTCAAGCACCCTAAAGCTTAAGGGTTAGTGTTTTGTTTTGGCATGAAATTATTAAGTATTCTCATTTGTATTTTTCTGGGCTCTTATGATTGTCTCAATCACTACATGTGGAGGTGTTCTGTCATGTCTTTTTGTTTGGATTTTGGTGCATTTGGTTAGAGTTTAATGCTCTTATTTTTGAGGAAAAGTTTCTGCGTTTGTCTTTACTATGGGATAAGGGATGTTTTCTTTGATTTTTGTTCTACATATGGGGAATTTTCAGGGAGTGTCCTCGTTAGACATGCAAAGGGAATAAAGGGTTTTATTGCATTGATGTACTCTGTTTGGTCTTGATAAAGCACATATACTATGCTTTATTTTCTTAGCACTGGCAATAAATTACATGAGCTCTGATTTATTAAATTTACTACTTACTACCTATTGAGCTTTATTGAAGTTTAAAATCTATATTGCTGTTATCAATCTGTCTTTCTTTTCCCTTATTAAACATATTGGCTTCTAGATGTATGTTTTGAAATAATACAAAACCCAGAAGTTTTATGTAAACTATTTGGGTGAGAATTTGGAATGTGGTTCAGTTAAGCTTGAGATTGCTAATAAGCCCATATTTAGATGCCAATGTTCATTGAAAAGTATTAGTTTTTATTTTGACTTTGTTAGATACATTAAAATATATATGAGCAATGCATTTACAATCAAAGATATCCAAATTTTGTTCATCAACTATGACTTGAAAAATTCAGACATATAGTTTATGGTTGGATTTCTCCATTTAGGATTTGCACACATATTTTCTTAATTGGGTATCCAGATCATGATGTAACATGCAAAGGTTTGAGATTCAACATCTTAGCAGTCAGATAACATAATATTTTGGTCTTTGTATAAATTAACCAGTGGATTTGGACTTTATTATTTCTCATGATAGAAACAACTGTGGTAATATGGACCATGTAAATTTCTAGTAGATTTACATTTATCTCATTGTTGGAGTTCATGCAATTTCCTTGATATAAAGACATAGTTTTAACTATCTTTTCTTGAAGATAGCCATGCCAATTGAAAATCACAAAGCCTAGGGAGTTATATGGATAACTTGGGTCAAGGATGGGCATGGGTTAGTTTCAATTATTGGGAATTATGTTGAACATGGTAGAAAAGTGAGCAAGACAAGCAGTAAAGTGTTGTAGATATAATATCCTTACCTATTTGTGATACTCTTAGCAATTTTATGAAGTAGGAAATATAAAAGATTAGGGTGTTTGCTTGAATTTAAGGGTAGTAGTCAAATAATTGGGTTCGGTAGTTCTCTTAAGCTTTAAGGTTAATGAAATCAGTAGTTATCTACTTCTTACTTTAAAAAGTTCATGTGAACTAATCATATGATTATATGATGAAATCGAAAATAGGAAATTCCTTCAAGAGTACATGAGATTGATACCAAGAGAAGGGAATTTAGTGCTGTAACAATTTCAGGTAGCTAGTTTTTCCTTAAACCTTGTTTAGTTTCTTTTGACAGTGTATGCTTTATGTAATCACTATATATGGTGTTTGCTATTGTAATTGAGTGCTATGAGATGACTTATGAGATGATTATTATGAGAAGACTTATGAGATGACTAAAGAATTAGAGCTAGCTCTTTTATGTGTGATGGTCGTCGGGGTAAGTTGAAGCTGCCCCATAGCTTGAGGAATCAAGAGGTAAGTTGAAGCTGCCCCATAGCTGGAAGAAACTAAGGGTAAGTTGATGCTGCCCTATGCCATGAGAAAGACGAGGTAAGTTGTGGCTGCCCCAGGGGTAAGTTGATATAGCCCTAAAGTGTAATAAATGAGAACATTATGATATGTGTTGTGCTTATGTTCCCGACTATGGGGTCATTTTTTTTTTCCTGGTTACTCTTAGTTTAAGGATTGGAATGGATATAAAGCATGCATATCACTCTACTAGCTACTGAGATTATATATCTCACCTATATTTTTTTTGTAAATATTTTACTCATTCCAGGTGCGGAATCTAGTAATATGCAGCGGGGTACACAAAGCTCAGCATAACAAGATATTAACGTAGCTTTTGTTGTAGTTTGACATGATGTAAAGCGAGGTAGAACTCCATATTTGGAGACATGAATGTGGATAATGATATGAATATCATTCTTTTGGGATTTGTATATAAACGATGAGGGTTATGTTAATCCTCTATATATATATAACAATGCTTTGCTAAGCTACATAATTTTTTTCTTTGAGTGTCTCCTACCAATGGTTTCATAATTCTTAAGTGCGAGTGGTATTTCATATAGTTTTTAAATTGATCTATTATGTGGAAAATGATTAAGTTTAATTATTTAATGTCAATGGAGATATTAAGAAATTATATGACAAAGTAGGTTTGATAGTAATGTTGATGGAATGGGAACACAGAGAAGTTCAGTCTAGAAATTTGCTCAAGTTGGCATTGATCCAAAACATTTGTGCTTTACGATGTTTGGCGATACACATGCCAAGGAAAAATATGAAAGAGTTGCAATCAGCTTTGTATCGTATAAGAGAAGAAAATAATCGTATATGAATCAGAATTATGCAAATGGATGCTAAACGCAGTATAACAAAAGCAATTAAGGATGAAAATATAGCACGAGCTGTCATGTGGAGTCGTGTGAGCAGAGAACCTGAGTGTCAATTTGACATTGACATGTCTGAGGAGGATTAACCAAAACTCTAAACCCTAAATCATAACCCCAAACCCCAAATCCCTAAACCCAAACCCTAAACGCCAAACCCCAAGTGCCAAATCCCAAATGTCAAACTCCAAATCCTAAACCAACCAAAAACCCTAAATTATAACCTCTAACCCCAAACCCCTAATTCCAAATTACAAATACCAAATCCTAAACCCTAAATACTAAACTTCAAGTGCCAAACCCTAAATGCCAAAATCCAAACCCTAAATTTAAACCTCAAACTTTAAACCATAACTCTTAATTCCAAATCCTTAAACTCAAACCCCAAGTGTCAAACCCTAAATACCAAACTCCAAACCATAAATCCTAAACCCAAAATCATAACTCTAAATCCCAAACCCCTAAACCCAAACATTAAATACAAACTCCAAAGCTTTCTTTTCAAGTTGGTCTATTTTTATTATTTTATTCTACTTAAACTATGCTGATTTGTGGCAAGAAGTTCCTTAACTGCAAGTATTTAACTAATGTCTTCCCATTATCATCTTAGTTGAGACATTATGCTTAAAGGACATGGCACATTTGGTGGTGATACTGTCTAGTTATTGCCAAAGTTTAATGATGATTATGAAAGGGAAAAACACTCTGATCTCAGGGAATATTATGCAAGCTTACATCGTGAATGAGCTTATAAAATTGATGAGGCCGAACATTTAGTGCAACAGTTACAATCCCTTAGAGCACCTCTTGTTCATAAATTGTCCTTAACAATGGATCGAAGGAATCAACATGATTATAAAGCCGTCATTTTACAAATTCGAAAAGAAAACAATCGAATGTTGGTGCATAGATGCCGGTACTATTTTTAAAACTTGCTAACGAACAAGTTGTTGCTATGAATCGTGAGTTAACCACTGTGAAAGTAAACTGCATACTAAGTTGTCCATAATATATGACGAACAACGAATAATATTAGCAAATGACAATGTTTGTGCATGTGTGATATATTCTTGTAACAATTAAGTTGTAACATTCTTTTTTTTACTTGTTTGTTCCATACAAATATTTTCATGTTTATGTAGTTTTATTTATATTAAATTCACATTTTATTGTGAAGTAAGTTTAATTAACTAATATATATTTGTGTAGCACAATATCACTTTAATCGCAAGATTATGACATGGATCTAGCATGATTTAAAGATTACGACGAATACGCATGGGGATTTATGTTGTTCCAATGTTCACTCTATAAGATATTCGATGAGAAACTTTGAGAAATACAGGCAAATCCAAAAAATATTACAAATATCTCACGAGAGTTGCAACTACTATGAAAATCAATGACCTTATACAAAAAGAATAATTACACATAAAAATGGTGGCCAGTTGAGGAGTCAGAGATGTGCAAGTTATTGCCCACATATATTGTTCTTGACATGGACGTACCTAATTGGAGGACATTATGAGTTCCTGTTGAGTACCCGGATTCAACGCGACAACTGTTTGGAGAAGGTTGAACTAGAAATTCATCCAAATGTTATATGACTTGTGGGTATATATGCGACCTTGGCACTGTGACTTGACAAATAACACTACCTCATTCTTTTTTTCTCGCAAATAAACCTCAACTCTAGATTGTGCAACAACATGGAGTCGCATAAGATATGCAGATAAGACTGACTTACTTTCTTACTACAATACATTTTAATGAGATGTCGAGGTATCATTTGTCTTTGGAGCCACTACCTATTGATTTACAACGTCATGGATATTATTCGGCACATGTCAACACGATTATTACAATATGAAATTGTAGAGGTATAACACATCTTGACTTTCAAAACATTGCACACATGATATGTCGTCGGCACGGGATCAATATCTTCATCTTAACGGAGACGCGGTACGAGGGTACCCGCTGTAATGATTTCATTGGAGGTTGTTGGGTGCTTTAGAAAGATGACGTAACACCGGTATAAATTTATATTCATCATGATTTCAATTTCGATTTAGTTTTAAATGTTGAAATGAATTTGTGTTAAAATTAACATAAATCGTTAAATAATATAAATAAATTGTTAACTCATTACACATAAAACTATTATATATCATAATTTACACATCATTTTAAATAAAATTTTCTATTACGATTCACTAATTACACATAAAATATGAATGCTACTGATACGTCGGCCCAAATCGAGTACTTGTGTAACACTTTTTAGTCTATCTATCACGTTGTGCACGTTGAGGAACCGGCTGAAGAGCTACATCTGGGATGATGATCATTAGATCGTCATAGATGTCATCTAACATCAAAACATTATAATCATTTTAAATAAAATTGTCTATTACGATTTACTGATTACATATAAAATATGAATGCTATTGATACGTTGGCCCAAATTAGGTACCTGTGTAACACTTTTTGCCCTGTCTATCACGTTTTGCACATTGAGGAGTCGGCTAAGGAGCTATATCTGAGATGACAGTCATTAGATCATCATAGATGTCATCTAACTTCAGAGTAGCAGGATCATCATTCATCTCCCCCCGATCAATATGAGGAGGACTAATAGGCGTCGCCAAAGGCTCGACGTACACATCTCCCAATTATGCACGTGACGATCTTACTATTAGGTCTAGAGCAAGATCTACACCAAGTGCTGATGTGGGGAAATTAATGTCAATACCGAACATGTATATTGGGGTAAAGTTGTTCCCCCTATGTATGCATTCGCCAACATAGTCAAGTTCGTGTGATCCTGGATNAATCATTTTAAATAAAATTGTCTATTACGATTTACTGATTACACATAAAATATGAATGCTATTGATACGTTGGCCCAAATTAGGTACCTGTGTAACACTTTTTGGCCTGTCTATCATGTTTTGCACATTGAGGAGTCAGCTAAGGAGCTATATCTGAGATGATAGTCATTAGATCATCATAGATGTCATCTAACTTCAGAGTAGCAGGATCATCATTCATCTCCCCCCGATCAATATGAGGAGGACTAATAGGCGTCGCCAAAGGCTCGACGTACACGTCTCCCAATTATGCACGTGACGATCTTACTATTAGGTCTAGAGCAAGATCTACACCAAGTGCTGATGTGGGGAAATTAACGTCAGTACCGAACATGTATATTGGGGTAAAGTTGTTCCCCCTATGTATGCATTCGCCAACATAGTCAAGTTCGTGTGATCCTGGACGACATATGTCATCTATTGAGCGGATGCTGACGAAATGGCTTTAACCCTACAAGGCTGAGAACACTGTCTAGACGTAGATTGTGACGTCGGACTCCATCATGAGGACCCCACTCTATACGCACCGTCATTCAGTGGCATACAATGATCATCAAGTTGTGTCATTGCCTCACCCTGAACCCGTGCCATGGGCATCCACTGAGGATACTTGTTAGGTAGATTTTATATCCACTTTATAGATATTTTAGCTTAATATTATATTTGTTTCTTAAGATTTTTGAGCTCTAAACAAAGTAATTTTGTCTATTTTGTAGGTTTAATGTTAAATGTGAAGATTCTTTGTCTAAAGGTGCATTTAGGGAGAAGCTTTGGTAAATTGTGGCAAAACGGAAGGGCGTTAACGCCCTTCTTCAAGCGCCCCAACACTGGACATCAAAGATTGTAACTTCAAACAGAGAGCCAGGACCCTAGCCCTCTAAAAGGAAAGCCCTAGCACTGACTGCAAGGCAAGAAACACCAGGAGGCCGAGAAGAAGCACCCATGTGCCCCTGGAGAAGCACCTCAACCATCTCCACTCACGCAACCCAGTGTTCGTACCTCAGCCCTTACCCATTAGTGCCCTAGTGCTCCAACTCCGCATCGTGACAGAAAACCAATGCTATTTCCTAAGAGCCTCAGCGCTCAAAAGCCCAGTTAAAGCGGCAACATACTTTTTCTCCTAAATTAATTAGGATTTAGCGTTTAAGTATAAAAAGACCTTGAGTTTTTAGTCTTTTTTTCTTCTTCTTCTCTCTCTAGACTTTTAGAAAAAGACAAGCAAGAGCAAGGCAATGGTTGAAGTGCAGATTGGTGACAACAAATTTGAGCTTTTTCACTGAGTTTTCTTCTTCTTCCTTCTTTTTTATGTCTTCAAATTATTCAATCATGTTCTTAAATTTGTCATGAACTAATTTCTCATCTAAGGCTACAATGTAACCTAATTATGAATGATTGTAGTTTCTTTTAGAATTAATCAAAGATTTATCTTTTCTATTTGAATAATTATCTTTGTTCTTCATGCTTCTAGTTAACTGACGATTAATTAGTTAATCACAATGAGACCGGAAGGAGATTTATGTGTCTAAGTTCATTAGGATAATTATCATAGGTTGCATGCAGGATAGGAATATACTTCCATGACTTGTGTAGTCAATTAAAAGATCTATAAAGCTTAATGAATTCTTGATTATTATAACTCACATAAGAATATAGTAGGTTATTGATTAAGAATATTTTTACTAGACTTTGGGAAAGACTAATAAATAGATTAGGGAATATTGGCTAACTAATGGAAAGATGAATCATAGATTAAGGATAAAAGAAATGAAAATTAGGATTAATTATGGTGAAATTGGAACCCCTAGAGTTTTATCACTCTTAATTTCTTCATGATTTATACCTACTTTGTTTGTTTTTAGTTTATTTACTCTAGATTTTTTAACTTTTCTTAAATCATTGATTAGATAAAATTGAAATTGACCTAATTTCGATAATTGATATCATTAATCCTCAAGGGACGATCTCTATTATTACTTTATTACTTATAAGACGATAGCGTGCATTTGTACTCCATTTTAGTACAACAATATTGGGTTCTATAATCTGGTTGAATTAACCTAAAATTATAAAACAATTAGGTAAGATTGACTTGGAATGAAGCAAATTGTTATGCGGTCAAATGAGGCCTAAAATATTGTCCCTGTTGGAAAGACAGTGGCTACTGAAAGGGCGGGTTCTACTGGAAGGCCGGGGCCTGTTGGAACTACAGTGGTTACGGGCTTGTGGCTGTGAGACAGCGGTTGCTCTAGTGGAGGCTGCTACTAGGGTGGAGGAATGTCATCCTATAAATAATAGACCAAATATACTTAACGTTTATTTTAAATCATATCGCACAAACTATAATAACAAACATTTCACAAACCTGATCAGGAGGAATCAAGCTACTAAGACTCATCCACTTCCGCGTGATCCAGAAATACCATATCATGTACTACAGTGTGACACTAAAATTCCCATCATACTGAACTACATGATTACGTTGCTGCCTCCATGCCTCGCAATATGACTCATGAAACTGGGTCCACAACTGGTCCTGATTGTCTCTCAAGGTTAGACTCTCTAACCGTTGAGCATACCTCTTAGAGGCCACATGAATACCCTGACATCTTTTGAACTGGTGTACTACTCGATTTGGATTGTACATCTCTACTACATTAAAACACACTAAAAGGACCTTCAATACCCAAATGTCACGTCCTGCCCAATAGTAAGGTGGCAGCTGTGCCCCACAATAAGGTGTCACATAATCTATAAATTACAAATAATATTATTTAAGTAAACTATACAAAAATGCATAGATAATCAATGTAACTTTAACTATAAACAATTCAATTATTTTACCTTATCAATTCCAAGTCAATCAAAAGATTGTCGATACCCCACTTGGTCTTTCTCGATACCGATGTCCCTATAACTTAAGGGATGTCTCCACTTAATATATTCATTTAACTTATTAGACTATTTAATTGTTGTGCTTATTGTAAAAATCATTATTTATATAGTATATGAATTGTATGGTAACATAGTAGATTAGTCCACGTTTAGGTTGAATTGGTTTGGCATTGCAGCAAATAAACCACTAGTTTGGTTAAATAATTGAAAACAGAATATCTGTGCCTGCTTAGTTGTGGTTCATAATTGTTTTATGTATCTGCTAATTCTGGTTCTATTTTTCTGTTTTATGTGACAAAGTTGCAAATCTCTATAATTGTTTTATGTCTTTTATTTCACTTGATTCTTCTATTTTTTTTTAATGTTTAATTCTGGTTTTGCCTTGTGCATAGTTTAATTCTATTTTGTTTTATGTATCATTACTGTAAGGCTAAGGGCTGCTGTTAATGGTTGGTTCATCCGTCCTTTCTCTAGTGGATGCAGCAGAGAAACCACCACGTCTAAAGAGGGCGAAAAGGAGGCCTCCTGCAAGTGGCAAGAGGCGAACATTGGCTGCTTGGAACCATTTCACAGAAGTCCCCGATAGTGAGGTAACACATGTTATTGCTGCTTGCAATTATTGTGGAAAATGGTATTGCTCTGATACTAAAATAGNGCCAATTGTTGCATTTAAAAAAACAAGTGATATTTTAATGGTTTTCTTTAATTTATAACTAATGTTTATCAAATCTACTAATTTATAACATATAATTTAATTTATATAAAAAATAACATTTAAATATATACTAACATGCATGCAAGTGGCCTTGTCATTCTCCTACCCCGCTGCGGAGATGATGGAGAAAGAGTGGAGAATCTCTCGTATGCCTAAAACTCCAGCAAGAACAAACAATCTCTAAACTCTAATGTGTGGCTAAATGAAAAGTTGCAGAGGCTCATGTACAAGTGCGGAAGAACAACAGATCTCTAGCTCATGCGCCCCGCAACATCCCAATCCTCTAATAACTTAAGGTACATTAGATACACTTAGTTGCCAGTGGCATCAGGCATAAATCATTCACCAATCATTCACATAATATGTGCCATAACATGATACTATATTTCTTGATCGGTAGCATCATTTGGTAAAACAGCAAATGTGTCCTTCAGCTACGTCATCTTTAGTCTCGATCCAACCAATGCATCCTAGTCTGGCATAACGCCCAGCAAATCCTGTATCAGCTCCAACCATGGGTGCTGGCTGTAACCATTCACCACATTCCCATCAACAGGAAATCCCAATATTACCTCCATGTCTTGCAATGTGATCGTACACTCCCTACCAGACATGTGAAAAGTGTGTGTTTCTGGTCGCCATCCTTAACTAAGGCAGACAAAAAATCCCTATCTAACGTCAATAGAGTCATCAGTGCAGCTCCTCCAAAACTCACCCGCCTAACATACTACATCACTCTCATATTAGGTGGTAAAATTTTATGGTTGCGTGTCCACACAAATCTCTCAATCTAAAATAATTATATTATTTAAAAAAAATTATTAACTATAATTTAAATAAATAAGTCAACCATTTTATTACAAAAATCAAAATTTTTAAACAAGTCCAAGTAAACCACTTACTCCATTGTTCCATGTATTAGTTGAAATATGATGTGCTTGTTCAGTCAACACATTAGGATCTACATGACCAGTCAATACAAGTTCATATTGTGCCATAATAAATACAAAATAGATAGCTAGAAGATAGATCTATAACAAGCACATGATGAAATGAACTTTTGTGTCTCCAAAATGATATATAGATTATAATAAACAAATAGCGTGTAGCAAATAAAACAAACAAATTGACACAAAAATAAGAATGCAGACAACGTGAAGCAAATGAAAGAACCACAAGAGGAAAAAAGACACAAGAAGAAGAAGAACAATGGGGACCATAGTATGAAGAAGAAAAATAATGAAGGAAAGTGAAAGGGAAATGAATGAAGGAGGAAGAAGAAGACGTGTTTACAAAAAAGGGACATTCACGCTTTAAGGCTCTAAAACGTGTTCAAATTGAACATGTTTTATGAGATAAAATGACTTTTTGTAGTGTCCTACCTCGTAAAGTGTGTTCAATTATAACACACTTTTTATGGTTATATCGTGTTCAATTTTTAAAAGAATCACAATAGCTTTTTAAATAGTGAACACGCGATTGATAGAGATGTCCTATAGTGTTTTCAGTTCATACACGTTCTGCTTGTGTATAATGTATTTCTCTTATGTATAAAAAAGAATAAAATATTCAAAACTGCCTATTTTTGGAAATGATCTCTTTTACGTAAATAATTTACAAATATATATTATTTAAGTCAATTTGTCATATAATTAAGTAGGCATGTTCGTTGGTTGGATTCGGTCGGTTTGAAGGACAATTTCATCTGACCGAGTGTGTAAGAATTGAGATGATTGGGAAGGTTTATTCAGATTGGGCCGAATATATGAATTATTATTTTTTGAAGAAATTGTTATGGGCTTTGTATGGGCCAACGTTGGCCCAATTGAAATAACAACAACAATTAGCCCAAAAAATATCCAATTCTAAAAAAATGACAGTCCAAAAGAATTAAAAAATGACAAAATGGTCTACTATACATGACAAAATTGAAGAAATAAAAGAAGACAAGAATGAAATATCATTTATAAATAAAGCTTTGTACATGTGACTGGTAGTTCGTTCAAGTGGAAGCATATGTACCTAAAAAATGACATGTTTTCTAATTTTGAGCACTACAACAGTGCTACAATTACATAAAAAAAACTAGCAGTAAAACATATACATCAAAAAACTAGAGTAAAACAGTAAAGCACATGCATAAAAAACCTACACGCCTATGCCTTTACCCAAAAACCCAAAAGAGACATCCATATAACACTTGCAGTTCAGTGTTCACCCAAAAATTCAAAACCATATTTACAAATATCTAGTAGATATTATCTACTTTCAAAAGAAATTGAAGGTTGCCATTACCAGTCATACGCTACCATTTTCATATTTATCAAATACCAATAAATGCCTGCAATTTATAAAATAAAACCCATAATTAAGCTAATAAAATTGAAATAAGTACCCAGCAATGGAGTTATACCTTATAAAATCTTTCAGTGAGATATAAAACACAAACCTGACCTTATCAATCAAAAATCATTGGCTGTTTTTAAGTTTCTTGTACTCCAACAGCTCCAGCAACATGAATCATGTTCCCAGCAACAACCACTTCTACAAAATTTCAAAGAACAACATCAGTTAAAGCAAATATATGAAATACAGTGACAAAGAAAAATCAAACAAAAACAATTAAGCCATGAATGAATACCTGATTATAGCTTCTCATAGCTTTCATCTTCTTGACCATTGAACTCAAAATTTTCATAGCCAAACAATGTCAACCTCAACCAGTTTTGGCAACAAATTAACATCTCCACTGTCTTTGGAGAAAAAGAGCTTCTAAAGATATTAAGAACTCTTCCACTTGTAGAAAATGCAGATTCAGACGCAACAGTGGATACAGGAACAACTAAAACATCCCTAGCAATGTGTGAGAGGACTGGAAAGCTAAATGCATTGGTCTTCCACCAACCCAGAACAAAGAAATTATCATCCTCCTTAATGCAAGCTTCTTTCAAGTACTTCTCCAACTCATTCTTGGCATCCATTCTATTTAGGACCTTCAAATGGCTTTTGAATGTCACTGCTTTTAATTGGAAAGTGAACAGCTGACTGCTATCTTGACTACTACTTGCCCAACATTACAACACTCATCTAGGGCTGTTTTTGTAGAATTAGAATACATAACCGAATACCATTCATAAAATCGATTAAGCTGATCTTTAACCTTTTCTGCTAAGTCATAAGAAACTATAAGATCTTCATATATTTCATTAAAAGTCCATTTAATAAAAATCAACTTATACCTAGGGTCTAAGACATTAGTAATAAATAATAGTGGATTCATATTAGCCACATTACCCCAATACTTGTCAAACTTCTTCTTCATATCACTAGCCATATGTCCTAACATAGGATCTTGGCTTTTAGATAAATCAATCAATGCACTTTGAATCATGGCAACTTGATGATATGCAGTATTTGATGTGACATATAATGAACCAAATAAAGCAACTATTACATCATAAAATTTTTTGAGGAATTTAACGAAGCTCCTAGCATTGCTTCAATCAACCAAAGTAGATGGACCAAGAGTTTTCTCATCAAAGTGANGAATGTCATCCTATAAATAATAGACCAAATATACTTAACGTTTATTTTAAATCATATCGCACAAACTATAATAACAAACATTTCACAAACTTGATCAGGAGGAATCAAGCTACTAAGACTCATCCACTTCCGCGTGATCCAGAAATACCATATCATGTACTACGGTGTGACACTAAAATTCCCATCATATTGAACTACATGATTACGTTGCTGCCTCCATGCCTCGCAATATGACTCATGAAACTGGGTCCACAACTGGTCCTGATTGTCTCTCAAGGTTAGACTCTTTAACCGTTGAGCATACCTCTTAGAGGCCACAGGAATACCCTGACATCTTTTGAACTGGTGTACTACTCGATTTGGATTGTACATCTCTACTACATTAAAACACACTAAGGGGACCTTCAATACCCAAATGTCATGTCCTGCCCAATAGTAAGGTGGCAGCTGTGCCCCACAATAAGGTGCCACATAAGCTATAAATTACAAATAATATTATTTAAGTAAACTATACAAAAATGCATAGATAATCAATGTAACTTTAACTATAAACAATTCAATTATTTTACCTTATCAATTCCAAGTCAATCAAAAGATTGTCGATACCCCACTTGGTCTTTCTCGATACCGATGTCCCTATAACTTAAGGGATGTCTCCACTTAATATATTCATTTAACTTATTAGACTATTTAATTGTTGTGCTTATTGTAAAAATCATTATTTATATAGTATATGAATTGTATGGTAACATAGTAGATTAGTCCACGTTTAGGTTGAATTGGTTTGGCATTGCAGCAAATAAACCACTAGTTTGGTTAAATAATTGAAAACAGAATATCTGTGCCTGCTTAGTTGTGGTTCATAATTGTTTTATGTATCTGCTAATTCTGGTTCTATTTTTCTGTTTTATGTGACAAAGTTGCAAATCTCTATAATTGTTTTATGTCTTTTATTTCACTTGATTCTTCTATTTTTTTTTAATGTTTAATTCTGGTTTTGCCTTGTGCATAGTTTAATTCTATTTTGTTTTATGTATCATTACTGTAAGGCTAAGGGCTGCTGTTAATGGTTGGTTCATCCGTCCTTTCTCTAGTGGATGNCAAGCAACTTTCAATGTGCTTACTTATAGTGTCACCCTTATGGTTAGAAAGCTAAAGCTCAAAATTTATTTTTATAAGGTCCATTCTTTATCAACAAAGTGTACAGTGATTGTCAGATAACTTAAATTTTGTAAAGAAGTCCAACAGCTAGTAGTTATACAGACTCGGACACAATTAGAACTTAAATAAGCCTTTAACTTAATCTTTTCATCCAAATACATTTGATAACAATCTCTTGCAAGGGTAATACGTGAAGAAACATGAAACTTAAGTTGTAATTTAGCACAAAAATTTCTAAACCCAACACCCTCAATCATATTAAATGGCTGCTCATCCATAATAACAAATACAACCAGTGCTTTCCTAACTTCTTCCAAGTTATACAATTGAGGTGCAATCATAGTACTTCCTAACCCATCTTTTTTAGGCACAAAAGTTAACATTGTTTGTTTAGGGTCATTTAACAATGCATATGGATACTTGCTACAAATCTTCATGTGAGCACTCATATTTGAGGTCCCATTTATTTTAGTATAAGAGCAATACCATTTTCCACAATAATTGCAAGCAGCAATAACATGTGTTACCTCACTATCGGGGACTTCTGTGAAATGGTTCCAAGTAGCCAATGTTCACCTCTTGCCACTTGCAGGAGGCCTCCTTTTCGCCCTCTTTAGACGTGGTGGTTTCTCTGCTGCATCCACTAGAGAAAGGACGGATGAACCAACCATTAACAGTAGCCCTTAGCCTTACAGTAATGATACATAAAACAAAATAGAATTAAACTATGCACAAGGCAAAACCAGAATTAAACATTAAAAAAAAATAGAAGAATCAAGTGAAATAAAAGACATAAAACAATTATAGAGATTTGCAACTTTGTCACATAAAACAGAAAAATAGAACCAAAATTAGCAGATACATAAAACAATTATGAACCACAACTAAGCAGGCACAGATATTCTGTTTTCAATTATTTAACCAAACCAGTGGTTTATTTGCTGCAATGCCAAACCAATTCAACCTAAACGTGGACTAATATACTATGTTACCATACAATTCATATACTATATAAATAATGATTTTTACAATAAGCACAACAATTAAATAGAATCCTTTGAACATAAATAAATCAGAATTAAACTTACAACATGGAATCAAATGACTCTTATGGCAAGATAACAGAAATACTAAACTTACTCAAACAACAACTCTAGAATTCTTTGATCTGCTCCAAGATGAATCAATTTCTTCTCAGCAACTTCACTACCAACAATTAGTAAGACTGATATACCATCTACAATCTGAAAAGATGAATAAAATATTACTTTGCATTTTCTAACATCACAAACACATTACAAAGGTAACCTAGGTATTTTGATAGTAAATGTTCTATACTTAACTAAAAATCACCAACAGACTCATAAGCAATAACTCCAAATAGCATACCTTTAAACGATGCTTTCCAAGAGGTGGCTATAACTTGCCATAAGTAGTTACCAAGAGACTTTCTATAGAAGAAATATCTAAAAGCTTGAGTAAATCACCTATAGGTTAAAAGCCTTATCAATGTTTTATTTTCTCCTGTACAAAACTGTCACAATAAAATTACAACAAAGGCCCACAAGCATGCATGCCCAAACACAAAAAGGGGTCTATATGGGACATAATATAAGTATGCATTTACATGTTTGATACTAGTAGTAGTAATAACTTGATTGAAACTCTCTAATTTTATTTTTTCCCAATTACCTCTTTCTAATTGAAAACAATAAAACTTGTCCATAAGAAAGAGTTAGAAGAAGCAGTTTCTAACAATACAGCTATGTAACTGTGCCCAAAATAACTAAATTCAACCACTTAATAACACAGAGGTATAATCTCAATCATTCAACTGCAAGCTTATCCATAATGAATTCATAGATAAATGTTGTAAGATGCCAAGATAGGGATAGAAATATAGGTCTTACCTTGAGATTCTCGTCCCCAAGAAATGACTTCAACCTCTGGAAAGGGAAGAATGCACAAGTCATCATGGTATATTAGAGAAAAATTCTATAAATCAACACATACTATAAATCACCTTTTCTTGTGCAATAAATGTTCTCCAAATCCAATTTTAAGTGTCAGGTTAGACATGACTAAACAAGTTTCTCTTGGTACAAATGGCTAAGGTTTCCTCTAGAAACATAAAGAATTTATTATAATAGGATTCACTTTTTATAATGCCTATTTTGCTTACAACATAGTACCACTTGCGAGCTTATACCTAAAGTTGCATGTGTTCTTTTCAATTACTGAAATGAGCATCAGAAAATTATCCAGATACAAGCTTAACTCATCTTACAAAAGTGTTTTAAGGAAAATTATCCAGGTTGTATGTGATACCTAAGTTCCAATGAGCTTTCCCTCCTTATGAGCCACAAGACCATTCTTAGAAAATACATAATCATAGTCATTGATAACTATAGAGACAAAAAGGGATATTCAAAACAATGTAATCCTTTTTGTTCTTAAATTCCTATCTCACTTTTACTTTGGCTATTAATCCCCAGCAAATTTGAAATAATAATAATAATAATATAAAGAAATAATAAGAATTCTGCAGTATGCTTGTGAATAGCATAATTCATGAATGGAAATGGCACAACTAAAGCCAGAAAAGAACACAACAGAGAAAAGGCAAAGATACATAGCAAATTAACGGGTCAAGAGAAAAATCCTAAATTCCAAATTGATGAGACCACATCCAAATCCAAATCCAACCTACAATCCCTACTGAAACCCAAAACAGAGAAATACAAACAAACCCAAAAAAATCCAAAATCCCTAAATTGATGATGAGATAGAAACAAACCCTAACTCACAAATACAACCTACAATCTAGAGTAGAATGTGTAATGACCTTACTTGTTTGAAGTGCAGGTTGATTCGAAGAAAACTTCACAAGCTCAGAAACTTGAGCAGACACCGATTGGCGACTGCATATGCCTTCTCTTTCAGTGGGTTTCTGAAGCAAATGAATTATGAAAGTGTGAAATGAAATATCCCCTTTGAGTTCATGAAATAATGTTGCCCTAGTGTTGAACGCACCGTTTAATGAAGGAAAAAAAATCCCTTACTTCCACTACTCGGTTGGTTCGGTTTTATTCGATTTTACTAAGTGAAAACTAAACCGACTGGTCCAAATTGAAATCTTAAATCTCAGCCATCCGATTCCACCCGCCTTTCATTTATAACTGTTGGATTGGCATTAAATTGGTTCAATTCGGTCGGGTTGTTATGGGTTGGTTGGGTTATGTACACCCCTATAATTAAGTATGTTAAATATTCTCATGAAAATATAAAATATTTTTAAAAAACATATGTATACCACAATAAGTAAGGGTGTAATCAGTTCAGTTCGATCCGATTTACACCCTAAACCGGCCAAAACAGAGTCAACCAAATTCAGTTCGGTTTTTTGGAATTTTTTCTGCTAAATTGAGTCAAACTGAACTAGCCAAACTCAATTCAGTTTCAGTTTTTGCCTCTCTTTGCACAAACCATTTTTTGCTTCTCTGAACAAGAGAAATGGAAACCAAAGCTCAGAACAACAAATCAGGTTGAAGAACAACAAGCAAAACCAAATAAATAAACAAGCAAAATGCATAACAACAACAAATCAGGTTGAAGAAATAGCAAGATAAATCAAACAGGAATTCAAAAGAACAAGAAACCAGAAACATCCCAAATGAAAAANAATTCAGTTCGGTTTTTTGGAATTTTTTCTGCTAAACTGAGTCAAACTGAACTAGCCAAACTCAATTCAGTTTCAGTTTTTGCCTCTCTTTGCACAAACCATTTTTTGCTTCTTTGAACAAGAGAAATGGAAACCAAAGCTCAGAACAACAAATCAGGTTGAAGAACAACAAGCAAAACCAAATAAATAAACAAGCAAAATGCATAACAACAACAAATCAGGTTGAAGAAATAGCAAGATAAATCAAACAGGAATTCAAAAGAACAAGAAACCAGAAACATCCCAAATGAAAAAATTCAGGCAAATTAAATCAAATAGAAAATGGGGTTCTGTAATGGCTTACCTTGTCAGAAATGGTAGTAGTGGCATTTGGAACAAGTATAGAACCAGATTTCTCAAGCACCCAGTTTGACACAATTGAAAGATAGGAAAAAGAAAATGAAGCCCAGAAAAAACATGAAGTAACTGGAATGAAGGTGGCAAAAATTTCTAGGCAAAATTTATATTGATTACTACCCTAGACTAACAACTTCTTTTATTCTGCAAGAAATGATAAATTCAAAAACTCCATTAAATGAATTCATTGCTGGCACCTTAACACTTCAAACTTACATCAATACCATTACCTCAACTCTATTTCTACTTCTCAACAGATCTAAACACAACTAACTCAGTTTTGTAATATAGAAGGGGAAAATATCACATTCAGAAATTGGAAAATAAATTATAACTTTGGACAATTCTTTCCCTTTTAATGGAAAGATGGGTTTTCAGGATGTGAACTCGATCAATAGCAGAATAATGCTAGAGTAAAACAATCTCAAAGAAGTTGGTGTTAAACCCAAATTCCATTACCTTTTTGATAAACATATAGAAAATATTCAAAAATTGAAACTCTTTACATCTCAAAACCCTAATTGATAAATTGTTGTAAAGGTTACTCCCCAAACCCACGAAACCCCAACCATCACTTCAAGAACTAGTGAACTTGGTAATCGCCTTGGTTCCTTCAGAAACAACGTGCTTGGCCAATTCACTAGGAAGCACAAGCCTTACTGCCGTTTGGATCTCCCGCGAGGTGATGGTGGGCTTCTTGTTGTAACGAGCCAATCTCGATGACTCCTGGGCAAGCTTCTCGAAGATACCTACGCAACATATTGGGACCACAAATTTGTTTGGAGTTGTGTGCTTGTGCGGAAGCCTGCCCATTTCGTTTCATCCGAATACACAACTAGAAGTTGGGGTTTCACTAATGGAGATCTTCATAGGAGGGTTTCGAAGAGGAAGTACTAGAGATGCCGTGGATCTTGAGGCTGAGGGATTACTGGAGATTGATAGGGAGAGTGAGAGGGAGATTGATCGGGAGAGCGACGGTGAGAGGGAGACTAAGGGACTTCTAGAGTTTGGGAGAGAGTGGGACACCGAGAGAATTAGAGAAGAAATGAGACTCTCAACCAAAAACACTCATAAAACGACGTCGTATTGCCATATCTGGTTCGGTTCGGTTTAATTTCAGTTTTTCTTCAGTGAAATCGAGAACCGAATTGACCCTGTTGATTTTTCAGAAAAACAAACCGTGAACCGGACCGACTCTCTTGATTTGACTCAATTTACCTCTGGTTCAGTTCAGTCCGGTAGGTTTTCCCGGTTTGGCTTACACCCATAACAATAAGTTTAGTTTAGTTTTCTTTGGTTCAAATTTTTTTGAAATCGAAAACTAAACCAAACTGATAAGTTTTAACAAATTTTGAACCGATTTAGATCGATTCTCATCGGTTTCGGTTGGGTTTGATTGAGTTTGGTCTGTTCAAGTCGGTTTTGTACACCCGCACAATCAATTATATGTTCGAAGGAGAGGCAGCAGTCACACGATAAATTCAGCAGCAAAATTTAGGGTTAATGTCCAGTTCTAGTTTAACAGCCATCACTAACCCTCTCCGGTTCCCTCCTTTCACTGCGAGTTTTGAATCCCCAGTTGTGTTTGCCGCTAAACCCCAATCGTCGACACCCACTTGGCTGCGGCCTTTATCCACTGAGTCATGAGTTTGCGCAGTTTAGTTTCTAAGCGTTATACAATCAAGAAACTCAATGGAAAATTTCTATCTCCTTGCTCCGATTTCTGCAGAAACAGTTCCAGTTTCAGCATCACAGTTTCTCCAATTCATTTTCGTGAACACAATTATTTCTTCTCTACCCATCAATTGCTTCAATGGAGGAAACCTATTTCGTCATTTGCTAGATACATTCATTCTACTCCAGCAACTAGACTCGGCAACTTGGCCCTTGACCCAAAAGCTGATTCTGAGTCCGAGGATGATGACGATGATGATGGAACCATGAACGAGTTCTTGTCGAGATTTGTATGGATAATGCGGAAGAATCTCGTCCAAGTATACCCAGATTCTGATAAGCAGACAATTGATGGGATGCTACTGATAATCGTTAGCAAGGTTGTGTCTGAACTGGAAAAGGGTGGACTTGAGCAGATGCTTGATGGGTCGGTGGCTTCGTCGTCACAAGATTTTAGTGAGGATTTGTGGAAGACGGTGTGGGAAGTGAGCAACATGGTGTTGGAAGACATGAGCAAGGAAAGGAGAAAGGAGAAAATGAAGGGGTGCTTGCAATCTGAAGAAGTTAAGGAGATGTGCAGGTTTGCTGGCGAAGTTGGTATTCGAGGGGATATGCTTAGAGAGCTTAGATTCAAGTGGGCACGCGAGAAAATGGAGGAAGATGAGTTCTACGAGAGTTTGGAGCAGCTGAGAAAAGAAGAAGAAGAAGAAGAAGAAGAAGAAGAAGAAGAAGAGGAAACAGAGGGAAATGTTCTTGAAGAGAGAAAAGAGGTTGATGCTGCTGAGGAGAAACCCAAGGTTGTTATTCTTCCTAAGAGGAAAGGGAAGATAAGTTACAAGATATATGGGCTTGAGCTCTCTGACCCTAAGTGGGAAGAAGTAGCTAACAAAATCCATGAGAGTGGGGAAGTCATTTGGCCACAGGAACCGAAGTCCATATCTGGGAAATGCAAACTTGTCACTGAGAAGATTCTGTCATTGAAGGAGGAGGATGAACTATCTACACTGTTGGCTGAGTGGGTAGACCTTCTCCAACCTAGCAGGGTGGACTGGATCAATTTGCTTGATAGATTGAAGGAGCAGAATACTCCTCTATATTTAAAGGTACAGCAACATTTTTATATAATTAACAGTTTGGCCAGATTAGTTTACTATAGCCTTGCCTTTTTAGTTGTTGATCATAGTGAAATTTGCAAAGTGCATGTTTATCTGCATGTGTCTTGAGACTTCAGCTGATCACAAAAATGCCAATGTTGGTTCAAATACCGGTAATTTCTTTGCAATTTTGAATCAAAATCACGTATTAGCTGCCAGCATTTGAAATTGAATTCTCTTGTCCATCTTCATGGTAGGCTGCCTTCTGATTCAATCTCAGTGTGATTGCTGAAAGGATCAATTCTCACGTTTATATGCTAAACTCTGTGGGTGTCATTCCTTAGATTGTGTTATGATCTCTGTGACACATCCAAAAGTCTGGTTTATGTCATGTATCTTTTACTTCAACTTAATTGTCAAGAGCATACATATGTATACTATTCTCAGGGAGCACAAAAGATTAAGCTGCATAATCATCCTGTTTTCAACATGAAACTTTAGTATCATGCTTACTCTGTAGGAGGTAGTAAGAATCTGGAGTAATAAATCCCTAACCACATGGAAATCATCATCTTGGAAAGAAAAGATCAAAGTAGCAGTAGGAATTATATATTGTTCATTAATTTGTGGATGTGATACTAAATTTTTCCAACGAATTTTATATTTATGATTATGAAATACTTATTTTTGGACTGGGATGGTCATAGGAAGATACTTATTTACACTGCTAATGAAACTATAGTAACCCTCATGTAATACTTAGATAATTTCAAAAGTTAGTTACAGTAATTGAATACTGGGTGAAGTGAGGCCATTTTCGATTCTGAATTTAATTATTGTCAGATTCTATACATGTAGGTAGCAGAAATTGCATTGACTGAAGAGTCTTTCCAAACAAATACACGTGACTACTCTAAGCTTATTGATATCCATGCTCAAGAGAATCGGTTGGATGATGCTGAGAGGATTCTTAAGAAGATGAACGAAAATGGTATTCTAACAGATGCTTTAATAGCCAATGTGTTGGTTCACATGTATAGCAAGGTAGGGAATCTTGAACGTGCAAGAGAAGCATTTGAAAGCTTGAGGAGCCAGGGCTTCCAACCAGACATGAATCTCTACAACTCAATGATCATAGCGTGTGTAAATGCTGGCCAACCTAAGTTCGGTGAGGCTCTAATGAGGGAGATGGAGACAATAGACATCAAACCCACAAAGGAATTATACCTTGCACTGCTTCGATCTTTTGCTCAGCGTGGTGATGTTGTTGGAGCTGGACGAATTTCAACAACTATGCAGTTTGCTGGATTCCAGCCAAGTTTGGAGGTGTACACGTTGCTTGTTGAGGCATATGGAAAGGCAGGCGAGCCAGATCAGGCAAGAAGCAACTTTGACTACATGATAAAACTCGGGCACAAGCCTGATGATAGGTGCACTGCTAGTATGATTGCAGCTTATGGGAAAAAGAATTTATTGGATAAGGCTTTAAATCTTCTTTTGGAGCTGGAGAATGGCGGGCTTGAGCCAGGGGTTGCTACTTACACTGTTCTTGTGGACTGGTTGGGTAAGCTGCAGCTTATTGATGAGGCTGAACAGCTTTTAGGGAAAATTGCTCAGCTGGGTGAGGCTCCTCCTTTTAAGCTTCAAGTGAGTATTTGTGATATGTATGCAAGGGCCGGAGTAGAGAAAAAGGCCCTCCAAGCTCTGGGTGTTCTAGAGGCTAGGAAGGAGCAACTGGAACCGGATGAGTTTGAGAGAGTTATAAAGAGTCTTATTGCTGGTGGGTTTGTCCAGGATGCACGAAGAGTACTTCGGATCATGGAGGACCGGGGCTTTGCTGCATCAGAGACACTTAAGATTACCCTTGATGCATCTCAAGCCTTTGGCCACAAAAGACCAAGTATGAGATAGTTTAGTGGTCATCAGGAGTGCCTCTTTTAGTATTTTGCTGCTAAGTGACCAACAAATGCATTACTTTATTAGGGATGCGATGGCTGCTGGATTGGCCTCTGCATGTAATCATTAAAGGATTGATTTTATGCTTGTTAAGTTATAGTTTCTCAATCTCTGGTCATTTTTATGAATTTTGCCATGGTTACATGGCTGAGTCATCCTTACTTCCCCAATTCATTATTCTTAGGAACTATAGCCCTTTGTATTATAGATTAAGTTGATAGGCATTTTCCTTCAATTTTGCAATAGGTCGTTGGAAGATTTTTTCTGTCGCTAAATGCTTTGGGTAGTTTCAAGGTAAAATGCTTTATGTTCCATGCCTTGAATTGAACGTGACTGGTGACTTTCATTAGAACTTTTAAAGAAGTTTCTATTATTTGGTATCTTTCTGCGCCAAATCCATCTTCTTAAGATTCTTTCTGGAACATATCAGTTTTAGTTCCTATAAACTGCAGCACTATTAGCAGATTGGATTTAAAAAAGAAATAATTATTGGGTGTATACAGAGTAGTCCACAGAAGCTCTAATGGGTATGGCTGAAGCATCTGGTTGCCTCATACTAGATCAGAGCTGACATTTCACCTGAATGGTGGCATGCTATTTCTTTATTTCTAGTCTTTTGACATAATTACTTTGTTAATTTTTAGTCCTTCCTGGGCAATAGGTTAGGGCAGTTAGGTAACAGTCTTCTAATATTGTTGCAGTAGCAACTGTTTGTTGCAATAGCAGATTTTGCCTCTCAGTTTTATAGATTCACCCTCTCTGTTGCTCCTTTTTTGGTTTCCTTATAGCCTCTCTTATGATTCTTGTTATAGTTGAAAGGCTTCTTTACTTTTACTTTACAATAGCTTTTGAGTAATAATGACTTAAAGTTTTTGTTGCTTTCTTGGTTTTTAAATTTATTTGACTGTAGTTTGCTTTATCAATTAAATGAGGTTTCTCTTCCTTGTATAATTTGCTTATTGATTTAGGGATTTTCTTTAGGGAATCATGGGTGTACAAATCCTATAATATTGGACAGGGACAGAGATTTAGGCATAAGATGTTCAATGACTAAGAGAGTGACAGAGATTTAGGCATGTGAGTCTTTTTTTTGTTTCTCTGGCTTGCCCCATGTCTGCAGAGTTATCAGATTTTGAACTCCTATTACTATGCCATTTTCTTGCATTAAAGCAAAGAGAATCTTGCTGGTTAAAGGCCCAACATTGTTCATCAGGTTGGTTGAAATTTCTAATGAAGGTTTTTCCCTCTTTTAATTCAGTGTTACTAATTTTCATTGCCAAGTATACAGTAGACCTTGGTTCGGTGAATTCTTCTTTCAGTGAATATTTTAGTTGCTGTGTTGTTGAATATTGCATTGTTAGTGTGTTGTTTTGGCTATAAATGAGATGATGTCCGTTTCTGATTTAGCATTTTACAAGACACGATTTTATGCTTTTGTTATTTATATAAACTGAGTTCCATTTTTATACTCTTGTAAAAATCTGTTTATATTCAACAGTTTAGTATGAACTGGAGTGATAGAGGTTTGAAATGGAGCTGGAAGAGGAGATGCAGTCACAAATGGATATGTTCAATGGATTATAGGGCAACGGATGAAATGGAAAATTTCAGCAGTCTTGTTTCTTTGTTAGACTGTGAGGTATGATTCACTAAGCTTTGACAAATTTTGGTAAGCGATGGTCATCTTCATCAACAAGCTGATGTCAGAAAGCCAAAGCAGCCCTATGTTGGTCATTTTGGCAACTACAATCTTGGTAAGGAACTTGTTGGCCTTTATATGTTAATCAAGCTGATGGTTACAGTGGCAATTTTTTTTTTTTTTGGGTGATTGGCCTTGGATATAAGGAGATTCCATCTTTTTCATGCCTGGATCATCCAATCTGTCCAGTGAGTCTAGGTGCTCTACTGATTGCATGAGAGTGGAGCAAGGTACTCTTACTGATCACAAAAGGAATCAGCCAATATTCTGGTGTCTCTAGTGTCTCACAAGGAACCCTATGGAGCTGCAGCATTATTCTGGTCTCAGTTATCCTCAAATACAAAAGTTGCCAAATAGTGAGTCAGCTGAATTGCACAGAAGTCAGAATTTACCATTTTCTTCTAGTAGGAATGAATCATCCTGTTCACAGCGATAGCCTTTTATCTAATAAAAAATTTGCTATAGCCTAAACTGATTTTAGTGGTCCTAGCTTTATAGTGAACCAGTTTGAGGACAATTCTGCGACTTTAGAATTAATGAAGAGTAATTGAAGAAAAGATAGGAAGTTTACCAGGGAAAACCACCTGCCAATTATAAGGGACATGTGAATGAATTGCATCCTCTGAACTCCTTCCCAGCTTCTGAGGATATTCCTGCATCTTTTGTTATCTAGTGGACAAGACTCCATCAAATCTTCTTGACATGAGCTGAAGGACTAGCTATGGCGAAGAATGTCCCTCAGACGAAGGTTTGAAATTTTGAATGGTTAACAAGGCATTGATTTTTCAGTGGTTAGGAATTTTGACTTTTTATCTAAGCAACCAGGATCAGACTTATATGGCTCATTTTTAAATTGCGAAGAGAACTCTTGTGGCAAAACCTCTCTGGGTGATCTTATGTTCAAGTTGTCCATTTCTTGTAAATCTGCATGAGTTCAATCCCTGTGAATCAGAAGGATACAGGTATCCATGAAAATATAATATTAAGCTCTGCACATTTTCGGTTGTAATTCATGGTGATCCTGATCCAAGCTCAAATTTTCCTATGAATGATCTGAAGAATCCGATGACAAACATTTTCTTTTCTTTTTTCTAAGAAAAGCATTCTCTTCTTAATGATGACTTTTTTTTTGTCCAGTATTGATCAGATGGTTGATCAGCTTATCTGCTCAATCAGTCTCGTAGAAGCCTTGTCTTTTGGAGGCATAATGTTATAAAAATAAAAATAAAATTATGAAGAATAATGATGCAAATGAATTAAGAGTTGCTTACAATTTCATTTCCATTTATAAGATTTTAAAGATGATGAATCAGACAGGGATGAATTCAACATTGATGCAATGATAGTAGAAACAGAAGTTAGCATCTATGATTTACAGGTTGTCCATCTCTGAAGTGTTTCAATTTTCGGTTTTGGTGCATGTTTCAAGTTCAAATTCTTCTGTGTTATTATGCTCCATAAGATCTTACTGGCTCCAACTGCACTTTCAAAAATGTTCTAAAGAATTTTTGGCCACCAGCAAGACAATATATTTACAAAACTTCAACCCACTTATGACACCAACAAATGTGGAATGCAATTGGAGGCCATAAAGGTAACAACACTGCAAGAAATCACTCTTTGTAAGCCTCGGGTGACTTCTAGGTGGTGTTTAGTAGATTGTGTGATTCATTTGGAATATTTTCACATTCTCCCGAGGAATGTTAAGTGCGAAGCAAATATGGCAATGCAATATTCTGGTAATGTAGTTGTAGAGGCCTTATTGTAAACTCAAATTTCAAAGGCCTATCAAATTTCAAAGGCCTATCAAATCAGGCCAATTTCACTAAAAGCCTAAACCAAACCTTCCTATACATCACTCTGTTTTTCTCAAGTCTCCTATAAATAGCCCTTTCATTATAAGTACAAGACTTTAGACTCTTATATCATTAATGATTTATTTTTAGCTTGGACCTTTTTAACTTAATCTTCAGAGTCTGAAAACAAAAATCCGGTCATTCTTTTATACTTGTACAAATTAATTCGATCTCACTCGACTTTCGAGATCTCCTCGATCTCTAACGACCTCCAAGTTAGGCATCGTTAATAGTGCTGCCGCTGCAAGCGGTGGCTCAAGAGTCTCATGCTATAGAAATTCAAGATTCTTACTTGACACAATGTGAGGGGAAAATTCATGACCCAAAATGGTAAATTCTCGAGCATATCATCTTTGAACTTTTATCTTGTACTAAACATGAGCATCTACATTTTTACTCACATTTCCAGAAATATTTCATGAGAAAGGTAATTCTAGTTGCAAGGGGCATAACGGGGTAGAGATTTATGAAAAAAGGATAAATTATATAAAAATAAATAAAAAGATGGATTTTTGTGAGGACAGATAGAGCCAATTATGGAAAGTCAAAGCATTAGAACCCATCCCAACCATTTTTACCAAGTTTTGCTCAACAAAAGGCACGTCAATGGCCACGTTATATCTGAAGCATAAGCCACGTCTATGAGTTGCTCTGCCACGCGTAGAACTGCATGCTAACATAGCCATAGTGTTGCCAGCTTCCCACTTCCACAGCGATTTGGAATAAAAATCCATGACTTAGAATCACACACACTGAGTCACTCCCATAGATAATATATCTAAGCTCAAATTTGCTCTCTGCTGAATCCAAATTAACACTCACAAACATGTCGAGCTATCCAGAAGTACCTGGTGAGAAAACTAAGATAGGCACCTCCCTCCTTGAGACTGCAACTGCTGCCATCCAAGGCTTCGGTCCCATCAACAACATCCACCAACATCTCTGCGCGTAACCTCTTTTATTTTCCTTTCAATCATTTCATTCTCTGTATATTAAGAAAAAAATTTATTAATTGCAAGTCTGCTGCATTTTTTTGTTGGTGCACGTAATTGAGAAACTTGCTATGTAGTTTTTATGTTTTAGTTATTCTGTACATTGCTAAGCTACCTTACTCAACTGGGTTTGATCTACGCTAAAATTTCGAAAAATTGAGTCAAGATTTTAAAATAATTAATTATTTTTAATTTGTTTCATTTTATAAGAAAAATTAATTGTGGAACATTTTTCAAGATCCAAACACCTTTAATAAATATGTGTTCATATTTGATTTTTTTTAATATGATAATTACACAGTTAGACACACTAGTCACATTTTTAAGCGATAGCCAAATGAAATTAAGTAGCCAGAATTGTTGTGAGAATGATGGTTTATAAACACTTATGTGGTGCTTATTATTTTGTTTCATTCTGGTATTAATCTTTTTCATATGAAAAGAATAACCATAGAAATTTTGAATAATTTTCCCAGCATTACTCATTTACTGATAGCTACAAGCCCATTTGATCCAATCGATTTTGAAACAGTTGAGTTGAATTCAATTCTTTGATTCTGTTTTAGGTTTCATTTATATTCTCATGATATGACCCAGCAAGTGGAGGCACACCACTTCTGCGGCCACCAAAACGAGGAGATGAGGCAGTGCTTGATCTATGATAGTCCAGAAGCTGATGCTCGGCTCATCGGCGTCGAGTATATAATCTCGGAGAACCTGTTTTTGATGTTGCCGGACGAGGAGAAGAAACTGTGGCACTCGCATATGTACGAGGTGAAGAGTGGGTTGCTGTTCATGCCGGGGATTCCAGGTCCAATAGAGCGCCAAGACTTGGAGAAGGTTTGCAAGACATATGGCAAAACCTACCATTTCTGGCAAGTTGACAAAGGTGATAGGCTCCCACTTGGGTTGCCTCAGGTCATGATGGCATTCACTAGAGATGGCCAGATTTATGAAAACCTCGTCCAAAGTAAGTGTTACTCAGTTTTTATATACTAAAAAACTTATAGAGTTTGGTTTACATTACTTTTTCTTGGTTGGTACAAAAAGTGTAAAATCTTTTTGCAAACAATCCAAAGAGAAATGTTAGTCACACTGTTTAATTTTGAGTCTTTCTTAAATGAATTTGGATCTGGTTGAGATTTTAATATTATTGTTTTCATAACGATTTGAGGAGTTGGTTACTTATATGATTAGTCATTTCTTTTACTGTTAGTCGTTTCTTTTAGTAGGCTAGGTAATTTGTAAATATCACTGAGACATGTAACATGCCTGATTTACTGTTAGTCAATTTTTTAGTAGGCTAGGTAGTTTGTGTAAATATCACTGAGGTGTGTAACATGCTTGATTTTGAGATGGAGTAACGCCCCTTATCCTAAACTTTTATGTAAAAAAAAAAAAAAACTTCTATGATTTTGTTGATTTTTTCATTAGTGGCTACTTATAAGTGCACTTTATCTTCTGAAATATATATCATCAATTGAAAACATACATTTAACTGGGCTTGAAGTGGCGTGTGTTTTGGTAGTGTTAGATTAGTAGTTCCTCTATTCCAAATACGTGTTTAATTACATGCTTATGAGAACTTATAGTTCAATAACAAATAACTTAATTTAATTTGGACAGTCATAAATCTTTTTTCTTTTGGGGATCAATTAGTACATGTAAAAATAATTATTATTATAAACTAATAACTTCATGAAAAGGGCCATAGACCAAGCTTTACATATTTTTGGTGCTGCAGGTGTTGAGAAACGTTTTGGGGTGAGTATTGAGAAAGAGAGAGAGAACAGGGCTTATATGACAGGACCAGCACATNTAACTGGGCTTGAAGTGGCGTGTGTTTTGGTAGTGTTAGATTAATAGTTCCTCTATTCCAAATACGTGTTTAATTACATGCTTATGCGAACTTATAGTTCAATAACAAATAACTTTAATTTAGACAGTCATAAATCTTTTTTCTTTTGGGGATCAATTAGTACATGTAAAAATAATTATTATTATAAACTAATAACTTCATGAAAAGGGCCATAAACCAAGCTTTACATATTTTTGGTGCTGCAGGTGTTGAGAAACGTTTTGGGGTGAGTATTGAGAAAGAGAGAGAGAACAGGGCTTATATGACAGGACCAGCACATGGAATCCACCCATTGGCAAATGCAGGAGGGAAGGGACTTAAGACAGTGCTGAGAGAGGTTCCATGCAAGCCTGTTCCAACACCTGCTACTTCCACAAGAGTCTTTGTTTGAGTTTATCAAACTATTTTCAGCAACTGTTACATGCTGCAGACTTGAGAATTTAATTTGTATGTTCATGTATGGTGGTTCTAGTGTCTGTAAATAAGTACTTGTGAGTATTTAAGTAGTCATTGAGATTGTGTCTACTTGTTTTTGTTTAAGTATTTGTCTAGTTAAGCTTTATATTGTGAATGTACCTGAATTGATCGGTCTACTTTTTTAACTAAATAGTAACACTTTTTTTTCTTGGTATTTTTGGTTGCAATTTTAGATTTAAACATAGAATTTTGAGGACAATTTCAATATTATTTGGCTAGAAGTCGTTTAGTGCTAAATGAAAGGATACAAGTAATCCTTGAAATGGAAAACTGGGAAAATTTCAAAGACACTACAGATTTATATTAGTGTAGGTTGAAGAAACACATACAACCAACCAAAATCTAAAAGTGAGAATTAGCTTTCATGAACTTGACATGAGCACTCATTGCTTGGGAGCACTATCCCAAATCCCGCCATCGTCGAAACAAATTTCATTTCCTTAGCCTAAATTATGGCAACTTACGTTATCTTTTTGTCTTGTTATATTTTTGTGGAAATTGTGTCATTCTGCTCTTGCAGTGGCAGTCATGTTGCAAGCACATCATATCAAAATCCCTCTGTTGTGCCCCTTCTGCCTTCAGCAAAACGAGTCAATTGATCACTTATTTCTCTGGTGTGACTTCACCAATATCATGTGGTTTGGTTTTGAACTAACTGTTCGTATTGATCATGTTGATCCTTCAATTCAGCTATAATTTAATGGCTCCGATTTTGGTTAGATCAATTCAAGGGAAATGAATTGCAGCATGTTCGAATTACAACTATATATATTGATCACAACCTTATGGGCTATTTTGGTACCATCGAAATCTGTGTGTTTCAACACCATAAACCATTTGCCATGGAAGTTGTAATTCTTGCACAAAACTATGCTACTATGTATATGGATGCATGGACTAAAGTAAATCCTTCTCCTTTGATTATACGGAAAGGACTGTATATATACTTTTTCCCTAAGGTTGCTACACTACTTCTCTTTTAAAAGGGGTTGGCTCTTCTTCACCACCCCTATTGAGGGGTTTTTGTGGAACCCATATTCTGAAATTAGTGTTATTACGAAAGTCTTGAAAAAATAAGTCACATAGTGTGACTCAAAACAATTAATTTCTTGTTAAATGCATAAACAAAGTGATACATGAAAAATGTCAAAATAAAAATAATTAAGAATAGTAATTTTCTTTGACACATGTAAACTTAAATTCTATCAACTATTTTGAAATTTGACGTACATTGCGTAACTTAATTTTTTGAGATCTTCACAATGACACCAATTTTAGAACACGAGTTCTGCCAAAATCAGGGAGTAGCGCTCCCCTTTAGTAGCTTGGCAATCACTAATTAATGATATTATTATATTTTACCAAATGTGAGTGCTATGCTATATCTCCTTCAAAAAGGAGTAGCATTATACTACCCCTCATTTGAGGGGTTTTGGTGAGATTTACATCTTAAAATTAGTGTCATTGAGAAGACTTTGAAAAAAATGAGTCACACAAGTATGAGTCAAAACAATTAGTTTACTAAAATGTTTAAACAAAGCAATACAGGAAAAATACCGAATTAGTAACTGCTATGAATAGTAATTTTCTTTGACACAATTAATCTTAAATTTTGTCTACCGCTTTAGAATCTGATCCACATTGCATGACTCGATTTTTTGATATTTTCACAATAATACCAATTTCAAGACATAGGTCTCACCAAAACTTAATAAAGTAGCACTATTCTTAGTAGTTTAGCAATCACCTTTACCAGAAAAAAAAAAAAAATCACGGATTTATTTTTATCTGGCATACAGCGGGTTATTTTAAAACCCGGCCCAACCCGTTCCATTGCCATTTGTGAAATGGTAATCCAAGTTTTGGTTCAGTGCTGAAGAGCCTCCATTGCTAACTATCCCAGTCCCTACACAGTCCGCTGAACAAAAAGTGTGTGAGATTCATAGCAACTATGGGGACGCAAGAGGAGCCAACGATAATAGGCAACGAAGAAGAAGAGGAGCAGGTGGTGAATCCATGGGAAGTGTCAGCTAAAGACGGCGGTAAGATTGACTATGACAAGCTCATCGAGAAGTTCGGTTGCGGCAGGCTCGACCAATCCCACTTACAACGGGTCGAACGCCTTACTTCTCGCCCTGCCCATGTCTTTCTCCGTCGCGGCATCTTCTTTTCTCACCGGTCTCTATCTTTCTCTCTCTCCCTGTCTCATCCTTCAATTGACTATGACATTGCAATTGGACCCAAAATTTCGAAGATATTCAATTTTCATTATGTTGATTATGTTCGTGTTACTGACCCAGGAAAAAGAAAATTTGTTCTTGGTTGAGTAAACAGTGACTTCAATGAAATTTGGGATGTCTTTAGTTGATTATGACATTGCAATTCAATCCAGCATTTAGAAGCTATTCAATTTTCATTATGTTTATTCTGTTCATGTTATTGACCCAGAACAAAAAAAATTGTTTTTGGTTGAGTAAACAGTGACTTCAATGAAATTTGGGGTGTCTTTGATTGATTATGACATTGCAATTGAACCCAGAATTTAGAAGATATGCAATATTCATTATGTTGATTCTGTTTATGTTATTTGACCCAAAAAGATGTTTTTTGTTGGTTGAATAAACAGTGACTTCAATGAAATTTTGGATGCCTATGAGCGTGGGGACAAGTTCTATTTATATACTGGAAGAGGCCCATCTTCAGAAGCTTTGCATTTGGGGCATTTGATTCCATTTGTGTTTAACAAGTAAGTAAAATTTCCTGCTTTGATATATAAATAAAGTAGTTCGATTGCTTATGCTAGGATTGGTGTTTGAGAAGGAATGGGAATTTTATAAACCAGTATGCTATTGCCTAAATTGGGTGTGACCCATGAAAGTGAAGTTGAGTTAACAAAGCTTTCTGGTGTTGGCCTATACATTAACTTAGTGGAAAATGGTTGTAGGTATTTGCAAGATGCCTTTAAAGTCCCTATTGTTATACAACTTACTGATGATGAGAAATTCTTGTGGAAGAATCTCACAATAGAGGAGAGCCGGAGACTTGCACGAGAGAATGCCAAAGACATCATTGCATGTGGTTATGACATTTCAAAAACATTCATCTTTGCTGATTTCGATTATGTTGGTGGGTAAGTCAGAACTATGCATCAATTTGGTCTTAAATTGCAATTGCACTGATCTTTTTATTTTTTCCATGAATTCCTTAAAATTTTAATGTGTTTCTGAATTAGCTTAAACTTATAATTTCATATTTTGAAAGTGAATGGTAATAATTTTAGTTAAGGCTTCATGTTTGCTATTTTGGATTTTGAGGGATTGGAAGTGGTCCTCATTTTCTAATTTACCAAACCTATGCTTTTTCTGGAGAACGGAATATTGCAGCTTGCAAATTTTTTTTTAAAACCCTCCATAATAAACATAACTCTTTAATGGTGCTGATATCTTCTCTTCCAAACATTGCCTTAAAAAAAGAAAAAAAGAAAAAAAGAAAAAAAAAAGGTAGAGTTAGAAGTCTTTTGATAGTCTGCTTTCTTCTGAGATTCGAGATCTTATAAATTGGAGAGTTTTTGTTGCATTTGTGTGCGAAATTAAAAAGATATTAGTGAGTCCAAAAGTCTCTAAGTTTAGTACAAATAGGAGTATTAAGTCTTGTGTCATTGGGTCCTCTCTCAAGTGCTGAAGACAATTGTAGAATGTGAAGAAACATAATCAGACCAATACCAGATCATTTTAGACCCCTCCTATTCTCTCTTTAAAGATCATGTGTAGGCATGAGATTCCAAAAATTATCCTTTTGTTTTTCTACTATTATCCTTGTGTCTACAGAGGCCTACCACACACTGTTGAATTTACTTAACACAAACCATAATCTTTTAGTACATCCATTTGGTTTGCCAGTACCTGAAGCATGCAGTTCTCATTTTTGTAATTACAGAGAAGTGCCAGCTATGTGTACCGTTTTCTCATCTACTTCTTCCTTTCTGTTATATATTTTGCCTAAGACAATAACTTTACGTTGCAGTGCTTTCTACAAGAACATGGTACAGGTTGCAAAGCGTGTCACCTATAATCAGGCTGTAGGCATTTTTGGTTTCACTGGAGAAGATCATATTGGAAAAGTTAGTTTTCCACCAGTGCAGGTATGGTCCTTTGCTTCCTTTAAACTTTTATTGTTTTGCAAAATTTATTATTGTTGAATTACTGTCTGATCTCTGAATTGCATGTAACTACTCTTCCAATTATGCTGTGAATGTTTTGCATCTAACTATATCTATGGTAAAAAACTTTTGCAACAAAAAGTAAACCTTTATGCAGATTTTGTACAGTTTCAATGTTTTTGCCTCAATATATAGAGTTTCTTAATTGGTCTCTATCATGAAGCTTTATCTAGACAAGAGTTGAGGAAACTAAAATTATTGATGGGAACCTGCTTGAAACAAACTCCTGTCCCAATTCATCAAGCGAAGAGGAAAAATTATCTTTCTTTTATATTTGTTTGATTATTATGTATATATGGACGTTGTTAGGATCTGTGCTATAAGCAAGTAATCCATGTGCTTCATTTGTTTAGTGCAGGCCGTTCCATCATTCCCCAGCTCATTTCCTCACCTATTTTCTGGAAAAGAGAACCTTCGTTGCTTGATTCCTTGTGCAATTGACCAGGTCTGTCGGCCATTTATGATTTTGTATGCAGAATTTCAATCTAATTATTTCATTTTGATGAGTGGTTCTTGTTCAACTTGATGCATGTAAGAGTTGTGCTTTGGTGGCTATGCAAATATCCCTTTCTTATTATTGGTATTTGTAATTGACTGTTTAAAATTTCTCTATATTGATAAGTTTTTCATCTATGATATTCATTCTGTACGACATGTTCAGGATCCTTATTTTAGGATGACACGAGATGTTGCTCCGCGGATAGGTTATCACAAGCCTTGCATGATTTATTCGTCATTCTTCCCGGCCTTGCAGGTATTTTTATGATGTTTCATACGACTCTTTCTGTAAATAGTTTGATATAATATGTTTATTTAAGAATTTACTCTGATTAAGCTCTTTGAATGTGTAGCTCATTCTGCTGCTTATTGTTGATCATTGCATACTCTTGTTTTTATAGCTTCATTGGTATTTGAATGTTTGCAGGGGGAGTCAGGAAAAATGTCTGCAAGTGATCCGAATTCTGCCATTTATGTGACTGATTCCGCTAAAGATATAAAAACTAAGGTTAGCTTCCCAAATTACAAAGTGTTTTCTGAAACTTCTGTAGTCCTATAGGTTTTTTGTTGACGTATAACTCTTCCTATCTTCCAATTTCTCTTGATGCAGTTAATCACAAAATTTACCCAAATCTTCTTTTTAGAGCCATTTATTTTGAGAATTCTTATATATTTATTAATGTTTGGGATTTAATACTAATTGTCACATGTATCTTCTTTGGATATGAAAGTTGTGTATTCTTTTCCCCCCTCTTGAACGTAGTCATAGATATACTACCATAACTAATTACCAATCACTAGATTCCCCTCATGTGACCCCTCCCTTTCCTTCCTGCTGCATTTCTACCTCTCTTCTTCTGCCAGATATACATCCGTCCCATGTCTGTTTTGAGTTTTTCTTTTCTATAACTTCAATATATGTGGCTCTTCGCAGATAAACAAGTACGCATTTTCTGGCGGGCAAGATTCTATAGAGAAACATAGGCAGTTGGGTGCAAATCTTGAGGTAATAAATTTCTTCTTATAGCTAATATGTGAGGAAACAGTATTTAAAATGGAAGTTCATGCTAATCTTGCATCTCATCCTCAGTACTTATAAAACATTACTTGGATTTAGTGTTTTCATGCTACTCAAGGGTTTCTATTCTACCAGTTTACCTCTGCAGTTATTGCACTAAATATTCTTTGCCATCTGCAGTTAATGTGCTAAATGTATTTACTGTATATATATATATATGTGTGTGTGTGTGTGTGTATTTTTTTTTTTCCCCATTAGATAGAGAAAGCTAGGTTTTCTAGCTGACATATGGAGGGAATGAGGAATCAAACTCAGGACCTCAACCTTCTAGGAAATCGCCTGAATCAGTTGTGCTGTGTGCACTATGTCCTATTACATCCTTTTTCCCTCTTAACTTTATTAACAAGTCAATTATACTAACGTTGTAAGAAGGCTATTCATGTATTTTGGAATGCAATTGAAATAATTACATATTTCAGGTAAGTACCTCCACCTCCAACCAATGTCTTTGAAATTAGTAAACAACCACTTATGTTCTATCAAGTGATATCTTTTGTAGCTTCCTAATAAGTTTATTATATCATAGTTGAAGAACCTTGATTTTTGCAACATTATTCAGGTGGATATACCATTCAAATACCTATCATTTTTCCTAGAGGATGATGCTGAACTTGAACACATCAGGAAGGTGAGGCTTCTCTTTAATCAAGAATTTTTATACTCAGCATAAAAAGCCCGTTTGGATTCTTCTGACTAGGGGTGTTCATCGGTCGGATTCGGTCGGTTTTCAAGGAAAACGTCACCCGACCGATGGTCATCGGGTGGAGAAGACAGCCATCTGCCGCCGACCAACTGATGGAGGAAACCGAGACATATTGGTTTGTGCGGGTTTGGTTTCCGGCGGTCGGTTTGAGCGGGTTGATTTCCTTTTTCCCACTTACTGTTGCTTTCTCTCTCTGCTTCTGGTTTCAGTAGCAGATATACCAGGATTCATATTATTATACTGAGCACTAAGCAGTAAGCACTATGAAATCCAAAGCTGAACCTCGCTAGAATTTCCTCCGGAAATGTTGTCGTCGCTGCATTTCCTGGTGCTTTTTTGTCGTTGGTATTGATTGCTCAACGGACCCAAAAAAAATGCGAGAGACACTGCTAACTCTTTCCGGCCAAGATATTACTCCCAACACCACAACCAACTCGGCAAAGGAGAAAAAATCTGAAGAAGAGAAAGTGAAGAGAGAGAAAAGTATGGCTATGGGTCTATGTTGAGAGAGAACGGGAATTGACAGAGGAGAGAAGCATAAAAAAAACAAGAGAAGAGTTGTCTGACACACTTTTTTGCTTTTCACATGTGAAAATGTGCAACAAATATAAAACATTTAATGTATTCGGTTTATTTCGGTTTTCTTTACTTAAAACCGAACCGACTGGTTCAAGCCGAAATTTTAAATCTCAGCCATCTGATTCCGCCCACCTTTCATCTGTAACCATTGGATTGGCATCAAATTGGTTCAGTTCGGTCAGATTGTTATGGGTTGATCGGGTTATGTACACCCCTATTCTGACTGTGTCATTCTCTTGTAGGAGTATGGAGCAGGACGCATGCTAACTGGTGAGGTGAAGCAACGTCTAACTGAAGTATTGACTGAATTGGTTGAGAGACACCGTAGAGCTCGAGCTGCTGTTACGGATGAGGTATGCTGCTGCATTAATGCATTGTTTGATTGAAATACCCATGATTACATCATCTTTTGATTATTAGGGTAACATATACCTAACTTGATTTCCCAATTGTTCTTTACATCACTAGAAACATGCTACAAGGGCTTTATACCTGAATGATTTTTCATGAAGTGGAATTGAGACTATATACAGGAGAAATATCCATTACCTTTATGGTTTATCCTCAGACATAGATTTCATTAGGATTCCATCTTCTCTCCAGCTTTAGTGTGGAGTGACTATACAGTTTTGTAAAAGAATAATATGACTCCCAATTCTTTTTTTACTTTGTGGCTAGTTTTTCCTTGCAACCATTTCATATAGTGAGGACCACAGTTGATGCTTTGGAATCCTTTGATGTGGAAATGAATGGATTAAGACGAAAGAAGCTTTGAGATTTCTTTTTTTCTGCAGACCATATTTTCACAATGAGTTTTCCTTTTTTCTTTTTTCCCCAGGGGGAGGGGGTTGGGTGGGTGAGTTGTCTTTTACACTACAAGCCAATGAAAATTGTAATTTTCTTTTTGAAATAATAAAGATAAGATCTAAGTTAAATAGTGTTGCCTTTAGCAGTTTTTGTAAATTGTCATAATTTTCATGCCATACTACCCTTTACCAGATGATGCAGAGCCAAAATATTACATGTATGTCATGAAAATATCCCTTGTATTTCCTATTTAGCTTCATTACTGTTAGATATAGGGCCTCAATATGAAAGCCCTTTGGGTTTGAAGGGTGGACAAAGCACAATCCTGCTCATATTTTGTGCTGAAATTATAATGGAGGCTGTAGGGATAGAACTACTGACCACTTAGTCAAAGAGGCTTTGATACCATGTCAAGAACCAGTTCTCCTAACAGTTTAAGCTTTTGGGTTGAATCGGTTCTTGACAATTGCTATCCCTCCCCCCACGCTTGAAAACCGGTAAACAAAACTGAAAAGATGATGAGACTCCTACTAAATTGACTATTTGATGTTTTTGTTTTTAATTAACATAGCTGATCAATTTTAACCTCTTAGAAGTCAGTAATATGTCTTACATTAAGTTGCAGTGATTGCTTGGGCTTGTTTAGTTAGATTTGTTGTTGAGTGCTCAATAATTGTTTTTAGAGGTTTCATTGACCTGGGCATCTTAAAAGCTATACACCCTGTTTGTCCTTTCCGCTGGATCAATTCACTATATATTGTATGTGAAGTCTGTGTTCTATCTTTACATAATTCTATAATCTAATGATGTTTAGCATGATAATTTCACGACTTATTCTGGCTCTTTGAATTCTGTGTTGACATTTGTTTCTTGCTGGTGACAATTTTTGTTCACATGTTATGATGAGTTGTATTTGAGGCATCTAGGTTGCATTCCTTTTGCTCATTTGGAGCTTATACTTAATATAACTGGAAAATGAAAACTTACAGCATATTATCTATAATTGTTAACAGATGGTGGATGCATTTATGGCTGTCAGACCGCTTCCTCATATGTTCGACTGAAGTTCCCATACTCTTCAAGCTATTTTGATTGGGTTTGTGACATTGTGTCACTACTTAAGGGGCATGTTTTAGAATGTGATTTTAACTTTTTCAACTTTGGAATGTTAGTATTATATTCGAAGGTTTTTTTTTACACGGAAGAAAGTGTAGAGAAAATGCCATGGGTTAATGAGCTGATATAACTTTACAATTCTAGTCTAGTTTGAAATGTATGTGTAGCAAACCATGTTTGGTTAAGGTCTGAGATTTTTGTTGACAAAAAATTGTTGTGAGAATTTATCTGATTGCGTTCTCCCTCAAAATGGTGCATTTAGTCAATAATTAAGGGAATATTACTTCCTAATGGAACTAGTGTTATCTTGCCACTGATCCATCCACCTTTGTCTTTGTCCATTTGTGTGGTTTAACTGTCTTGGTTGATGAAACAGCATTTTATCTTAGTTCCCCCAGCCACAAGAGACTTTAATAATTCAAGTTCAACCGTAACATCCCTCTTTCTTTTCTTTCTTTTTTAATTATTTTTTCCACTAGAGGCTACATTATAAGATAGCCTATCTCCTAAAATTCCAGTCAACCAGGTTCATTGTAATTTGAACACTAGCATAATTCACTTTATATGCCCCACACTTGTTTGTGTCTTGCCCCCAATTAAACTGCAGATTCTTACTATTTTTTCCTTCTTTTATTATTTTATTATTTTATTATTTTTTACCCTCTTAAACATGTGCAAGCAATTTAAGTAGATTGCCTGCCAATACTAGTGGTAAAAAATGCATTTTACCGAAAGTCTAAATTTGATATTTTATTTGAAAAAAAATATAAATAAGAAAAATGAAGAAAGGAAACTTGACCCAATTATTTTAAAGTCACTCAAATCACTCAAAAAGAAAAATATATAAATGGGTCTTAATTATTGTTAAATTTCTCAAATTGTGTCTAATTTGAAACATTAGATGACTTTTCGTCAATGACAAATTTAAAATGTTAACAATAATTGTGGCTCATTCAGAATTTTATTTTTATTTTTATTTTTGAGTGGTCAGAATCCTTATGAGTTATTTAAGTGCAATCCTATACAGAAAGCAGCAAGGAGGGGTAGGGTTAAACCATGATTTGCTGATATTTCTGCTTTAGGTATAACGTGGATATTTGAACTTTAGATGTGTGATGACTGTACAGAAATCAAGGTCAATATCAGTATAATGACAAAATGGCTCGCATTCAATCAGGGGACACGTTCCAATACTCGTTGTAATGCCCTTTTGATACCTTCCTGATCAAGCGATGTAATCAGATGTATTTCTTGCACCTGGTATCACCTCAGCAAAATTAGAAATTGGAATCCAATTCTTAGGCCAAAATATTTTCTATAAAAACCATTTCTATCAAAGCAAATTGAGACTCGGAGAAATTTGATTATTGCTTTTGGGGAAAGGCCAAGGGAGGGTGAAGAGGTTTAGGCTGCAAGCAAATTACCTGCCTTCCAGCGCGAGCGAGTAGAGTAAACCTTCTATTAGTGGGAGGTGCCTGTGTTAAAGCAAGATGCAGAAGCTATGAGAAAACAGGCATTATTATAAACATGTGAAATTATTTGAGAACTGAGAAACTCACATTAGAAAGCCAAAGCTGCAAATCTTGTGAAACCACCCGTTTTTCAAATCCTTGACGGCTGATTCTTGCATCATCTATGCTGTGATGGAGTATCATCATAAAATAGACGATTCATTGAGGTCAGTTGTTGTAAAACCACAAAGTTCCCATGCAAGTAGTTCCTACTATAGTATAAGAAGGTGATAGGGTAACAGATATAACTGAAACGAATGATTCATAGTGTGATACATGATTTGCATCCTGCATGTGTTGTGAAAAAGGGAGAGAGTATAGCTCTAAATTCTCCAGTAAATATATCTTTTGTCCAAAGCTAGGTTGCCTGGCAGATTAACATAGGCATTTACATATGGTTATCATTAATTACGATATCCAAAAGACTGCCTGATTACAAGTGTTTTTTTATTTTCTGATATTTAGAACACAGAATAGATAACTCATGAGTCTTCGAAAGAACATAGTCAACCAGTGCACCATTAGCATATTATCAAGGTTGTCTTTTTCACTCTTCCTCTTGTGAATTTAAGGAGTCAATGAAAGTACATCATTGCTCCCTCATTAGTTTTACTTATTTTTATTCAGTTACCAAAAGAGAATATAGAAAATTTCATTTATATCTTGGTTACTGCACCACCAACTGAATAACTGAGTCCTCTTTTGAGCCAAGGAGGACCCAGACAACCTAAGCAATTGTATGCAGGACACTTCCAAAAGGAGGCCCTAAATTGACTTCTGTGTATTACTGCTACACAATTATGCACATTGTCATTTCAAAGGATACACTCATAAAAAGTGTGCATCCACACATTTGAGTGTAGATCCCATACAAAAGGTTATGTGCAACAGTTTTCATCAATTATCATGCAAGCTTTCATGGGTCCAGAGAAATAAGGGGAAAATAGAAACTAGTACGCCAGCATACCCATCTTCCTCTAGTAGTTCTTCAAGTATTGTATCAAGGCCTGGAAGAGGCTTGATACCACTGCTATTAGTAGTGCTCAAAGAATCAGGATCAGCAGAACCATCCTATAATATGAAACTTATTAGTAACAGAAATTTCCTCCAGGTTGTTTTTTCTCCCTTTTGGATCCGAGGATGAAAAAGTATAACATAACTTTTCATTGCAAACCTGAGGTATCACTTTGTCCAGTGTCTCTAGAAGTGGATCTTCCTCTAACTGTTTAATAGATAGTCTAATCCTACATTTTTCTCTGCAAGAATGTAGGTGGAGGAAAGAAATTACTCCCCAAAAGAGGTTTTCATAAACACAGACAAGAGAAAATGAAGCCAAATAGAAAAGGTTAGCAAACAAAAATCAAAATTTTCCAATATTGATTCACTGGCCTAGTTACTTCAACCAAGAAACCTTGTTACTTAACAATTTTGAAGCATTGATTCATTTAGATGACCAGAAAGAAAATCAAATGGAAATTCTTTTAAAATGGATAATAAGGAAGCTCACCTATCAACATTAATAACTTTGACCCTTACTTTGTCCCCTTCTGTTAAGATGTCTCTTACATCCTGAACTAGATCCCATGAAACTTCCGTGACGTGTACTAGTCCAGTGAGATGATAGAGACCTGCATTATTCTGTGATGTCACTCGTAACTTTTTTATGATAATAAGAAAACAGACACTAGAAACATATGAAGTATAACTATACATAATAGATACCGTCAGGGAAGCACAAATGAACAAAGGCACCATAGTCGTCAACAAAACCAACCCTTGCTTCAAAAACATCCCCAACCTTAACCTGTTCAGAAAATTTTGACCAGGCAGCTTCCCTTTCAGAGAAGATCAATTTCCTTCTATCTTCTTCTGCTTGAATTACCTAAAAGTATAAGTAACTGAAATCATTTTTAAATTAAAAACAGGAGATTCAAATTTTAAACCAGCAATGAGGGTGAAAAGGTTCTACATAGTACAGAATAAAGCAAAAGTCTGTGATGACAAACTGATTCAGGAAACAGTAGATAACTCCAAATATAAGTGATGCGAGGATTAAGAATTGTTATTTTGCAGTTTAAATTGGCTTGAGTCAAATGGTTGCTATGGCAGCAGGAATAGGTAAGAAGAATTTCTTTTCTAAAGTTGTTTAAGGCTTTCCAAAGGCTAATGCAATAACGGTACGCTTCAATGGTAGGAAGAAAAATGAGTAAGGTTTAATTTACAAGAAAGTTTCATGTAGGCGAAATATGCTACTGGGTCAATATAATAACTTCAAAATTGAGGGTCAATGATGTTGTTCTGGTCCTATAAACAATACTGGCAATGTTAATCTCGTAATTAACAGGGCAAACATGGTCAAGGCAGGGAAATATATGCATTAAAAAATATTTAAGAAAAGATTATAAAATTCACCATACCTGATAAAAAAGTTTAAAGGAAAACAGACAAAAGGATAGAAGGGGAGGAGGGGGAGTAAATCTACATATTAAAACATTATTCATTATTCTAGGAATTTGAAATTTTAATTAGCCATCATCTTATAAAGCACATAACCAATGAATTATTCCTATATGCTGACACTAAAGATTTCCAAACTTGTGGTTTCCGGACTCAATTTTTAAGGAACTATAAAGCACAAAGTTTGGTGAGCTGATCATGACATGCAGAAGATGGGATGTAGAGGCAAACAGGTATGATTAAAAGAACACATGTTGCAGCATTTTACTGGCAGCACCAGATCAAGGGATTAGTGACTTTGTTGGACAGAAGGTTCAGGCTAATCATTTGAAACTTCAAAATTGTGCTAGATGTGCAGAATCCCAAATGAGAAACGGTCATGCCTTTTTGTTGTGTCTTTTGAGTTGCAAGTCGCTTTAGTCTCTAATGCCACCCAGATTTCAGTAGTGGTGCCAGAACGGCTGCTAATTACGCTTAATTGGTAAATAGAATGTATTGTTTAACATTTTTTTTAAAAATGTATAAGGTAATCAAATAATATAATTACCTTCACAGATATGAGTGAACCAACTAAACCTTTTGCAATGTCTTGGATAGTTTTGAGTGGTTCTACATGGAAGAATCAGAATTAAATAGGTTAGAAATCATAAGTCTACCTGCTATTATGACTACTCAGATGCAAGTATATTCCACATAGATGACTGAGCAGCATACTTAACGTGGCGAAATATGAACTGATTGTTGAAACAAAAGCAATGCTAGCTTTTCATCTATAATAAGATTATAGACACCAAAGAATACATGAAAGACATATCAGTGAAGGAATTAGCTGCAGGATATGGTCAATGAATCATTTATAAAAGTGTTCCAGAAAATATGAAGCCAAAAAGGCAAATAGGATATATCTAATAAATTCTCAAGATTATGATTGAAAGATTATATAATGTCATGCAGAAATTCAACACCTCTACTTTCAAACTAGTATCTAATGCAACTATCCTGAGTTCAATTTTCTTGTGTTTTTTGTTTTCAAACTTTCAAAATCTTCAATTATCATCAACAGTTGACAATTAGTTGTTTAATGTACATAGAAGGGACTTCAATATTACACTGCCAAAAGTAAAACTACAATTAAGAGGGGAAAAAACAAGCTGTTCAAGTCAATCATCCTACTATCCTAGTAGTGCAGCATGAATATCAGTAGCACAATAACTGGATTATGATACATACTTGTTAGTAGCAAATCAGATCAGCCGTTTAATGAAACAAACAGGAAAAGACAGAAAATTTTCTAGCCATATTACATTCTCACTCCCTATCTTTGCATACTCCAATAATTTTATTTTTCCCTCTGAAATTTTGTACTGTTCAGAAAGGAAAAACAAAATATGATAGTTTTTATTGAATGGGAATGGAAAAGTGTAAAAAATCAAATACTTTGACTTTACAAGTCACAGTCNAGCAAATCAGATCAGCCGTTTAATGAAACAAACAGAAAAGACAGAAAATTTTCTAGCCATATTACATTCTCACTCCCTATCTTTGCATACTCCAATAATTTTATTTTTCCCTCTGAAATTTTGTACTGTTCAGAAAGGAAAAACAAAATATGATAGTTTTTATTGAATGGGAATGGAAAAGTGTAAAAAATCAAATATTTTGACTTTACAAGTCACAGTCAATCAAAGAGTTATGTCAAGGAAACTTGCTACAATTTGAAACAAGAGAAGTAATAAACTATTATGTTATATCGTGTTGCATCCATCAGTGCTGTGTTAAACAGGAACATCTTTCTCTTATTATTTCAAAATATTATGTCAGAGGTCATCAGACAATACAATCTTTCAGAAAGGGCATTGCTATGCCGTTGCCAAAAGTGTAAAATTATACAAGTAATAAAAAAAAAAGATGCACTTTCATATATAAATTCCAGCAGCTATAGTAAGAAGAGGGAGAGAAAGAGTTAAACTGATTGACAAAGAATTATTGAATGTTGAAAACAAATTCTTCAGAGTTTAGACTTTAACCCATGCTTTTATAGTTGTTGGGTGCGGGAGGAAGAACAAGAAGAAGGATGTAATATACCTTTACATGAATGCGAGGGGCTCAGTTGTGGAAATGGGAGGAACCCCACAAGGGAATGAAACCGAACCAGCAAGCCTCCACCATTAAAGCCTTCAATCCTACCATCATAGATGAATCCACTATCTTGAGATGCTTTAGCAGCCTTCCAATCTGCAGATATCTACTTCTTTGCAGAAATTAAGTATCAGAACATACAATGATGGAAGTTAATATTAACATGCATACTAGAACACTAAAATTATACCTACTATGAATCTAATACAAAGAACAAGTAGAGGTTAGACTTAACTTCCCACAAGTCACAACTTAAGCACTCAAAGATGAAAAATAGCAGCTCTATGATATAATCAAATAACTTGCTGGTTGTATTAATAATCCATCATTTATTAGAGTCAACTCTTTTCAGGCTCCTATGTCGTAGTACATGTGAAGAACACTTCCTAAAGAATGATAAGATTACTTTATTTTATGCATATGATGATAACATAAGTAACTACGTGTAGGTTGAAAAGAAAAAAAGAGCTCATCTTAACAGCACCTTAGCTGAATAGAGAACAGTAATAATCTTCACATATCAGCTATATTTGACCACAAAAAACACCCCTTTCAATTGTCGTTCAACAAGAACATGCTCAATGTGCAGTATACATTATATTTAGAAGAGTGCATGATTGCTTGGCCGCAAGTTGAGCAGACAATTTTTTCTGTTAAATTATTATGCTTTCATCACATAATTTTTAAAATTGCACTACTGTTGCATATTTGGAGTTTAACATGAGTGAAGAAGAAAGAATGCATAAATTCTCAGTTTCTTTACTTCTCCTCCCTTGTCTCTCTTTGGTACCATCAATGTCTCACATAAGTCAAATAAAAGACCTAGTGTTTCTGTTTCAAACATAAGCGAGTCTTGCATAGTGCATTGGATATCCCACCACTCACCAAATATCTATTTCTCATATACAATTCCATGAAACCGTGAATAATGCAAAATTCTGGCTCCTTCTCTCAATTACTATTGCTCCCTAGTATTTAAAGAAACAGAAACAATTTGCTTAGCCTTACTAAAAGACCAAATTGTGCCGAATTAGCATTGCATTAATTGAAGTTCTTATGCCTCCAAAACCAAAATATATTCAAAGTGAGTACATTTTTGTGAGAATGAATTAAACCAGAATTGAATAAACACGAAAAGGCAAAGAAAAACCACAACACACCCGAGCCTGACGAGTGGCATCCTGTGACGCAGATGGGTCTTCAATGGTTCCACTCTCTGGATTTTCTATCTGGGTATTGCCAGAGACGAAGACTTTAGTAGTGTGATACCAAGGCATTTTCGCAGTCAATTTGTGGGCATATTTTGAGAAATTGAATTGGTGTACTATGATGGGAAAGGAGATTGAAGAAGGAATGGAGGAATCGGGAGTAGAGAGTTGGGAGATGAAGGAGATGCCAGAGAATGAACCGAGTGTTGCAGTGAACATTGGCATAGCTATCATGTAAGAATGAGAAGAAACAGGGGAATGGAGGATGATGGGTCAGTATCTTAGTGAAGCATTTGGATTCAACCAACTCTGGTTTCTGGAACTGTTGGATTTGGATGAAAGGCGCTCATTGGGCCATTTCTAATGGATTTGGATATTCCATGTGTCATTTCCTTACCCACCAATGACCAATCCTTTTCTCGAGTAATGTTTTTTTTTTTTTTTCAAAAAACAATTATTCATAGATTCTATACTTTAAAGGTATTAACAAAAAAGTGCTAAAGGAATTTGATTTTAAATTAGGTGCATGATATATCATGAAAAATTATTAAAATATTTTTGAGCATGTATATTTAAACATAATAATCATATCTTGTTAAAGCATATTTTGTTTATCATACAATGCATTAGGAATCCAATTAGAAATTATATTCCTTTTGCAATTTTTTACACTTTTTTGGCAATATATTTAAAGTTTTGAACCTAGATGGATTTTTTTTTTTTTTAACTTTTTTCTATATTTTCTCCGGTGATGTTATCTCCATACTTAACTTCTCTTAATTCACACTCTTATAGTTTGCACATTTTAAACTTCATTGCCCACTTAATTCTTTTTAATTTTTTTAATATTTTAATTATAACTTTGAGTTTGAATATAAAGTATGAAAATTTAATTAAAAAAATTTCTTTTTTTTAGGTGATGGCATAGATGTTGTGTAGTTTGTAAAATAAGAAGAAGGGAAATAAGTCCCACGTTAGAAAAACTAAGGCAAGTGTAAAGCCATATAAGTACTTACAAGAGCCATTAATAACTTTAAGTTAGTGGGCTAAATAAGCCTACGTTGTGAGCCCAATTAATAAATAATTCAAAGATATTTAAATGGCATGATTAAGCATTAGGCTTTGAATTGATAAATATTTTTAGATTCAATTTTGTTTGGTGGTCAATTATATTTTACTGTGACTACTTAATTAGTGTATGTTAATAATAGTTTTGTTTGTTCATAACTTACAATTATGTTTTTAATTTTAAAGAGCCTTTTCAAAGTTTATAAATAGGGAATGTTTCAAATTGCTTTGGCAATTCAAATTGACAATTTCCAACAATGAGTTTTTAGGTTTTGTTGTATCTTGAGGTAATTTGTTTATGATAGTGAAGTAACTTATTTACGATAGTCAAGCAATATTTCATTCAAGATAGTATTTCATATATGCTTCAAAGCTACCATTATTGTATCACTTAAACCTTATTCTCCTAACAATTGAGATTTAAACTCCTGATTTTTTGCATATTATCCAAACTCTTTACCAGTCACACTTAGTGACTTTGTATAATTCAAATTTAAACAACTCACTAATGTGACACAATATTAATTGTTAACTATGATGCAACAAACATTTCTCTTTGTTTTGTCCCTTTCTAGTATTACCAAAATATCTTTCAAGCCATGTAATTCAACATGCCTATATTTCTGTTAACACCAAAAATTCAAAATTCCCTGTAAGAGTATATGTTTCGACTTAAGTAATAGTGGAGAATTGGTACATGCCTATAATGGGTGTGTGGAATTTCTTTTGGGTCCAAAATTAGTACATGGAATGTTTGAGGAACTAAAATGATTTTTTTTTTGGTACATAAAGATAGTGAGAATGATAGATTACCTTTAACATTATTGGATAGGGTGCCAATGACATGTTTAGAGATGCAGAAAAGGGCACAAAGTTCTAACTAAAAGATTGCCTCTAAGGTGGTGTTTGGTATCAGGAAAGTTTTAAGATTCCTGAGAAAGTAAGGTGGTAATAAAACTTTTTCATGTTTGGTGCAAGAGTTAAAAAATTATTCCTGGGAATAACAGATACCCGAGAATGAAAATTGAACTAAATATGAGAATGAAACTTTCCCACCTCTTGAGGTGGGAATGAAACTTTCTTGGGTATGGAGCCTCGCAGCTCTCAGCGCTGGCCTCCACCTTCATCTGCTCCTTGTTTTTATACATCCCTTTTTATTCCTTGGTTGTTTCTCTCATGTTGCCTCAACATTCCAGTGCCCACAGGGTCCCTCTGGTTCCTCCTTTGTCATAGAGCTTATGAGGGCAGAGAACACCTCCCCAAATGCCCACACTTTTGCCAGCGTCTTTGCTGTCGCTTCCAATTTATCGGACATTCATGGTGAGCAGCAAGCTAACACTCTTGCTGAAAACAATTTTTTTGGGCAAATTCCAGAGGAGTTTGGTGAATTCAAACAGCTCATGAACCTCTCTTTATACAAAAACAAATTGACAGGGCCTTTTCCTCAGAAGATTGGCTCTTGGGCTGAGTTTGATTTCATTGATGGCTTTGAGAACTTCTTAAATGGTTTTATTCCACCAGATATGTGCAAGAAAGGAAAGATGAATGCTCTGCTCTTGCTTCAGAACAAGTTCATCGGCGAAAGAGAGGGAGGGAGAGAGAGTGTTAACCAAACATTCCTGGGAAAGTTGAGTGTTAACCAAACATGAGAATATTAACTTACCTAGTAATCTCATTCCTAGGAATAGGATTCCCAAGAAAGTAAAGATTCCTAGGTAAGTGGATAGCTGGTACCAAATACCACCTAAGACACTATTGGCCTAAGGAGACTACTTAACTAAGCCTATAGAGCTAGCTCTTGAGCGCTAGTCGCTAGGGGATTTCTTAGAACAAGGATGTCCACTAAGCAATAACACTTAGACCAAATGAGCTAACTCATCTTAGTTAAACTAAACTGAAATGAACATGAATAAAAAATTAATGGGTCTTTTTTTTTTTTTTATAAATTTTATCACCCAAATAATAAAATTGTTAGAAATAATATACTATATATAGTTATAAATATATAAAAAGAAAATCATGAAAAGTTTAAAACGGTAGCGTTTTGTGATGAAGCACCGAAAAGAGTGGAGCCAGCAAAATGAGCCCACCTTGATGGGCTAGCTCGTATAATTCGAAATTTGGGTTAGGCTGGATTACTAAAATCCTAACCCAAAAAAATTGGGCTGATTTTGGCTCGGCCCAATTGGCACAACTGGCAATTGGGCTCAAGTCGGACTAGCCCAAATTATATTAAAAAAAAACTTTTTTTCCTCTTATTCAGAGAAAGAAAGGAACTAGTCAGCCACCCCCCAAAAAAATCTTGATATCACTAATTCTAATTTCTCACTCTCACTCCTAATCTCCTATCACTCCTTTGCCCTTTCGGTGCCTCGCAAAGGCAGAGCCACTGGCGCACTACCACGACCATTGGTGCTCTCAGTCTCCCTTTGGCCTTCGTCCCTCGACCCTCTTTAAGTCTTTGTCAATTTCTCGCCATCACTCTTGGGAAAGACATTTGGGTGGTGTTATGGGGTTTCTCTCTTGTATTTTCCATTGTGGGTGGTCATGTTCTAAGTTGCATTTATGGGTCTTGTTGGTTATGGTCTCCAATGGCTTTTCATTTAAAGATTAATCTCCTTGCCTTGTATTGTGGTTAGTGTTTTCACACCCTTTTTCTTGCTTTATTTAGCATTGAATTAACTTATTCTTCTTTTTGTTCTTTCTTGTGAAGATTAAACTTGGGAAACCATTTTGACTGCTAAAATTCTTGGCATTTTGTGGAATATGCATTTGTTTCAAAAAGTTTGAATCTTCAATTTGCTGTGAAACACAAAAAAAAAAATGATGAATTCTTTGATTATACTGAGAAAGTTTTATTCACTTTTTTCTTGTTATAGAATCTTAGTATTTGTTTCTTGCTTTATTTAGCATTAAATTAAATTATTCTTCTTTTCTTCCAGTACAAGAAAAATGGGTTTTTCTCATGGATATTTTTCACGAAAAAAATTATGTGAGAAATTCATGCTATTTCTCATGAATTTTCTCATAGAATGTGACTATTGAGATTCTCTCATGGAGTTTCTCACAGACTTTAGGGTTTAGGAGTTAATATTAGGCTTTAGGATTTGGGAGTTAGGAGTTTAGGTTTTAGGGCTTAGAGTTTTAAGGTTAGTGATTAAGATTTAGGTTTAGGGTTTAAAATTTAGATTTAGGGTTTAAGATCTAGGATTTATGGTTTTAGGTTTAGGGTTTAGGTTTGAGTTTAGGGATTACTAGTTGTATTGTACTAACTATTTGATTAGTTTTACTTAAATTAGGTTTAAATATACTGCAAGTCTTTATAATTTGGACAAATTTTGAATTAAGTCTTAATAGTTTTTTTTTTCTTTTAAGATCCTTATAGTTTAATTTTTTTTAATTGGGTCCATGTTGTCATCACTGGTAATAAATCTGTTAAGTGTTGATATGTCAAATGACTTGTCTATGTGACAATAAAAAAAAAAATTAACGTAACGTCAAAATAGCACAAAAATTGTCACTTTATCAACTTTTTTATATACTTTTTTGAGTTAAAATTTGATGAGATGACAATTTTTGTGTCATTTTAGCACCGCGTAAACTTCTTTTATTGCGACATAGACAAGTTGTTTGTTATGTTAGCACTAAACTGACAGAATTATAATCGAATGTGATAATAAAGACCAAATTAAAAAAAAATTAAATTATAAGGACCCCAAAAGAGGAAAAAAAATTATAAGGACCTGATTTAAAATTTGTCCAAACTATAAGGACCTGCAATACATTTAAACCTTTAAATTATATGATAGATGTCGGACCAGCATAGACGGTCATCTCATATAGCTGAGCCACCATCCTAGAAGGACAGAGGCAATGCTGTTGTTTGACTTTTTCAGACCAAGCCGACCTTGTTTATGTTCATGCCAACCTTAGAGTTGGCGCTCACTTCGTCGCCCAGTACGATGAACTAGGGGTGCTCAGGAGCCGCCACCCCAGGCTCCACATTATTGGTGACTGGAGGTTCGTCGCATAGAAGTCTGTCCATTTCGGACTCGCAATGTCCACGTTCAAGCTCCCGATTACCTGACGGTTGGTTGGTTATTGAGCCATACGGGAGGAAGGAGTAAGTTAACTCTAATACTTAATTAACATTTTTCTTTTGTAAATTTACTATTAGTTATTTCTATTACTTAAAAATTAATTTTTTTTGTGCGGCTTTATGCCTTCCAAGGAGCCCGTGAACTATTTTACAATTGTCTACAAGTTGAAATTCGAGCAGTCTTGGTTGGACTTTACCTCAGTTTCTGATAAGGTAAATGAACTTTGATGACAGAGTTCAAGGTAAGAATCCATTGATTTAATTTTATTCTAAATTAGTTGGTAAACATATTTACTAATATTAATATTCTATTGCAGAGGAGATGTGTCTGGGAGTCCCAACATGAGAGCCAGATTTGTAAGATATGTCTTTCTAAGTACTTAGACAACATTTGTGCCTCTTTCCAAGACATTAAGATTGGGAAGTCCAATGGCGATTGGTTGTCCCTTGCTATACTTGTGGCCTTCAGAGCTAGATGGGTCTCTTAGGAGTATAGGGCTATCCTTGAGAGGAACAAGAATCATTCCTTAGATCAGGGGCACGCCTTTCGCATGGGTGGCTCTATCACTATCTTTGAACACAAAC
>QAOA01002492.1:665900-696564 GCA_003255065.1 Cercis canadensis
GGTTCCATGGAGTATGGCACAGTAAGACCCCAAAAGAGGGCAGACAAGACCCACTTACACATGGACGTGCAAGCTTCAAGGGGTGAGTATTGATAGTCCCACATCGGTTGGCGAATGAGGTCTTGGGTTCCATATATAGTTGGGAGGCACCCTCTCTAATAGGCTAATTTTTTGGGGTGAGTTCTACCTTTCGACTTATAACATGCTGCCTCGCCTCGCTTGTCGCCTCCGGTTGCCCTCGCCTGATTACTAGTCTCCGTCCGTTGCTTGGCTCCGATCTCGCACTGGTTTAGCCTTGGTTTCGTGGTTTCAGTATGTATATATCTCGCTCTAATCCTTGATTTTATTTTGCAAGCTTGTTGTTCTTTATCAGAAGTTATAGATGATTGTGTTTATGGCATTGTTCCCTCTCGCCCAATTATGAATTTTTGTGGCATTTTGTTGATTTTGGAATTGGAATCATGAAAACTGTTTAAATGTAGTGGGTTCTGCATCAGCTTCTTTCTCTTTCTGTCTCTCATATTCTTAACTTGTAGGACTCTGTTTTCCTTTACTTGTTTTTCTTATTACTAATAAATGTAGTGGGTTTTCCCTTTGTTACTTGGGATTGTAATTTTGGTTGGCAATTATGTTTCTTGATTTTTATTTGTGCATAACATTGGGTAAAGGGGATAAATTAGCTTGGTCGTGAAATGATAGCATTGGAATTAGAAGGAGGGAAATAAAGAGGAAATCAAAACGACGTCGCAAGGGAGGTAGCATTAAACGATGTCGCAGCTGGAAATGGAGGGTAAAATGGAAAATGTGTAGTGGGGAACACCGTGGGAAGAGGAAGGCATGTGGTAGCCTGGAGTAGTACTATAATGCTTTCTGTTAGTTAGTTTACCTTCTGTTAGTAGAATATGGATCGAGTGACACCTGACTTTGGGGTACGTAGCCTAGAGGTGTATTTAGGAGAGCTGGAATCTCGTTGTGTAAGGGGAAAATATTTCAATATAGAACTCCTCTCAATTCTAAGATGGAAGAATGAAATGAAGCAGTATATTTCCTTTTAATCTTACTTTGTTCTACTCTGTTTTACGTGAATCATAGTAATAGAGTATCATGAAAACCCCTATAAAATGAACCAGATAAATTAGCTTGCATTGATGATTATACAGATTTAGAAAAGAAAAAAAATGTGACACTGGAATAAGAAAGTTAGTTATATTCACGATCAATCAGGCTTTGGGGTGTTCTAGGACTTTGTCCATGGCCTTCATATATTCTTGGTTGCTAATAGGCAACAATGTTATGGACTGCTGTGCATCAGTATGATGCTGTCATACTACAAACCCAAAAAAGCTACCGCAAGCTTAAATATTAATAATGTTGCTTCACTTTTTCCATTTTAAATCTTATTTAATGCCAATGAGTGGACACTATCTGAACCTGTTATATGATCATATGTTTCTATTATGGCCAGAACATTAGATTTTAAGAAATTAGAATAAGAACCTTATATCATAAAAAGCATTTAGCTTTGTTTCTGCATGCAATTTATTTCTCTAGCTATTGCCTCTGCGTGAATGGATTAAAGGGTAAAAACTTTTTGCTAAGTCAATGTTCCAGTGAAGCTGCCAGAGAAAAAAATGGGGAAAGTTTATAGCAAGATAACCCAGTCAACAAAAAACTGAATTGCTCATTGTCTAACAAATTTAGCATCAACTATACACAATTCAGTTCATATTGGAGATATTAATCATTCTGTAAACCCATAGCTGTAGTGGCTAATGATGTATTGCATTGTTCTCTTATAGATAAATAAATCAATAAATTTTTCTGTAGAGTATTTTCACTGCATAAGCCAAACAGTTGTGGCTTCTCTTCTGTTGTCCTTCTAGTTCTGACAGATTTCTATAGCTCTCTTTTAGTTCAACATCTACAATCTCTTTTCTTGAGTATTTATATAAGTTTACAGGGTTAATGTTTTCATCTTATCCAATAAAGAGAACCAATATTTTTTATCACTCTAGATTTGTATGTTATTCTCTTGGTCTCTAGTAATTATTAGTTAGATAAGAATGAATTCTAGGTAAATGCCCCATATTGCTTGTTGTTAATTGAGAAATTCTTTCATTTTAACACAAGATTTAAAAAAAAAGAAAAATTTAACATAGGGCTGGGTTAGGCTAAGCATATGTCAGCCCTATTAAATTCGGCCTAGCCTAGCTTGAAATTTGCCTCTGGCCCGATTGCCACCTCTAGCTAATTCGATGGCCCGGCATAAGGTTGAGTTGGACTAATAATATGTCAGCATGAATGAAAATCGGTCTGGCTGGCCCGGCCTGGTTTTTCAGCCTTGGTCCGGTTCGGGTCGGGCTGGGCCGATTGCCAGCTCTACAAAACAGCATCATTTTCTGGTTCTTGCACCAGACTATTCCCTTACCACCATGAGTCCCTGATTACTGATTTCATTTCAATTCTCGACTGTGTCTGAAATTGCAGATTGAATAGAGTCTTCTGGCTTACCCCTTTGGCTGCTGTCACACGGTGACAAACACTTTCTGAGCATGACTTTCTCTGTTACACTCTGTCTACACCAACCTACTAATCTCACTTCATCCCCCTCCTATGTTTCCACCAAGAAGGTATGCTTCGTCATTCATTCCAAGCATTTTCTTTTGAAATTTGAATTCTTTGTGTGTTTCAATTCACTAATATCATGTAATTCAATTCCCTCTTTTGTTCTGCAGACTGCCAGTCACTTTACAACTTCGCAATTTTCTTCAAATGCCCACTGTGGAAGCAGATTAGTCAAATCCCTTCCCCCTACTGAAACTCAACGGTGGCCACACACTCAACCACTAATTGATCTTTTAAAGGTCTGTGAAGAAATCAGGTCGATTAAGCAGGCAAAATCTGTTCATGGGTATGTTTTAAAATCGAATTTTGGAGGCCTGGACTTGTTAGTATTGTTAAATCATGTAGCACATGTGTACTCGAAATGTATGGATTATGGTGCTGCTCATAGAGTTTTCGATGTTATGTCCCAAAGAAATGTGTTTTCTTATACTGTCATGATGGTTGCATCAAATGAGCATGGTTACTATCTTAATGGAATGGAGTTCTTTTGTATGATGTTGGACCAAGGAGTTTTACTAGATGGGTTTGCTTTTTCTGCTGTTATGCAGTTGTGTGTTGGCTTAGATTCCATTGAATTGGGTGAAATGGTGCATGCCCAAGTTGTTGTGAAAGGTTTTATGGCTCATACTGTTGTTAGTACATCTCTTCTAAACATGTATGCAAAGTTTGGAAAGATTGGTAGTTCATCCAAGGTGTTCAGTTGCATGACAGAACTTAATAATGTATCTTGGAATGCAATGATTTCAGGGTTTACCTCGAATGGTCTACACCTACAAGCCTTTGATTGTTTTATCGAGATGATTGAAGTAGGAGTGACACCAAATAATTTCACCCTTGTTAGTGTTTCCAAGGCTGTTGGGCAGTTAGGTGATATTAACAAGTGTCATGAAGTTCACAGGTATGCATCTCAATTAGAATTGGACTCTAGTACTCAAGTCGGAACTGCTCTTATTGATATGTACTCTAAGTGTGGATCTCTTTCTGATGCAAGATTACTTTTTGACTCAAAGTTTACATTTTGTGAAGTTAACACACCTTGGAATGCAATGGTAACGGGTTATTCACAATCTGGTTGTCACCAAGAAGCTTTGGAACTATTTATAAGAATGTGCCAAAATGATGTCAAACCGGATGTCTACACATTCTGTAGTGTGTTCAATGCAATTGCTGCTTTGAAGTGTCTGAAATCCTTAAGAGAGATTCATGGGATAGCTTTCAAATATGGAATTGATATGATGGTAATTAGTGCTTCCAATGCCCTTACAGATGCATATGCCAAGTGTGGATCTCTTGAAGATGTAGAGAAATTATTTGGTAGGATGGAAGAGAGAGATATAGTATCCTGGACAACCTTGGTGACCGCATATTGTCAATGTTCCGAATCGGAGAAAGCCTTGAGAATCTTCTCCCAGATGCGAAATGAAGGTTTTGCACCCAATCATTTTACCTTTTCTAGTGTGATTACTGCATGTGCTGACCTTTGCTTACTAGAATACGGTCAACAAATTCATGGCCTTATATGCAAGGCCAACTTGGAGACTGAAACATGTATAGAAAGTGCTCTAATTGACATGTATGCGAAATGTGGTAGCCTGATGGAGGCAAAGTTAGTCTTTGAAAGGATATCTAACCCAGATACTGTTACTTGGACTGCCATTATATCAGCTTGTGCTCAACATGGTCTTGTGGAAGATGCCATTCAGCATTTTAGAAGGATGGAAGGCTTTGGGGCAAAGGCAAATGCTGTTACATTATTGTGTGTACTTTTCGCTTGTAGTCATGCAGGAATGGTGGAGGAGGGCCTGAATTTTTTCTATCTTATGGAGAAGATCTATGGTGTGGTACCTGAAATGGAACACTATGCTTGTATTGTTGATCTGTTAGGTCGTGTTGGTCGCTTAGATGATGCAATGGAATTCATAGGAAGGATGCCTATTGAACCCAATGAAATGATTTGGCAGGCCTTGCTAGGAGCTTGTAGGATACATGGAAATGCCGAACTAGGGGAGATTGTTGCTCAAAAGATTCTATCCACGAGGCCAGAATATCCAGCTACATATGTCCTCCTATCAAACACTTATATAGAGTCAGGGCTATATGAAGATGGAGTTAGTTTAAGAGATGTGATGAAAGAGCGAGGTGTGAAAAAGGAACCAGGGTATAGCTGGATTTCCTTGAGAGGTGATGTTCATAAGTTTTATGCAAGAGATCAACAGCATCCACAGAAAGATGAAATATACACTATGTTAGAAAAGTTGATGAGGACTATTAAGTCCATAAACTATGAACCAGACTTAAGTTTTGTAGTGTCTACTATCTACTAACTATAATGAAAGGGAAGGTTTTGCCTTCAAACACTTCATCTTTTTTTGAGGACTGTATTAAAATGCTTCATTTGCTCCTTTACAAGAGTAAAATAGCATTGCAAAAGACAAAGTTTAGGTTCGTGGATGAAATAAATTCATGTAGTTCTCTTCTCCTGACCTTCAGTCTCTCTCTCTCTCTCTCATGCATCCCATCTTACTGAACGGATGAAATGCTTCATCTACATCTGTCCCATATCAAACTCAGGATTTCATTGTCTTCCCCTGTCTGTGAGAGGCAAGAGAGAAAACTGACTTCCACTGGTCAACCAATTCTTGCGATTTTGAACCAGGTATGGATTCTTTGGAGCTCATCAAACTCCAAATTGCATATTCATAATCTCTGATATATTAGAAAAATAATTGTTGCCTTTTCAGTTCATGTAGAAACTGCAAAGTAGTTCACTTCAAGTGTGTTTCTTTCTTGTTGGGAAATTAAGACAATAAAGAAGCTTGAGATGGGTATATGTTTTGATGCACAGAATTGCTACAGAAGATTGAGCATTCTTGATATTCAGATTATGTTCTATATCGTATAGGCCACTGAAAAAATTTGAGTATGTTTTCAGGGGATGGAAACCTTTTGTAGAATTAGAAAAAGAGAGAGAATTTTTGTTTACCTTCTTGATTTAATTGTTTGCTGTCCTGTTTGATTTGTTTTATAAAAATCACATTGGTGCGGTACTGGGCAGTGCAGAGTACCCTAGATGGCCACAAAATTGGAGAAGAGGAATATAAAAGGATATTAGAGTAAATTGAAAATAGATTGAGTCCCTAAATTTCGTTCTTCTTTTTTTAACTCAAAACTAATTTCTTTTGTTAAAATGGTAGCTTGATGCGCAAGGTAGGTTCTTTTGTTAATAAAAGCACCATGATAGATGTGAATGAAGGATAATTTAATTATTTTGTTGATTTCATTAATATGCAGCTTCTTTGTGGCCTCTCCTGAGGATGAGGCAGCATGGTATGATATCTATGAATTGGATGGACAACTTATTGAAATGGTTCCAAAGCCTGTACTTGCTATGATCTTCACGAGTTCTGTAACCTCAAAGGTTTGTTCCATATAACTCGTTGCTTTCTTTAGCTTTACATGGTTGCTATTTGTCAAGTCAGTCATTGTCATATACATGTGATGCATATGCAATATTGTGAACTAAATTTTCATTGAAGAGGAGAAATTGTCATATGAAAAGGAAAAGAGGGTGAGTGAGCATATCAATTTATATGCTTTGCCTAAGAACATCCTTTCAAGAACACACTCTCAGTTTTTGTTTTCCCATATGTTTGTTTTTTTCCTTTCATGGTAAGATATTGTTGATTTACTACTATGTATTTAGATATTTTGTTTCCCATATGTTGCACCCTCATATTACTGTTTCACTTTTCTTCGCTGTGGTTCTACATTCTAGAGTTTCATGTATCCTTAACAGAGTTTCCTATGGTCTAATCCATTCATCATGTTGCAGGGTTGGAGGAGGATTATAATATCTCGAATTCTATTGGGATATTCAGAGTATGGAAAGTGGAGGGGAATAGGCTACCCTAGCCTGAAATCAACCGGGTGCGGTTGACCATATTATGAACAGCCCTAATATGAAGGGTATCAAGCTATAGAGAGACTTGAGCAGTTCAGTGTTCAAATTCGATGCTGTAAAACTTGTTAGGTTAGTGTCTAAGGCAGAAACCTCAAATCAAACAATTGAGGTCCCACAGTTTCGAATATATATACAGGGCCAGGTATTAATTTAGTACATGGTTTTGGCATAAATTTATCCTCATTTAAAACTGTATTTAAGCATGTCCTTGTTACCAAGATGAAAAATAAAAGTAGATCTCTTCATGGTGGTTATTGGCAATATCTATATGAAATCAACCCTTCACTCGGTATATAACATTGCCCTTGGTATTGAAGTTATACAGCATTGGTAAACATATGAAACAAAGGATATGAAGCAGGCACGCGGTTCTCCAATGCATATAGTTTAGTGGGCATTAATCTTTGGTAGTTTGACAAGATTTACTAACTAAAATAGGTATGTTGTTGTAACTGGGGATGGCAATTGACCGGGGCGGGGAATGCTCCTTTGTTCCATGACCTTGACGAGGAACTTCCTTTCATCCATGTTCTTAGTGGTGGGGATAAATCTCTCTCCGTCCCCGATCTCCAGTGAGGAATGGGGATTTGTAATAAAATTACTAACATACCCCTATATATTATGAATTAAATATACCTTATATATTAGGCTTAATTACAATTTTGGTCCCCATATTTTAACCACTTGAACGTTTTGGTCCTCCTTCTTTAAAAATGAATTATTGAGTCCCTCTATATTCATAAAATGTATAAGTTTAGTCTATTTATTTTTAAGTCAAAATTTTTAGGTTTATTTCAAGGTGTAAAGTTCTCTGATTCATAATCTCACCATTCAGATTGAAGAGCTACGTCTTGTGAATCTTTTTATTAAATTTCAGCTCGATCTAACTGTGAATAGGTCTAAATTTTTGGTTAGATGAAAACTTATGGTTTTGGTATTTTGGGATGAGTGTCAACGTTAGATCGAGCTCAAATTTAGTGAGAAGGTTCACAAGATGTAGCCCTTCAATCTGACCGGTGAGATTATGAATCAAAGAACTTTACACCTTGAAATAAACTTAAGAATTTTGACTTAAAGATAAATGGACTAAACTTGTACATTTTATGAATATAGATGGACTCAAGAGTTCATTTTTAAAGAAGGGGGACCAAAACGTTCAAGTGGTTAAAATAGGAGGACCAAAATTGCAATTAAGCCTATATATTATACCTTATATAAATTACATATACTCTATATAAGTGTCATAAAAGTTTTTTTTATTAATTACATATATGAAATTACTAACTTATATATACCTTATATAAGTGTTATAAAAAGATATTTTAGTATTTTAACATTTTGGGAATTTTTCCAGGGCCTATGATCCCTATCCCTAAAACTCAAACGGGGAGAAATCTCTCCTTGGCTCTACCCTTGTGGGGGAAAATTTCCCTTGTCTCTGACTGAACTAGAGAAATTTCCTATGGATTCCAGCTTGAGTAGAGCATTTTGCCATTCCTAGTTATAACATGTATTACATAAGGATTGTTTTCTTGTCCGTCTCCAGTGAACTATGAAATTTTAACTTAAAAATGCATTATTTTTTGCCATTAATGTACCAAATAATAATTCCTAACTTAAAACTTCAAAATACATTTTACCTGTAATTGGAAAGCTCTTGTACTCAATGCATTAATTTTCACCTTTTACACCTTCAGGCCTTTGATTGAGAGGATAACTTTGATTATGTTGATGCTATGGATGGTAGTGATGATTTGCTTGATGAAAGGAGTGATGTATTATATTAGGAAAATTTAGTTATTTTATTTTTCCTTCTGTTATAAGATTTGTATACTGTTTTACTTTGAAGGATGGATATATTATTATTTTCTTTTTACCCTAGGCAAATAATCAGCACTTTAGACTCCAAGCAATAATTTAAATGATTATGTACTTAATCTTTAAGATTGGGAAAATTTTCAAGACACGACAACCAATTCTAGTATGCTTACTCTTAGTGGTTGTGTTCTTAAGGGTCTGTTTGGGAGTTTTTTTGGAGGAGAGAGGGGAGGAGAAGAGAGGAAATGGAGGGAAAGGAAGGGAATGGGAAGAGAGGGGTTTTTCTCTCATTTGTTTGGATGATTAAAATGAACAAAAAGAAAGAAAAAAAAAGAAAGAAATAAAAATTTATAAATTTACAAATTTATCCTTTATTTATAAAATAAATATATTTAATATAAAATTTAATAAAGTTATCTAAATAGCATTTGAAATTTTTTTTGAAGAAATAAATAGAGGTATAATAGTAAACTACTCTTTTTTCTCTCCAAATCCTCCAAATTGGGGGAACACAAAAGTGATGCAAAAAAGGAATGCAAAAGTTTGAGATTACCCATTGATTTCCTTTCCTTTTTTAATTTTAAACTCCCAAACAATGAGAATGATACATTTACCTANAGTGATGCAAAAAAGGAATGCAAGAGTTTGAAATTACCCATTGGTTTCCTTTCCTTTTTTAATCTTGAACTCCCAAACAATGGGAATGATACATTTACCTATTTCCTTTCCTCTTCTTTTCCCCCAAATTTAACTCCCAAACAAACTCTAAATATTTGTTCCTTCTCATATGAGGAGTTTCTTAAAAATATATGTAAATAACGGGTGCTTGGGGGGAGGGACCGGGATCGAACCCAGTGTGGTGAGGTTAACCAGCACTATGAGTACTTACAAAATACATCATGAAGCCAACGATTGGACAACACTGCATTAGTTACATTATAATTCGTCAAGATCACAGATTTAAAACGAATAACATAAAAATTAGACTAAAAAAATATAAGAGAGAAGAAAATAGAATAAAACTCGGATTTGTATATATAAATAAAGCTAAACAAAATTTCAATAAGAAAATCCAAGAATCTTGATATTTTATATCGACAAAGCAGATATGCAAAAAGAAGAAAGAAACAGAACAATCCAAGAAATGAAGACAAAGAGAGGGAGAGAAAAGAAGAAAGAGAAAAAAAGATTATTCATATATGCCAGAATGTAATACTTCTAATCATATAACAGAAAAGTCATTCAGAATTCAAAGGCTCCTATAGAGCTAAAATTCTTTTTCTGTAAGATTACATAGTTCTTTCATCTTAGACATTAGGTGATTGTCTTGTTTCATAAACTTGTTCAATCATATACGACTAGTTTCTTGTACTCTACGCCAGAGACAGCTAATCCCATTACATCTTCTGGGTTCACAATGCCACCTCCCTCCAAGAACATAGTCAAGAGGTTCTTCGAGAAGCCACTAACCATGGCCACCCCATTCTGCCGGGCTACCACCGGCGTTGAAGACGAGTTCCTGAGATTCCAAAACACAATTTCAGGCACATTAGTGTATCCTTTCTCCATGTATTTTCTCTGAATAACTTTATAATCAGTTTCCCACTTAGTCCTAAAGTCAAAATTCTCAATTTCGTCATCTTTCTCTGCAATTTTTAACCACATCATATCACGAAGTTTTGAAGCAAGGCTGGATGCCGCCTCATCAAACTCCATATCACTGAAAACAAAAACCCTCTTTATCATTTGATCTTCAGTAAGATTGCCCTCAACAGCAACTTCCAAAATTCTATCAAACACTTTCTGGAGGTCAGTATTCATACCCCATTCCATGTTCCTTATAAACTCAGTTTTAGACTTAAGTGTGTCTCCTTGAATGATATGAAGCTCAGGATTTTCACTGAAGGTTATTAGCTTTCCCTTCCATGGCTCTTCACTGAGTTCTGAAACCAGTAGTCCAAGTGCTACAGAGACTTCCATCGGTATCCCACTCATGCTCCCCGAAACATCAGAAACGGCAATGCAATTTATTAGCTTCCCTTTCTTGGCAAGGTCTTCTACCATTCTAGCCCATTGAAGCTCTGAAACCTTCCCACCATCCTCATCATTCAAAGACTGTATAATTTCATGTGGAAGCAATGCTCCCGCGGCAATCTTTGCCTTCCCACTCTTCACTTTCTCAAGATAATCATAAAACCGCTCCCTATCATGCTTCAGAAAGTGTTCCTTGTATGTTTTCATAGCCACAGAGGCAACCCTATTATATGGCAGTGATTCCCATTTATTCGCACTCATGAAAACCTCTGGCAATTCCAATGCTTTGTGAAGCGGAACCAGAACTTGTTTTCTCAACCTATCTCTAACCCTATAAACATAATGTGCCTCCTCTAATCCCTCATACTCCGCATCCGAATTCCTGGGGAAAACCCTCCTTGCAATTCCCTCACAAATCAATGTCATTTTATCAAATGAAGAATCAATAGAAGGGCACCATTTTGCTGCTAAGCTAATTTTCTTAGCCTCACCTGAACTCAAAAGTGCCATATCTGATTTCAAAAGCTCAGCAAACAAATTGCAAATGCAATCATATAAAAAGTGATAATTGGGATCATTTCTATACCTCTCTAGTGCTCTTCTAGCCCTGGCAATTTCCCTCTCCTTCCTCATTTTCCGAGCTGTTTCCTTATCAACCCCACTACTCACTGCTTCCTCCATAGATTCCAAAATTCCCTCCATCTCTTTCTCTGAAACCTCAGAGTTTCTCTGGCTCTCCCGCTTGCATTTTCTGCACCTCCCCCGGCAACCCTTCTTTCCCTTCTTTCTGTTCCACCATTCCTTTTTGGCATTTAGTCGAACATCTGGTCCCTCATGAAGCCGATAAAGAATCTCCGGCAAATCCTTAAGGTACCCAAAATCCGCAAGAGCCCCAACGTTCAGCGCAAGAGTTTTCGGGTGATGATCGTGAACCCACAGAGCCGATACATAGAAATTCTCCTTGTCGGATTTTCCGGTGCCCCTCACACCCCTTAGATTGAATATCAATTTCAATGTCAGCAAAGGATCAAAGGTCCACGCCAGTTGCAGTCTCTGGATCAGATCAGAGGCAGGGGTATAAGGTACGACATGGAAGAAAAAGTCGAGGCAGGGGTTACCGGAGGAGAGGTAAGTGGCGGAGCGGTTTTCCGTCAGACCCATCGGCGGATTTCCGTCGACCGTCAGATTTTCGGTCTGGGAGATTAGAGTTTCCATGGCAGTCTGCTTTTGGGTAGAGTTGGTTATGGAATCCGTAGGTGTAGCTTCAAGGGATGAGTTTCCGGTGAGCGATTCGCCGGCAAATTTCTCGGCGGCGATGGCAGAAAACGGTGGACCCAGAAGCTCCATTTCCAAGTATCGGATTATGGTGCTTAGTGTTTGACGATGAGAGTGAGAAGAAATGAGACATGCAGAAAGCAGTGACTTCTATTTATAAAACTAAAAGCATAGGAATGTAGCTCCCACGTGTTAAGCAATGAAGGAAATTCTCTGTTTGGGAATATAGTAGCCAAGTCAAATCCTTGCTCCGTGTGTGACTCTGTCCAGCTCACTGATTTCGGGCAGTTACACGTAAAAGTACCTACTTGATTTATTGTTTTTTTGTTTCGTTATAATATTACCTTCTTGGTTAGCTTGTGCATATAAACTATAAAGCTTACAATCTGTATAGTATGTCACATGCTTCAACTTTTCATGCCATGCCTCATTGCCTGGCTTGATCAGAGTCAGATTGATGAAGTAATGGGCACTAGTTAAGTATTTAGGGTAACTTTATGCTGTATCCCTTAGGTTTTCATGCTACATTCTTTAACTTTTTTAACACGATTATAATTTTAAATTATATCATATAATTAACATAATTTAAATTTTATTAAATTTAATTTTTTTTTGTCAGCAATAGAAAAAACTAAATTTTAGTTAAAAATATCTATATAAATAGAGAAAGATCAAAAATTAATTTTTCTCTATTCAGAAGATGCCGAATATCACTGATAATATATCTATAAAAATGAAAATTAACATCGGCATTTTCAATCAACTTTATAACTTCAAGGGAGTCTAGCTTGCACTCAAGACGATCTATCTCTTTGTCCAGCACAGCCACAACCCATTCATGATAGCCATAACCTCGGCCTTGAGATTTAGTGCCCACTCCTATTGAACCACAGAAGCCACCTTGCCACTGACCCTGATAGTTGCGAATGACATTACCCACAATCCACGTATTAATATCTACTCCCAGAAACTATACTCTGCACTAGAGCCCAAGAAAGTCCAAACTTGGCGAGGCTTAAAACAATCACGCAAGCAATGGATAATGGTTTCAATATCTCCTATGCATGCACTTAAAACACTGTGCTTTGAGTGATGTAGGAATAGCTTCATGCAAAACTAACCAAATAAACACCTTAATTTTCTCTGGTACCCCAAGCTTCCAAACCCAGCACCAACTTGGCATCGTCGTGTGAGAATTCTCCCTCGACAAAAGCCACTCATAACTAGCTCTAGCAGAATAAACCCCATCAGTAGCATTGCTCCAAACCAACCTATCCACCATCCCTCCAAACTCCTTAAGAAGAACTGCAGTAATTCTTTCTTTAATATCTGCTTGCACCCTGTTGCCCAAAGCTAGACAGTCCCACATCCCATTAGTAATAATATGGCACATAACATATACATTCACACCGGTATATATCAATAATGGTCAACGGAATTAAAACCTTGCTTCCTAAAATAATAATTACCAAATAAATTGTAACTAATAATTACTAATTAACTGTAAATAATAATTACCTTGCTTCCTAGAATAATCATGATACATAGGCATTGATTCAGCATATAATTAATCAATGGTCAATTGAGCTTCTTTCCAAAAACAAATATATATATATATATATATATATATATATATATATTTGGAAAAAAGGTTTAGTGGATATATTGGTAACAGCTTTTCCTTGAAGGTTTCCTCGGTTGATGGTTTTGAAGGTGGTGAGGAGGATGTGATAATAATATCCACCGTCAGATGTAATGGAATTGGGTCAGTAAGATTTCTTTCTAATCCTCAGAGCTAATGTTGCTTTAACTCGAGCAAGGTATGGCCTTTGGATAGTAGGTAATGGTGCAACTTTGATGAATAGTGGCTCTTTTTGGGAGAGATTAGTCCTTGATGTCAAGGTTTGAGGGTGCGATCATACCAGTATTAATGCACAATCTGAATTTCAAAATATTACGAATGATATTTTTAATCTCTTTTCAAAATTTACTATTGTATATATAGATGACGTCTTAGTATTCTCAAATACTATAAATAAACAGTGTTGGTGAGTTGGGAATTTTTCTTTTCTAACCTACAAATACAATCAAGATAGTGCCTGGAATTTTTCCTTTCAAAGTGAACTGGGAAGGGTGTTGGTGTTTCATGTACAATTACAAACCTTGGTTGTCGCCTTTTCGATGCATCGGATTTCTTAAGGAAGGTCATAGTGAAGGATGAGGGAGTAATTAATAAGCAGTGTATTTATATGGCAAAGATATGTATCAAACATTATCTAATAATAACGAGTTAGCTATATTATGAGGTAAATCAACAGTTTAAAAAAGAATACTTATGATATATATGAGAGAACTGAATTAAGCAGATTGACTATATGAGATTGAGAGTCACGCAAAACTACAGGCAAAAATGAGGATTTTGAGTATTCCATGAACCTACTATATCTAAAGACTAAAACCAAATGTGTTAAATCAGCTAAACAATGATTATTTCAATGATAATCATAAATAACAACATTTTGACTATGCCTATGTTGAGGAGCAGGTCGGCACATGTGATGTAAGAAGTCTGGTGTTCAAGATGATATCTGCAAAAATAGTATGCTTGAACTTAAGCCATGTGTGGTGACGCTCGGACTCTAATTTTTAAGTTAGTGGTTGTGCGAAGTTGGTAGGTTGCAATGAGGATTTGTAAAAAGTATACATATATGTGGGAAAATGCTATTTATAGAGAGGTAAATGGTACAATAGTCAGGCTAACTTGAGCTTGGTATTATTGGGCTTGATAATTAGGCCTTAGGGTATTATGGATTAATATTGAGTAATTACGCTCTTCTCTACTTTTAACTATCCTTCTCCTTGGATGGAGGCAACAAAGCTTTATTGAGACCAAAATATATGAATTTATCAAATATATAGTTTAAAAAAATTTCTAAGAAAACAGAGAGAAAGGGAAAATAAAATGTCTTCACATTCTTTTTTCATTTCTCTTACTGCAGCTCATACACATTCTGTTAGAATGGAAAGCGGAGTCAAAGTCTAACTTCGGTATTTTGTTGACTGATGCAACTTTCTCACATTATACTCTTCAAATACATACCGGAATCTCTTAGAAGTGCGGTTATTTTGACATGTTCTTTCTGTCTTTCTATTCATTTCATTTACTTCGATAGTCAGTCTCATTATGTTATTCTATTCTTAATGTTAACTTTTCCGTTTTCTCTTTCAGCCACAGCAAGCAAGGATTTTGTTTAAGTTTTACAAAGTTGCAGGGTCATAGAGAGAGGATAGTGTATAAAATCCGAGCAATATAGAACAAAATTCAAGTAGGCCTATTCAAAGTTTAGGAGCGTTTACATAAATCTAGAAACTATTGATGATATCTTGACAGCACTGACTTGATATCCATAAGGGGACTTAACCCGACCTCCACCCACCAACCTACTAAAGACACTGCCTTTATACCAGCACACATCAGAATCATTAGAACGCCACAAGTACAACTATAAATAGCAAGTATGACACTATTTATGAGGCAATTGATATTTTCTTTAGCTCTTTGATACTGACTTGACACCAGTATTGATAGTCTGAGGGTTTTCACTGGAGCTCCACCCAATCTAGACTTCCTTTGCAGGTCCTTAAGCTAGTACCGGGGAGACTTCCAGGTAGGTGATTGACTCAGTATAGACTCGGATACCAATCTTGGATAACAACAGTATCAAAGTGTACAGAGTAGGAAGTAATGAGTATAAGGAATATGTAAGTAGCATACTCTATAATTTATCAACGTTCAATGCTCATCAAATATTTATAATCTCCAATTTATATAGCTTGTTAGCTATATATTGGCCTTACTTCTCATAGTAACTGGAACATGAAATTCTCATAACCACCTTATTCATCTAACTTATTAATAGTCATTTATTACATTCATCTCTTTAGCCTCTCATATATTTTTTAAGTGGAGGAGGCTTCCTAATCATAGTTGCTTGCTCAAAGGAATAAGCGATTTCGATCAGTTTTGACTCTGAACCTTTCAGTCCTCCAAACAAAATCCCAAACGGTCCATTTTTGCCATACCCTGCAGGCACAATTACTCCTGGATAACCTCCAATTGCAAGTACATGAGCAAAACGGTAAGTAGGCACAACTACTGCATCTAGTTTATTCTCTTTCATTATTTTCTCAAAACCAGTTTTGGACAATGTTTCTAAAGTCAGTAGTGCTGCTTTCTCTTTTTCTCCAATTCCGTTTGTCTTTTGGGCTAGCAAAAATAATTCTTGGCCATACTCTAGTCTCTCCTGCAATTGCAGTACCACAGTGGAGTTAGTAATACACATATNCATGAGCAAAACGATAAGTAGGCACAACTACTGCATCTAGTTTATTCTCTTTCATTATGTTCTCAAAACCAGTTTTGGACAATGTTTCTAAAGTCAGTAGTGCTGCTTTCTCTTTTTCTCCAATTCCGTTTGTCTTTTGGGCTAGCAAAAATAATTCTTGGCCATACTCTAGTCTCTCCTGCAATTGCAGTACCACAGTGGAGTTAGTAATACACATATTAATCATGACTAAATATATCACAAGTTCAAAACTAGTTTCTGCTCTCATACTCACTAATATGGGGTTTCTCTTGTTGAAGGCTATCACATCTGCCAAGGATCGCACTGGGGAAACAACTAAGTCTTTAAGGTAAGCATTCAAGGATAGTTTGAATTCAGTTTCCATTGCTGTATCTTCACTAGGATCAGCAAAGATTTTGACAAGATCTAGTTCCAAATTGCCAACCAGAACTGCACCCTTTTTCCTAAATTTGGGGAAAGTACATGCAACTTTTTGTATCAATTCACTAGAACTAAATAATTGTTGAAATAGACATATTTAGACAGTGATTTTCATTACCCTAAAGTCTTCAGGTGTTTCTCAAAAGTTTCCTTTTGGAAAGTGTCATTGCCAAGGAATCGTTCTATCGCAGCTCCCACTATCCCTAATCTTTTTCCTCTTAGTCCATCAATTTTAAGAAATTGGGCGTAGCCACCTTTTGGGATATACTGTGATGCTTCAATTGTTGCGTTATCCCTAGCATCAATGCCAGCAACAGCTTCAAGGACATAGGCAGCATCTGATACAGTCCTGCAAATTGGTCTGTGCCATCCCACACCATGATACACATTTCACTTGTAAAAGCATCAGAAAGTTATGTTCCTCTAACAAAAGGTGCATAATGTTTTGTAACTGTTTGTAGTCAAAATTGACTTACCCAACCGAGTCTTGTCTGGGGGAGATTGGAACTACCCCTGCTCTGCTGGTGAGACCAACAGTTGGTTTGATTCCCACTACAGAATTACTTTCTGAAGGACATAAAATGGAGCCATCAGTCTCTGTGCCAAGAGTTACCGCTGCCAAATTTGCTGCTACTGATATTGCTGATCCGCTACTAGATCCATGAGGATTACCTAGTGTGTATGGATTCTGCATAGAAATGACATGGAGTAAGTACACTGAGAAATTTAGAATCATCATAAGTTCACAACATATTTAATCAGAGCTATACTGAGGCAAAAATAGAAAGAAATATGCATATAGCATCTCTCATCTTCATCTCATATCCAACTCCACAGGTAAGACCATTTTGCCTTTTTATTTTTCCCCCTCGTGTCTTTCTCTTTTCCACTCTTCTTGTTTGTTCTATAATTAAAGAGGCCAGTGATGGTAGTTTGTTTCTTTTCTTTAGTAAGGTACATGTGTCTTGTCCAGATGGCAAGATACAAGCAGAGAATCGATAGGTTTAGTGTGCCTAGCCTGGAAGTAACAGAACAATTATGTCTCTCTTCATATGTGTAATAGCAGCAAGATATACAAGGAAAGAGCTGTCAGCTGTAAGATTATTTTGATTTCACAATATCTGAAGCATGTATATGATTCACATTCATATATAACTTTGAGCTTTAAAGATACTAAGTGGACTGCTTTCTGTCTATGAGGCTACACTAAATTGAACCTAGGAAAGAAAATTTCACATAATCTAGAGGACCACATTGCTTATTGAAGTATGAACAAGTTTGAGCTCTAAGGATACCAAGTGAACTACGTCCTGTCTAAGACTCTATTGGAAATTGAAGCCAAGCAAGGAAATTCTACACAATCTAGAAGTTTGAGCTAAGAGGCTATGTAAAATTGAAACTAGGAAAGGAAATTCCACATAATATGGAAGACCACATTGCTTATTGAAGTATAAATAAGAAATTTACCTTTCCTTGTCCACCTCTGGCACTCCAACCAGAGGGTGCGTTATTGGACCTAAAGTAAGACCACTCACTCAAGCTGGCCTTTCCCAATATGATAGCTCCAAACTTCCTCAACCTTTTAACAACCCCTGCATCTCTGGGAACCACAGAGCCCAGCAATGCAAATGAACCTGCCGTGGTGTTGAGCTTATCCTTAGTTGCGATGTTATCCTTGAGCAAAATGGGTATTCCATGCAACTTAGACAAAGAGTGAGGTGCCTTAGCCTTGCGCTCTTGGTCAGCTCTATCAGCTTGGGCTAGTGCATCTGGGTTTACCTCTATCACACCCTTAAGAACTGGATTTAGCCTCTCGATTTCTTTGAGATAGAACTCAACCAGTTGCCTAGAGGTTAGTTGGTTACTCTTGAAAGCAAGTTGCAGATCAAGCACGGTGGCTTCTCTGATTGATAGCTCCTTGCCTGAGGTTGTGGGTATTATTCCAGATGACGTTGTGGCTACAAGGATTAACAAAAGAAGGAATGAGAAGGAAGGGATGCTGAGTATTAAATTGGAAGCCATAGAGAAGTTGACTTACTTTTAAGTCAAGCATATCTTCGAACACTTGCAGTGCCATATCTTTTTATAGCTCTCACAAATGGAAAGGAAGGAAAGTTGTTACAGTCTAAATTTTACTGAACCATCACTTACACTTTTTTTGTGCAGATCATAGCTTTCAGGAATGCAAAGGAAGCAACAATTCAATGCTGAAACTGTTCCAGATTAGTTAGGAGAAAAAATCTCGGCCATAAAAAAAATAAAAAGTAGGTTTAATTATAATTTTAGTTCTCGTATTTTAACAATTTGAACTTTTTGATCTCTTAATTTTATTAATGAACAATTTAGTCCCTCTATATTTATAAAGTGTGCAAATTTTAGTCATTTCATCATTTCTCAGGTCTAGTTTAAGGTGTAAAGTTTCTTCAATTCACAATCTCACCATTCAGATTGAACAGTTACGTCTTGCGAATTTACCTACAAAATATTAGCTAGATCCAACGATGAGACTTAGCCCAAAATGTCAAAATTAGAAGTTTTCATCTAACCACGTATCTAGATTCATTCATCGTTGAATGAGTTGAAATTTTGTGGGGAGGTTCACAGGACGTAGATTTTCAATCTAAATAGTGAGATTATGAATTAAAAAATTTTACACATGAAAATAAACCTAAGAAATTTTGGCTTAAAGACAAGAATAAAATTGCACATTTTATAANTAAACCTAAGAAATTTTGACTTAAAAACAAGAATAAAATTGCACATTTTATAAATATAAAGAGATTAAATTATTTATTTTTAAAATAGAGAGACTAAAAAGTTCAAATTGTTAAGATAAAAGAATTAAAATTGCAATTAAGCCTAAAAAGTATACCCAGTTAAATTTAGATTATGTCAGTATGACAGTGTGACTTTAATTTGTGTTCTGATAGCATTACTCTTTTATCATTATCATCAACACCCACTTCAATAATAGTAATACTATTTACATACTATCTAATATCCAGATTCATGTGTTACAAAGAAAAAAAATCATACATCATGCTTGCATAATTTTTATAATCTGAGTTTTAAAGGACCACCCATTAAAACTTTTCTATGAGAGATTAGATTCTGCTACCTCACCAATTTGGCATAGTGTGACCTGTAAAATCATTTCGCTCAAGGAACAAAATTTCGTTTTGGGGTATTATTTCGATCACTTAAGAAACGGAAACATTTTAAAAATTTCTTGAAAATGAAAGATTTTTGAAGAAATGTTTCAAATAATTTTAAGCAATAATTTTTTTCAATTTTAAAGGATTCTAACATAATATTAATAAAAATATATAAAATTAAATAATATAGTATTGAATAACTATATTTTTAACCAAATAACATTAATATAATCAATGTCCAAATTTTTTGATGACCTTTGACTTACGTAAAACTTAATGAAAAATACATATTATACTTTAAGTTTCAAATTACACAATATATAATTAACAAAAATATATTAGAAAGTTGAAATCAATATCCATAAATTTTAATCCTTTTTAAAAAGTTTTACTTTAAACTGTTCATATCACTTAAAAAAAAAAAAAAACTACCATTGAAAATAGAAATGAAAACCATATGTTGCCGGTGGTGTTTCTTTTTCACATACCAGAAGTTACAGTTACAGAAGGACCAGAAGGATAGGAAGGTCGGAGCTGACTGAAGTTGTGAGGATCGTATGAAGGTCAATTGCCGAGTAAAGAGCCCATAAACTACTGCATCTTGCTCCCAATTTCAGAGAAACAGAGAGATCGACAACGTTAGTAAGAGGAAGACGAGAGCACACAATGCCAACGCCCCACTCTAGAAGCAGCTGTTGCATTTACCCAGATTCTAGCAATTACCCACTTCTTCACTTCTAATTCTAGGCCTGTGTCTGTTTGCGTCTTTTTTGAAAAACCCATGTTTAATCCTGGCAGAATAATAGAGGAGAGGAGCAATTGGGAGAATTTGAAGCAAGCCCAAGAAAAGAGAGAGCTTTTGCTTGATCAAAACTACCCAAGTAGAACTAGAACGGTGGAAACCGAAGCGAAAGGGGAAAAAACAAGAGTTTGAATCGTGATTGATTTCTGCTTAGGATTGAGCTCCAGAATTAGATTGGTTTATTTGTAAAACTGAAAGCTATCTCTTTTACCTTCTCTTCAAAATCAACGAACTTCCTCTTTGGATGAGTATCTTACAATTTCCATTTTAGTAATGCACATTTTCACGTCGAGAAAATTGTGGACTTCTTGAATTCCTTTTCTTTTCTTGTGCTGTTTGTTGAAGCGAGTTTTGTTTTTGTCTCAAAGACAAGAACGAAGAGAGGGAGGGAGGGAGGGAGGAAAGGACCCTCACTTGGCTGTGATTCCTGATTCGTTCCGAAACAGAGCAAAATTTCTTCATTTTAGTCAAAATTCCTCGACACGGTAACATTTTGATCGAAGCAGTGAAATTTCCATCTTTGATCAGCATTTCGTGTCGGTCTCCCACTTGTCTGTAGGGATGGCAATAGGGAAGGGATGAGGCTGGGCAGACACTCCTTGTTCCTATTCTTGAAGGACATCCCCATGCCCTCCTCAGACCCATCCCCGATTCAAGTTTAATCAAACAAGATAATATAAATAATCCTCAAATAATATTATCAAGAATTCAAGATATCCTCAAGCAACAACAATAAAATAAATAATATTCAAACAAAATTATAAAAATTATTCTTAAACAATTATAAAAGCCTCTAAGAAATTAAAATAAGCACAAAAGGCTCCAAGCAATTAGAATAAGCACAATTTATGAAGTTTCAATGCTGGTTGAAGTTGAACCACTTTCCATATTCTACAAAACCAAAAAAAAAAAAAAAACCTAACATTAAGTAGAATTCTTCTTGGCAGCAAGCTTATTAGCAATTGTAGGCGTGTAGAAAGGCTTGAGCTTACCTCATCATCAACATCAAAATCAGAATCATAAGACTTAAAACATTTTCCCTTCCTTTCTCCAATTCCAAATTCAGCTAGAACACATAAAAAAGAAATAACATATAAAAAATAATTAGAATAGATACAAATTTGAATAATGAAATAAATTGATTACTACATTAAAATAATTGGCATTTGCCTTGTTTCTCTTGCAATAACCAATTTTGAACACACATAAGGGCCTCTAATGTATCATCATGAAGTCTAGAGTGATGAGGAGTTACTAATCTACAACTAGTATTGAAGACAAATTCTGAGGCAATTGTAGAAATAAGGATAGCCAAAATATCCCTAGCAAGACTCTGTAAAATTGGATACTTGACCCCATTAGTTTTCCATTAATTTAGGATATCAAAATTTGGAGTCCTCGGCAAAACCTTCTCTTCTAAATAGTGATCCAACTTAGATTTGCTTGTCAAATCACTTGTATCCATCACAAATGAATCATAGCTATCAAGCAAATTGGTCTTCATAGGATCATCAAATTTTGATCCACTTTCATTGAAGTGTTGTTTTGGAGATTCATTTGTCATCATAAACTTACACTTATAGTCTTCAAATAAAGAGTAGCAAAGAGATTGAATCATTTTAATCTCAATAGGAGCAGACATGCCATAAAGTTTACAAAAGAAATATTCCAATAACTTCAACTTGTATTGTGGATCTAAAACACTAGATAAAGAGGTAACATAAGCAATTTAATAAAAGTTGAAAAGAAGTAACATAAAAGAGTAGGAGTATTAGAATTCTTAGCATACTTTTAAGTTTCCAACATAGCTCACAAATAAAGGAAAAGCTTTTGTTGATAATTTTCTTCTTTTCTTGACTACTATATTGAAAAAGGTAAAGAGAAAAAATAAACAATTTATTGCTAAATGAATTTTATGTTACAACCCTCGCATATTTAGTTAGTCCATTCCATATATAGAGCCACTAGATCAAGGGCTACATTCAAAGATCAAAGCATGATGACATTATTGAAGATTACACAATTATCTACCTAGTTCTCTCAACAAACTAGTCCATACTCATATTTTTGTTACCATTTATCAACCAAACTAAATGACTTTCATAGAACATATTATATATTACAACCTGACCTTGGCTTAAGCCCATTCCATATATAACCACAACATACAGGGCTAATTCCAAGTTCAAAGCATGCCGAAAATATTTAAGTTTAAGCAATTATCTACCCAATTCTATCAACAAACTGGTCCATGTTCATATTTTTGTTACCATTTATCAACCAAACTAAAACCAGAACAAAGTATTTACTTTTTTCAGAAATCAGCTAGAGGAAGAAAGTACCACAATTATCATTTGTCCCATTGCAGAGAAGCAATATAAAGAAGAGTGTAAATCAAAGCAAATGTTTTACCCCTCACCTGAAGAACCCACAAGCTTAGAAGAGCCTCTAAGCAAAACAAGGCAAATCCAACTAGATAGAATATCTGCAAGAATACCAAAGAACAACCATTGAAACTAAACGCCTAAAATAAGCACAGACAAAAAGTATTGGAACTTTATTTTTTGCATAACTATAAATTAGAAGTTTAAAATAAGAATAAGATTACAGTGAGGAAGATGTATTGCTCTAGCTACTTCAATGAATCACACCATGTTCCAAACAACATTCCCAATCAAGGGCATCCAGTCTCTTTTGGATGCATGGATAAAACCATAATGCAACTGCAAGCTCACAACACCCACACCTTATAGAAGCTGGGGACCACTCAATCGGGCACCATAAATGTCCAATTCCAACAAAGTATAAAGCCCCTCACCTCAATTAGAAGCCCTCAAATAATTTCTTGCTCCCTTTTTGGTTTCTCGAAGAATCGTTGATCCTGAATCGTTGATGCTAAGCCCACTGGTTGAGTGACACCTTGGACGGAAACGGGATTTTCCAGGACTCCGCACTGCCTCTAACCAAAATTTCTCGGGCTTTAGAGAAGGAAACCAGCAGAAAAGCAAGAATCAGAAATGGAGCTTAGCTGCTTAGGGATTTCACGTTTTGGGGAAAATGGAAGATGAAAACTCGAGGGAGAAAGGGTCAGTGTGTTAGTGACTTAGTGGGAAAACCCTCAGCCAAAACGACGCAGTTTTGTCAAAAAAAAAATTTAAAAATTATATATATATTATTTATGTACAATATGTGGCGGGCATGGGACTTCCCCATCCCCATCCCTATACCCATTTTTCTACCCCATACCCGTACTCGACCGGGTAAAAATCCCAGGGCCCCATTAGGTATGGGGCAAATTGTCATCCCTAATTGTCTGTACCTTTCTAGTTCTTAGTGCAACATTGGACCAAAATGAGAAGATGATGGACCATATTACTGTTTCGACTTAATGTTGGTGTATTATTAGGAAAAAGAAAAAGAAAAAATGCAATGGGATGGAAGAGATTGTGAGTATTGAATTGAAAACCATTAAAGGGAAAGAGCAAATGACTTTCTGAGTCTATTTGTGGAGGATGGATACTGTAGAGAATTATTTGTAGAAAATCTTGCTCCAACATGGTTGATTAATGAAGATAGACACGGTCGTGTCCTTGCTGTTCATGGGCGTGTTGCAGAGAATAACACGGGCATGTCACAAACGTGTCTACATTTTCTGTAAAGAGTTATTTACTTTCTGTCCAAGTTTCTTTTACTTTAGTTGGTTAGTTAAGTTTAGTTAACTTACTAATTATGGTTAGTTCATTAACTGTAGTTAATCAATTAGTTATCAATTAGTTAGCTTAGCTATCATTACTTGGTTACTGTATATATAGGTGTCCTTGTGTATAGAATCATTTTGATAAGAAAATATACAAAAAAGCTTCCACAACCTTCTCTGGTGTGCTTTCCTTTTCTGCTGGTTTGCTCTCTTTGAGATTTTACATGGTATCAGAGCAAATCGATCTAGATTTGCCTATACTTTTATCTTGTTGATTCTATGAATAGGAATTAAGAAGATTTCTTTGTATCGATTCGGTTGAAGATGGAATCTACAACCGTTACTGCAACTGCAACTACAACATCACATAAGGAGTCGATGAGTAACTTCAATGGAGATCCCATGGCACTGGCTAACTCGGATCATCCAGAAATGCAGCTTGTCTCAACGACTTTGACCGGTAACAACTACTTATCTTGGAATAGATCAATCAAGATCACACTTGGAGCAAAGGTGAAACTCAGATTCATTAATGGCAGATGTGACATGCCTGAAGAAGATTTTGGTGATTATGATCAATGGCTTAGGGTGGATTGCATGATCAGATCCTGAACTCAATTTCTAAGGACATAGTCGAAGCATTTCTCTATGCATCTACTGCAAGGGAGCTTTGGTTAGAATTGGAGGAATGGTTTGGTGAATCAAATGGGCCTCAAATTTACCAAATCCAAAGAGAAATAAGTACTATTTCTCAAGGTAATCAGTCAGTGGTGAAGTATTTCACAAAGCTAAAAAAACTCTGGGATGAATTGGTTTATGTACAACCAATGCCACAATGCACTTGCAAGAATTGTACTTATGGTGTTACTAAGAAGGTATCTGATCTTGCTAACTCCAGCAAGCTGCTGCAATTTTTAATGGGACTCAGTGATGATTATGATCATGTTCGGAACCAAATCTTGGTAATAGACCCCTTGCCTTCAGTCAATATGGCATATTCTATGATCCTGTGAATTGAGAAATAGAGAGAAGTTCATCTGAACTTGGTTGGAAAAGCTGAGAATTCAGCAATGTTTGTGAGAGCACCTATGGGAAGAGGATCTGGTGGAGGTCGAGCAAATCCAAGAAATCATAAGAAGCAAGGTTACAATGACAAGAGGAATGAAAAATGCACTCACTGTAATACTGGAGGTCACACTAAGGATACTTGTTTCAAGTTACATGGCTATCCAAAATGGTACAAAGAGCTTAAGGATCAAAGAAATTAGATTTCTGGTGGAAAGCATATGGCCAACTTTGCTGATAATCCACTGGATGTTAACATGGATCATATTGCTGGGAAAACCAATGATAACAGAACTATTTTGGCAGAAATCATTCAATAGGAGTTGTCAAAGTTGATCAAAGGACAAGGAGGCTTTGAAGGGAACCATATTAACTTTGCACACCGTGAAGATTTTACAAGTAACATTCCTAGTCCATTTTTTCATTCTGCTTCACAATCAATAGATAGTATAGACCCTGGTACATGGATAGTAGACACAGGCGCATCAAATCACATATGTGTTAACCTCAAGTTGATTGATCATCCAAAACCAGTAACACACCTAACTTCAATTTTCTTACCAGATGGTCCAGTTAAACTAGTTCATCAAGTAGGAAATGTTCAACTTAGTCCNGCAGGCAAGAATGAGGATTTTGAGTATTTCATGAAGTTAGAGGTGGGGAAATGGGCCAGGCCCAGTGGACTGGCCCGTTTTAGCCCGAAAACAAAAAAAGTAGGGCTGGGTTCCTATTTCACCAGCACGAATAAAAACTGGCCAATTTGGCCCAGCCCGTTTTGGCCCGCAGCCCATCCAGGTTTGGGCCGGGCTGGCCTTTTTTTTTTTGTTGCCAAATCAGTATATATTTTTTTTCAACTATAAAGTATAATGTACTATACTTTTTTTAGTTACTTAAACATCTTTATTTTAAATTTACACTTACATGTATTTTTTTATACATCTTTAATGCTTTGTTTTAATTTTATTTATTACTTTATACATATTTTATTTTGTTTAATTAAATTCATTAATAATTTAACTAAAATCACTAATGAAAAAAGCTTAAATATTTGTTAGATTTTAAAGTAATTACAAATAAAAATAACTTAAAAAAAAAATGGGCCAGCCTGTTTAGCCCGCAGCCCTAGGAGGGCTGGGCTGGGCCAACAGATTGCTGGCCCGAATAAAAAGGGACAAATTGGCCCGTGGCCCAATCGGGCTGGGCCAAATTGGGCCAGGCTGGCCCGTTTCCCACCTCTACATGAAGCTACCATATCTAAAGACTGAAACCAATTGCATTAAACGAGCTAAACAAGGACTATTTCAATGATAATCATAAATAAAAACATTTTTGACTATGCCTATGTTGAGGAGCAGGTCGGCACATGTGAGGTAAGAAGTGGGGTGTTCAAGTTGATATCTACACAAATATTATGCCAGAGCTTAGGCCATGTGTAGTGACGCTCAGACTCTAATGCCCAAGTTAGTGGTTGTGCCAAGTTGGTAGGTTGCAATGAGAGTTTGTAAAAAATATACATATATGTGGGAAAATGCTGTCATACCGGAATCTCTTAGAAGTGCGGTTATTTTGACATGTTCTTTCTGTCTTTCTAATCATTTCATTTACTTCGATAGTCAGTCTCATTATGTTATTCTATTCTTAGTGTTAACTTTTCCATGTTCTCTTTCAGCCACAACAAGCAAAGATTTTGTTTTAAGTTTTACAAAGTTACAGGGTTGTAGAGAGAGGATAATGTATAAAATCCGAGCAATATAGAACAAAATTCAAGTAGGCCTATTCAGAGTTTAGGAGGGTTTACATAAATCTAGAGACTATTGATGATATCTTGACAGCACTGACTTGATCTCCACAAGGGAACTTAACCTGACCTTCCCCCACCAACCTACTAAAGACACTGCCTTTATACCAGCACACATCAGAATCATTAGAACGCCACAAGTACAACTATAAATAGCATGTATGACACTATTTATGAGGCATTGATATTGTCTTTAGCTCTTTGATACTGACTTGACACCAGTATTGATAGTATCTTGATAGTCTTTAGCTCTTTAGCTCTTTAACTTCACCCAATCTAGACTTCCTTTACAGGTCCTTAAGCTAGTACCAGGGAGACTTCCAGGTTGGTGATTAACTCAGTATAGACTCCGACACCAATCTTGGATAACAACAGTATCAAAGTGTACAGAGTTGGAAGTAATATGAGTATAAGGACTATGTAAGTAGCATACTCCATAATTTATCACCGTTAAATGCTCATCAAATATTTATAATCTCCAATATATATAGCTTGTTAGCTATATATTGGCCTTACATCTCATAGTAACTGGAACATGAAATTCTCATAGCCACCTTATTCGTAGAACTAACTTAATAAAAGTCATTTATTACAGTCATCTCTTCATCCTCTCATATATTTTTTAAGTGGAGGAGGCTTCCTAATCATAGTTGCTTGCTCAAAGGAATATGCGATTTCGATCAGTTTTGACTCTGAACCTTTCAGTCCTCCAAACAAAATCCCAAACGGTCCATTTTTGCCATACCCTGCAGGCACAGTTACTCCTGGATAACCTCCAATTGCAAGTACATGAGCAAAACCAGAAGTAGGCACAGCTACTGCATCTAGTTTATTCTCTTTCATTATTTTCTCAAAACCAGTTTTGGACAATGTTTCTAAAGTCAGTAGTGCTGCTTTCTCTTTTCCTCCAATTCCATTCGTCTTTTGGGCTAGCAAAAATAGTTCTTGGCCATACTCCAGTCTCTCCTGCAATTGTATACCACAGTTGAGTTAGTCATAGACATATATTAATCATGACCAAATATATCACAAGTTCAAAACTAGTTTCTGCTCTCATACTCACTAATTTGGGGTTTCTCTTGTTGAAAGCTATCACATCTGCCAAGGATCGCACCGGGGAAACAACTAAGTCTTTAAGGTAAGCATTCAAGGATAGTTTGAATTCAGTTTCCAATGCAGAGCCTTCACTAGGATCATTAAAGATTTTGACAAGATCTAGTTCCAAATTGCCAACCAGAACTGCACCCTTTTTCCTAAATTTGGGGAAAGTACATGCAACTTTTTGTATCAATTCACTAGAACTAAATAATTGTTGAAATACACATATTTAGACAGTAATTTTCATTACCCTAAAGTCTTCAGGTGTTTCTCAAAAGTTTCATTTTGGAAAGTGTCATTGCGAAGGAAAAATTCTATCGCAGCTCCCAATATCCCTAATCTTTTTCCTCTTAGTCCATCAGTTTTAAGAAATTGGGCGTAGCCACCTTTTGGGATATACTGTGATGCTTCAATTGTTGCCTTATCCCTAGCATCAATGCCAGCAACAGCTTCAAGGACATAGGCAGCATCTGATACAGTCCTGCAAATTGGTCTGTGCCATCCCACACCATGATACACATTTCACTTGTAATAGCATCAGAAAGTTATGTTCCTCTAGCAAAAGGTGCATAATGTTTTCTAACTGCTTGTAGTCAAAATTGACTTACCCAACCGAGTCTTGTCTGGGTGAGATTGGAACTACCCCTGCTCTGCTGGTGAGACCAACAGTTGGTTTGATTCCCACTACATAATTAGTTTCTGAAGGACATAAAATGGAGCCATCAGTCTCTGTGCCAAGAGTTACTGCTGCCAAATTTGCTGCTACTGATATTGCTGACCCGCTACTAGAGCCACAAGGATCTCCTAGTGTGTATGGATTCTGCACAGAAATGACATGGAGTAAGTACACTGAGAAATTTAGAATCATCATAAGTTCACAACATATTTAATCAGAGCTATACTGAGACGAAATAGAAAGAAATATGCATATAGCATCTCTCATCTTCATCTTATATCCAACTCCACAGGTAAGACCATTTTGCCATTTTCTTTTTCCCCCTCGTGTCTTTCTCTTTTCCACTCTTCTTGTTTGTTCTATAATTAAAGAGTGCGGTGATGGTAGTTTGTTTCTTTTCTTTAGTAAGGTACATGTGTCTTGTCCAGATGGCAAGATACAAGCAAAGAATAGATAGGTTTAGTTTGCCAAGCCTGGAAGTAACAGAACAAGTATGTCTCTCCTCATATGTGTAATAGCAGCAAGATATACAAGGAAAGAGCTGTCAGCTTTAAGATTATTTTGATTTTACAATATCTGAAGAATGTATATGATTCACATTCATATATAACTTCGAGCTTTAAAGATACTAAGTGGACTGCTTTCTGTCTATGAGGCTACACTAAATTGAACCTAGGAAAGAAAATTTCTCATAATCTAGAGGACTACATTGCTTATTTAAGTATGAACAAGTTTGAGCTCTAAGGATACCAAGTGAACTACGTCCTGTCTAAGACTCTATTGGAAATTGAAGCCAAGCAAGGAAATTCTACACCATCTAGAAGTTTGAGCTAAGAGGCTATGTAAAATTGAAACTAGGAAAGGAAATTCCACATAATATGGAAGACCACATTGCTTATTGAAGTATAAATTAGAAATTTACCTTTCCTTGTCCACCTCTGGCACTCCAACCAGAGGGTGCGTTATTGGACCTAAAGTAAGACCACTCACTCAAGCTGGCCTTTCCCAATATGATAGCTCCAAACTTCCTCAACCTTTTAACAACCCCTGCATCTCTAGGAACCACAGAGCCCAGCAATGCAAATGAACCTGCCGTGGTGTTGAGCTTATCCTTAGTTGCGATGTTATCCTTGAGCAAAATGGGTATTCCATGCAACTTAGACAAAGAGTGAGGTGCCTTAGCCTTGCGCTCTTGGTCAGCTCTATCAGCTTGGGCTAGTGCATCTGGGTTTACCTCTATCACACCCTTAAGAACTGGATTTATCCTCTCGATTTCTTTGAGATAGAACTCAACCAGTTGCCTAGAGGTTAGTTGGTTACCCTTGAAAGCAAGTTGCAGATCAAGCACGGTGGCTTCTCTGATTGATAGCTCCTTGCCTGAGGTTGTGGGTATTATTCCAGATGACGTTGTGGCTACAAGGATTAACAAAAGAAGGAATGAGAAGGAAGGGATGCTGAGTATTAAATTGGAAGCCATAGAGGGAAAGAGAAGCTGACTAACTTTTCAGTCAAGCATATCTTCGAACACTTGCAGTGCCATATCTTTTTATAGCTCTCAAAAATGGAAAGGAAGCAAGGTTGTTACAGTCTAAATTTTACTGAACCATCACTTACACTTTTTTTTGTGTAGATCATAGCTTTCAGTAATGCAAGTAAGGGTGTAATCAGTCTGGTTTACACCTTAAACCGACACCAAACTGACCAAATCATATGGTTGGGTTCGGTTTTTCAAATTTTTGAAAATAAACCGAAACAAATTGGTTCGGTCTGGTTTGGTTTGGTCAGTTGCCAAAAAAATTTGGATAAGCTTTTTTTTTTTTTTTTTTTTTTTTTTTTTTTTTTTTTTTTTTTTTTTTTTTTTTTTTTTTTTTTT
>QAOA01002492.1:696577-725997 GCA_003255065.1 Cercis canadensis
AAAAAAAAAAAAAACTTCAAAATAACTAAAACGATGTCATTTTAGCCTACTTAGATTGGTTCGAATTATTTTTGGTTTTTCTTCGTTGAAATTGAGAGTCGAACCAATTCCCTCGGTTTTTTTAAAATAAAATCGAGAACTAGTTCGACACCCTCAGTTTGGTTCAATTTTCCCTAATCCGATTTGGTTCAGTCGATTTGATCAATTTGGTCGATTTTGCTTACACCCCTAATGCAAAGGAAGCAACAATTCAATCTTAAAACTATTTCAAGTTAGTGAGGAGAAAAAAATCTCAGCCACAAAAAAAAAAAAAAAGTATACTGAGTTAAATTTAGATTATGTCAATGTGACAGTGTGACTTTAACTTGTGTACTCATAGCATTACTCTTCTATCATTATCATCAAAACCCACTTAAATAATAGTAATACTATTTACATAGTACCTAATATCCAGATTCCTGTGTTACAAAAAAAAAAAGGTCATACATCATGCTTGCATAAATTTTACAATCCGAGTTTTACTGGACCACCCATTAAAACTTTTCTGTAAGAGGTTAGATTCTGCTACCTCACCAATGTGGCATAGTGTGACCTGTAAAAACATTTCGCTCCAACCAAAGTCACTAATGATTTTGTCTGTACCTTTATAGTTCTTGGTGCAACGTTGGACCAAAATGAGAAGATGATGGGTCATATTACTGTTTTGTATGTTGGTGTATTACTAGAAAAAAAAATAAAAAAAAAAATGCAATGGGATGAAAGAGATTGTGAGTATTGAATTGAAATCCATTAGAGGGAAAGAGCAAATGACTTTCTGAGTCTATTTGCGGAGGATGGATACATAGAATCTCTTAGGCATATTGACAAGCACTTGGTGTGTTATGTATTTAGATCCTTTAAATGTGGAAAGGAAATAAACTATGTTGACCCACTTCAAATAATTTTCACAACGTTATCGATTTTGTCTTTGCAAGTGTAAATAGAATGAGAAAATATCCCATTCCACTTACAACATGATTCACAAGCATCTCAACCAAAGCAATATGTTGGGGATGTCAATTTCGAAAGTTCTAGAAAACCAAAGTGCTTAGGGCTATGATTGTTTTGCGTTGTTTTATGGCACGCTTGGACAAAGCAAAAGGTCTAGCTCTTGGAGTGGGATATAGCATTATAGAAATATTTTATAACTTATTTATCTTAATATCATATTTAAAAAAATTAAAAAATANAAAAAATTAAAAAAAAAGAATTTAACATGTGGGGATCACCGGACAAGCCGTATGCCACTCTGTGCATCCAGTGAGGACACGCTGAGTGGCAAACGGCGTGTCCGTTTTTGTCCCCTTCACGCAAGCTTTGCAAAGGAGAAGGGAAAAAAAAAAAAAAAAAAGAACCAGAGGAGCCTCGAGAAGGAAGAGAAAAGGAAAAAGAGGAAGAAGTGGCCATATGAGAACATGCCATTAGCCATTCAGAAGGTCCAGTGGGAGCACACGGAATGATAGACGGCATGTGCAGTGATCCCTGGATGTCAGGTTTTTTTTTTGTTTTTTTTATTTTTNTTTTTTCATTTTTTTTAAATGTAATACTAAGATAAATAAATTAAAAAATATAATAAATATGTAAAATTATTTCTAAATTGCTATATTCCAGTCAAAGAGCCCAAAGGATCCCCATCTCATCATATATCAAGAATGAAAAATTACCTCCCTCTCTCTCTCTTATGCTACCCTTATATAAAATACAATTTCTTATAAAATACAAAAAATGCACGATATAAGAAAATGTGCTAAGAAATAATTTTTTTAAATTTTCTTTTTGGCACGTCTTCTTATACTATGTCATTGTTACATTTTATAAGTAATTATATTCTAGCACATATTGGATGACTTAATTTTTGAAAATCTTTACAATTACACTAAAATCATATTGTAAGTCCTACTAGGTCTCACCCAAAACCCCACCTAAAGAGAATGAGGGTAGTGCTATCCCCATTAAGAGAGTGGGTAGCATAGCTCTCCCCTTAATATTATTAGGAAGACTTTTAAAAATTAAGTAGTGTGGGTCAAAACCTCAAATTTGACAAAATATAAGTTTAATTGGTAAAAAAAAAAAAATTAATTTGTATTTTTGACATTTTTGTTGTATTGTGCTATTTATGCATTTTAAAGGTAAATAACTATTTTAGCACACATAGGTGATTTGATTTTTTGAGATCTTCATAATGGTACTAAAATATATCTAGGTGGGTTTAAAAATTACATCTTGCTCCTCTGAATTGATACTATATAATATGCATACAATGAAGAAAAATACCGAATTTGCTTGAGAAAACATAGGTGACATATTGTTGTTCTTCATAACTCGTGCCATTTATAATTTTATATGACTAGTGATTATCTTGTTTCTAATAATAAATATGTATACATTGACCACAGGGGTCTAGGATCACACCATGACCACAATTCATGTAAAATTACAAATAGCAACGGGTCATTAACAACAAGAAGCCACCTATGCTGTGTTGGGAAATTTTGATATTTCATTTAATTGTATGCATACTGTATGCTATCACTTGAGTATAATAAGGTATAACTTTTAAACCCACCTAAAAATGTTTTTGTTTGAACTCCCCAACAATAATTATCTCAAATTTTTATAGTTTGCTAGCCCCCATCCCTTTTCAGTTTTTGAAAAAAAAAAAAATCAAAAGGTGAAAATCATATTGTGGGCAACTCTCTTACCAAATTCTAATGGGGATCAGATTTTCTTTAAGTCAATTAGGAGATGGCAGGTCAAATGCATGGTGAAATTGCGAATGAGAAGCAGATTATAGAGAGGGATACTTTGTCCAAAGGGGGCTTAAATGGACAAAGAGAAAAACAAGCTTCAGCTTGTTTGCTGATGATAAGGACATGTAGCATGCCGGAAAGGACTTGCTTTAATAGATTAATCCCAATATTATTTAATTGGAAGACTACAGATTATTCAAATGCTCAAAGTTCGCAAAATGTTAAATAATGCTGCACATCCTGAGCCGATATGCATTACAAATATTGACAACTCTTACCAGATTCAAATGCAGCAAGGAGAACATCATCACCCTTGTTCCCATCAGCTTCAAGTGCAGCTACCGCTCACACCGCAACAATTTCAACCTCGGCAACAAATGTAGCAGCCAGCATCTGATTTCTTCTTGGTCTATCTCTGCTCATGGTAAATGGTGTTTCTTGAAATAAGTGTGACTTTAAAGAAAAACTCTGTTCAATGACATGTGTGAAAAGCTACATTTGTTATTTTTAAGATGGTATAAGTTGAATGAGCTAAAAAAAAAGTGAACAACAAACAAGTAAATATTTGACTATTAATGTGTTTAGTAAAACCTTGGAGATTATAGCCAGCACGTTCTCCTTGGTGCATTTGAATCTGGTAAGGCTTGTCAAAGCTCCCCAAAGTCAATGATGGCGACATGTCAGCTGGAGCAGCAGCTATAGATATCTGGTTGAACTCCCTTTCAGAACCAGAAGGTCTAGAACCCACTTCAATTTCACTATTAAACCTCAGAAACTGTGGTTGTTCATTTGTCCGAAACATCCCTTGCTTTTCTCTCACAGCCCCCTGCAACTAGTGACAATTCCTAATGAAATATCCACAAAAATACAGCCCCCTCACCTGAACTCAAAAGTGCCATATCTGATTTCAAAAGCTCGGCAAACAAATTGCAAATGCAATCATATAAAAAGTGATAATTGGGATCATTTCTATACCTCTCTAGAGCTCTTCTAGCGCTGGCAATTTCCCTCTCCTTCCTCATTTTCCGAGCTGTTTCCTTATCAACCCCACTACTCACTGCTTCCTCCATAGATTCCAAAATTCCCTCCATCTCTTTATCTGAAACCTCAGTTTATCTGGCTCTCCCGCTTGCGTTTTCTGGACCTCCCCCGGGAACCTTTCTTTCCCTTCTTTCTGTTCCTCCATTCCTTTTTGGCATTTAGTCGAACATCTGGTCTCTCATGAAGCCGATAAAGAATCTCCAGCAAATCCTTAAGGTACCAAAAATCCGCAAGAGCCCTAACGTTCAGCGCAAGAGTTTTCGGGTGATGATCGTGAATCCACAGAGCCGATACATAGAAATTCTCCTTGTCGGATTTTCCGGTGCCCCTCACACCCCTTAGATTGAATATCAATTTCAACGTCAGCAAAGGATCAAAGGTCAACGCCAGTTGCAGCCTCTGGATCAGATCAGAGGCCGGGTATCAGGTACAACATGGAAGAAAAAGTCGAGGCATGGGTTACCGGAGGAGAGGTAAGTGGCGGAGCGGTTTTCAGTCGACGGTGAGATTTTCGGTCTGGGAGATCAGAGTTTCCATGGCAGTCTGCTTTTGGGCAGAGTTGGTTATGGAATCCATAGGTGTAGCTTCAAGGGGTGAGTTTCCTGTGAGCGATTCGCCGGCCAATTTCTCGGCGGCGACGGCAGAAAACGGTGGATCCAGAAGCTCCATTTCCAAGGATCGGATTATGGTGTTTAGTGTTTGATGATGAGAGTGAGAAGCAATGAGACATGCAGAAAGCAGTGACTATCTATAAAAGCAAAGGAATGTAGCCCCTACGTGTTAAGCAATGAAGGAAATGCTCTGTTTGGGAATATAGTAGCCAAGTCAAATCCTTGCTCTGTGTGTGACTCTGTCTAGCTCACTGATTTCGGGCAGTTACATGTAAAATTAATTACATGCCATAATTAAATGATTTATTTATTTTTTTGTTTTTGTAACAAAGTGAAGAGAAAGAAAAACTGCAGAAAATTACTCCCATTCTCTCTGCCAATAAAATAAGAAAAATATTTATAAAGGATTGATCGCGGAATAACCAACCAACTTTTATAAAATTGAAGGTTTTTTTTAAATATTTTATAGTATATCATACTATATAAAAATAATAAAAGTTTAAATGACATGTATATAAATTAATTATTTTTAAATTTATTTGAGAAAATAAGATAAATTATATTTATATATAATAAAATATAAAAACTTATGCTTATCACGTAATATAATATGACATACTCACGTAGTATCATAAAATTTAAAATTATCTTCTTGGTTAATTTCTCTCAACACATGTGATACCGTAACTTGTCAATCTCTATTCAGAAGGTGCCGAATATCATTGATAATATATCTTTAAAAATGAAAATTAACATCAGCATTTTCAATCAACTTTATAGCTTCAAGGGGGTCTAACTCGCACTCAAGACGATCTATCCCTTTGTTCCAACACAGCCACAACCCATTCCTGATAGCCATAACCTCGGCCTTGAGATTTAGTGCCCACTCCTATTGAACCACAGAAGCCAGCTTACCAGTTGCCACAGACCCTAATAGTTGCGGATAACATTACCCACAATCCACGTATTAATATCTTACGCCTAGAAACTATCCTTTGCACTAAAGCCCAAGAAAGTCCAAACTTGGCGAGAGGCTTAAAACAATCACGCAAGCAATGGATAATGGTTTCAATATCCCCTATGCATGCACCTAAAACACTGTGCTTTGAGTGAGCTGACGCCGATAACGGTAACACATTTGTAGGAATAGCTTCATGCAAAACTAACCAAATAAACACCTTAATTTTCTCTGGTACCCCAAGCTTCCAAACCCAGCACCAACTTGACATCGTCGTGTGAGAAATCTCCCTCGACCAAAGCCACTCATAACTAGCTCTAGCAGAATAAACCCCATCAGTAGCATTGCTCCAAACCAACCTATCCACCATCCCTCCAAACTCCAGAAGAACTGCAGTAATTCTTTCTTTAATACCTGCTTGCACCCTGTTGCCCAAAGCTAGAAAGTCCCACATCCTATTAGTAATAATACGGCTAACTACCATGAGAATCTCTGTCAAAAAACCATTTTATCCAAATGCTTAAGTTGTTAGGTAAAGAATTTAAATGATTTTATATTTAATATAGGCGCACATGCACAAGCCCTTTAGGTATGGATAAAGCACAAATTTACTTATACATTATACGAAAAATTTTAAATTAATTGAGAAAATGGGGGTAACAAAGATCGATTTCGTAACTACTTAGTTAAAAAGACTATTATACCATGTTAAGAATCAATTCAACCTAAAAGTTTAAACTTTTTAAATTTAAACATGGACAAAATACATGTCCACTTATAATCTTTAGATCCAGAATCTCCTCAACATGATTGCACCGCAAAGGACCACTATCAAACCACCTATCCTGCCACAAAGAAATCTGGGTTCCATCACCCAGTCTCCAAACCATGGCTTCTGTCAACACTTTAGCAGCTCTCATAATAGACCTCCATGCAAAGGACGAGTTAGCTGGGCACACAGGGTTCAGCAGGTTCTCATGCTTTTTCAAATACTTTTGAGCTAGGAGTTGAACCCATAATTTGTCATGGTTCTGCACCACGTCCCAAACCAATTTACCAAGAAGCGCAACATTTGATCTACAAGCAGAGCGAACACCAAGCCCACCAAACTTTCTAGGAAGAGTGACTGTATCCCACTTGACTAGATGCAACCCTCACCCATTCTCTGAACCTTTCCAGATGAACCGCCACTACTGAGTCAGTATCCCTGCACACAGCTTGTGGCAACTACATCATCTGCATACTATAGATTCGCATAGGAGTAAGCACCGACCTCTCCGATTTATTCTTCATTTAAATTTCGATTCTTTAAAATGAGGATACATTTTATGAATTTAGATAGGAGTGACATGTACATTTTAGAGATTAAAGTGTAAGAATAACTGTTTATTTAAAAATTAGTGATTAAGATTACATGCATCTAAATGAGAATAATAGATGAAACAATAATGTTCAGTGCATTTGACTATTAATATCAATTATCTATTATTTGTGTCATCAATGAAATACGTTTTTTTTTGTTACCTACTAGTGTCCGGGCTTCACCTTACTAATCCGGTTTTGAGCCGAGAAAGACGACAAGGGCAGTAAAGCTCTCCCAACAAACGCAGCTGCATTCCTAAGGGTTCGAACTCAAGACCTTTGGTTAAGCTAGAACAACCCCTTACCAGTTGATCTACACGCTTGTTGGTATCAATGAAATACTTTAATGATTAAATACTTGGTATTCTATTATAAAGGTTCTATATTCAAATCTCATCAATAATTGGTGGAGTGAAATTCTGAGAAGAAATAGGCTTTTCTCTATTATGTAACCTCAAGTTGAAACAAAATTTATCTATTATCCGCTATCCTGTCTACGTACATTATCCCACATAAATCAAATCATCCAACAAAATCCTAATCAACATTGCTATATTGGCACATATACATTCACCTCGGTATATATCAATAATGGTCAACGGAATTAAAACCTTGCTACCTAAAATAATAATTACCAAATAAATTGTTACTGATAATTACTAATTAAGTGTAAATAATAATTACCTTGCTTCCTAGAATAATCATGATACATAGGCATTGATTCAGCATATAATTAATCAATGGTCAATTGAGCTTCCTTCCAAAAACAAATATATATATATATATATATATATGGAAAAAAGGTTTAGTGGATATATTGGTAATAGCTTTTCCTTGAAGGTTTCCTCGGTTGATGGTTTTGAAGGTGGTGAGGAGGATGTGATAACAATATCCACCGTCAGATGTAATGGAATTGGGTCAGTGGGATTTCTTTCCAATCCTCAAAGAACTAATGTTACTTTAACTCGAGCAGGGTATGGCCTTTGGATAGTAGGTAATGGTGCAACTATGATGAATAGTGGCTCTTTTTGGGAGAGATTAGTCCTTGATACCAAGGCTCGAGGGTGCGATGATACTAGTATTAATACACAATCTGAATTTTAAAATATTATGAATGATATTTTTAATCTTTTTTCAAAATTTACTATTATATATATAGATGACGTTTTAGTATTCTCAAATACTATAAATAAACAGTGTTGGTGAGCTGGGAATTTTTCTTTTCTAACTTCCAAATACATTCAAGATAGTGCCTGAAAATTTTCCTTTTAAAGTGAGCTGGGAAGGGTGTTGGTGTTTCATGTACAATCACAAACCTTGGTTGTCGCCTTTTCAATGCATCGGATTTCTTAAGGAAGGTCATAGTGAAAGATGAGGGAGTAATGAATAAGCAGTGTATTTATATGGCAAAGATATGTATCAAACATTCTGTAATAATATTGAGTTAGCTATATTATGAGGTAAATCAAGAGTAAAAAAAAGAGTACTTATGATATATATGAGAGAACTGAGTTATACAGATTGACTATATGAGATTGAGAGTCACGCAGAACTACAGGTAAGAATGAGGATTTTGAGTATTTCATGAAGTTAGAGGTGGGGAAATGGGCCAGGCCCAGTGGGCTGGCCCGTTTTAGCCCGAAAAAAAAAGTAGGGCTGGGTTCCTATTTCACCAGCACGAATAAAAATGGGCCAATTTGGCCTAGCCCGTTTTGGCCCGCAGCCCATCCAGGTTTGGGCCGGGCTGGCCCTTTTTTTTTTTTTGTTGCCAAATCAGTATATATTTTTTTTCAACTTTAAAGTATAATGTACTATACTTTTTTTAGTTACTTAAACATCTTTATTTTAAATTTACACTTACATGTATTTTTTTATACATATTTAATGCTTTGTTTTAATTTTATTTATTACTTTATACATATTTTATTTTGTTCAATTAAATTCATTAATAATTTAACTAAAATCACTAATGAAAAAAGCTTAAATATTTGTTAGATTTTAAAGTAATTACAAATAAAAATAACTTAAAAAAAAAATGGGCCAGCCCATTTAGCCCGCAGCCCTAGGAGGGCTGGGCTGGGCCAGCAGATTGCTAGCCTGAATAAAAAGGGACAAATTGGCCCGTGGCCCAATCGGGCTGGGCCAAAACGGGCCAGGCTGGCCCGTTTCCCACCTCTACATGAAGCTACCATATCTAAAGACTGAAACCAATTGCATTAAACGAGCTAAACAGGGACTATTTCAATGATAATCATAAATAAAAACATTTTTGACTATGCCTATGTTGAGGAGCAGGTCGGCACATGTGAGGTAAGAAATAGGGTGTTCAAGTTGATATCTACACAAATATTATGCCAGAGCTTAGGCCATGTGTAGTGACGCTCAGACTCTAATGCCCAAGTTAGTGGTTGTGCCAAGTTGGTAGGTTGCAATGAGAGTTTGTAAAAAATATACATATATGTGGGAAAATGCTGTTTATAGAGAAGTAAATGGTACAATAGTCATTTTGCTGTTGAGGCTAACTTGAGCTTGGTATTATTGGGCTTGATTAGGCCTTAGGGTATTATGGATTAATATTGAGTAATTACGCTCTTCTCTTCTTTTAACTATCCTTCTCCTTAGATGGAGACATCAAAGCTTTACTACAACTCATACACATTTTGTTGACTGACGCAACTTTCTCACATTATATACTCTTCAAATACATCTTACACTAACTTAACATACCGGAATCTCTTAGAAGTGCGGTTATTTTGACATGTTCTTTCTGTCTTTCTAATCATTTCATTTACTTCGATAGTCAGTCTCATTATGTTATTCTATTCTTAGTGTTAACTTTTCCATGTTCTCTTTCAGCCACAACAAGCAAAGATTTTGTTTTAAGTTTTACAAAGTTACAGGGTTGTAGAGAGAGGATAATGTATAAAATCCGAGCAATATAGAACAAAATTCAAGTAGGCCTATTCAGAGTTTAGGAGGGTTTACATAAATCTAGAGACTATTGATGATATCTTGACAGCACTGACTTGATCTCCACAAGGGAACTTAACCTGACCTTCCCCCACCAACCTACTAAAGACACTGCCTTTATACCAGCACACATCAGAATCATTAGAACGCCACAAGTACAACTATAAATAGCATGTATGACACTATTTATGAGGCATTGATATTGTCTTTAGCTCTTTGATACTGACTTGACACCAGTATTGATAGTATCTTGATAGTCTTTAGCTCTTTAGCTCTTTAACTTCACCCAATCTAGACTTCCTTTACAGGTCCTTAAGCTAGTACCAGGGAGACTTCCAGGTTGGTGATTAACTCAGTATAGACTCCGACACCAATCTTGGATAACAACAGTATCAAAGTGTACAGAGTTGGAAGTAATATGAGTATAAGGACTATGTAAGTAGCATACTCCATAATTTATCACCGTTAAATGCTCATCAAATATTTATAATCTCCAATATATATAGCTTGTTAGCTATATATTGGCCTTACATCTCATAGTAACTGGAACATGAAATTCTCATAGCCACCTTATTCGTAGAACTAACTTAATAAAAGTCATTTATTACAGTCATCTCTTCATCCTCTCATATATTTTTTAAGTGGAGGAGGCTTCCTAATCATAGTTGCTTGCTCAAAGGAATATGCGATTTCGATCAGTTTTGACTCTGAACCTTTCAGTCCTCCAAACAAAATCCCAAACGGTCCATTTTTGCCATACCCTGCAGGCACAGTTACTCCTGGATAACCTCCAATTGCAAGTACATGAGCAAAACCAGAAGTAGGCACAGCTACTGCATCTAGTTTATTCTCTTTCATTATTTTCTCAAAACCAGTTTTGGACAATGTTTCTAAAGTCAGTAGTGCTGCTTTCTCTTTTCCTCCAATTCCATTCGTCTTTTGGGCTAGCAAAAATAGTTCTTGGCCATACTCCAGTCTCTCCTGCAATTGTATACCACAGTTGAGTTAGTCATAGACATATATTAATCATGACCAAATATATCACAAGTTCAAAACTAGTTTCTGCTCTCATACTCACTAATTTGGGGTTTCTCTTGTTGAAAGCTATCACATCTGCCAAGGATCGCACCGGGGAAACAACTAAGTCTTTAAGGTAAGCATTCAAGGATAGTTTGAATTCAGTTTCCAATGCAGAGCCTTCACTAGGATCATTAAAGATTTTGACAAGATCTAGTTCCAAATTGCCAACCAGAACTGCACCCTTTTTCCTAAATTTGGGGAAAGTACATGCAACTTTTTGTATCAATTCACTAGAACTAAATAATTGTTGAAATACACATATTTAGACAGTAATTTTCATTACCCTAAAGTCTTCAGGTGTTTCTCAAAAGTTTCATTTTGGAAAGTGTCATTGCGAAGGAAAAATTCTATCGCAGCTCCCAATATCCCTAATCTTTTTCCTCTTAGTCCATCAGTTTTAAGAAATTGGGCGTAGCCACCTTTTGGGATATACTGTGATGCTTCAATTGTTGCCTTATCCCTAGCATCAATGCCAGCAACAGCTTCAAGGACATAGGCAGCATCTGATACAGTCCTGCAAATTGGTCTGTGCCATCCCACACCATGATACACATTTCACTTGTAATAGCATCAGAAAGTTATGTTCCTCTAGCAAAAGGTGCATAATGTTTTCTAACTGCTTGTAGTCAAAATTGACTTACCCAACCGAGTCTTGTCTGGGTGAGATTGGAACTACCCCTGCTCTGCTGGTGAGACCAACAGTTGGTTTGATTCCCACTACATAATTAGTTTCTGAAGGACATAAAATGGAGCCATCAGTCTCTGTGCCAAGAGTTACTGCTGCCAAATTTGCTGCTACTGATATTGCTGACCCGCTACTAGAGCCACAAGGATCTCCTAGTGTGTATGGATTCTGCACAGAAATGACATGGAGTAAGTACACTGAGAAATTTAGAATCATCATAAGTTCACAACATATTTAATCAGAGCTATACTGAGACGAAATAGAAAGAAATATGCATATAGCATCTCTCATCTTCATCTTATATCCAACTCCACAGGTAAGACCATTTTGCCATTTTCTTTTTCCCCCTCGTGTCTTTCTCTTTTCCACTCTTCTTGTTTGTTCTATAATTAAAGAGTGCGGTGATGGTAGTTTGTTTCTTTTCTTTAGTAAGGTACATGTGTCTTGTCCAGATGGCAAGATACAAGCAAAGAATAGATAGGTTTAGTTTGCCAAGCCTGGAAGTAACAGAACAAGTATGTCTCTCCTCATATGTGTAATAGCAGCAAGATATACAAGGAAAGAGCTGTCAGCTTTAAGATTATTTTGATTTTACAATATCTGAAGAATGTATATGATTCACATTCATATATAACTTCGAGCTTTAAAGATACTAAGTGGACTGCTTTCTGTCTATGAGGCTACACTAAATTGAACCTAGGAAAGAAAATTTCTCATAATCTAGAGGACTACATTGCTTATTTAAGTATGAACAAGTTTGAGCTCTAAGGATACCAAGTGAACTACGTCCTGTCTAAGACTCTATTGGAAATTGAAGCCAAGCAAGGAAATTCTACACCATCTAGAAGTTTGAGCTAAGAGGCTATGTAAAATTGAAACTAGGAAAGGAAATTCCACATAATATGGAAGACCACATTGCTTATTGAAGTATAAATTAGAAATTTACCTTTCCTTGTCCACCTCTGGCACTCCAACCAGAGGGTGCGTTATTGGACCTAAAGTAAGACCACTCACTCAAGCTGGCCTTTCCCAATATGATAGCTCCAAACTTCCTCAACCTTTTAACAACCCCTGCATCTCTAGGAACCACAGAGCCCAGCAATGCAAATGAACCTGCCGTGGTGTTGAGCTTATCCTTAGTTGCGATGTTATCCTTGAGCAAAATGGGTATTCCATGCAACTTAGACAAAGAGTGAGGTGCCTTAGCCTTGCGCTCTTGGTCAGCTCTATCAGCTTGGGCTAGTGCATCTGGGTTTACCTCTATCACACCCTTAAGAACTGGATTTATCCTCTCGATTTCTTTGAGATAGAACTCAACCAGTTGCCTAGAGGTTAGTTGGTTACCCTTGAAAGCAAGTTGCAGATCAAGCACGGTGGCTTCTCTGATTGATAGCTCCTTGCCTGAGGTTGTGGGTATTATTCCAGATGACGTTGTGGCTACAAGGATTAACAAAAGAAGGAATGAGAAGGAAGGGATGCTGAGTATTAAATTGGAAGCCATAGAGGGAAAGAGAAGCTGACTAACTTTTCAGTCAAGCATATCTTCGAACACTTGCAGTGCCATATCTTTTTATAGCTCTCAAAAATGGAAAGGAAGCAAGGTTGTTACAGTCTAAATTTTACTGAACCATCACTTACACTTTTTTTTGTGTAGATCATAGCTTTCAGTAATGCAAGTAAGGGTGTAATCAGTCTGGTTTACACCTTAAACCGACACCAAACTGACCAAATCATATGGTTGGGTTCGGTTTTTCAAATTTTTGAAAATAAACCGAAACAAATTGGTTCGGTCTGGTTTGGTTTGGTCAGTTGCCAAAAAAATTTGGATAAGCTTTTTTTTTTTTTTTTTGTAAATTTGAACAAGAAAAAAGCCAAAAACTGAACTGGTTTTAGCCATTTCAGGAAAAAAAAAAAAAAAACTTCAAAATAACTAAAACGATGTCATTTTAGCCTACTTAGATTGGTTCGAATTATTTTTGGTTTTTCTTCGTTGAAATTGAGAGTCGAACCAATTCCCTCGGTTTTTTTAAAATAAAATCGAGAACTAGTTCGACACCCTCAGTTTGGTTCAATTTTCCCTAATCCGATTTGGTTCAGTCGATTTGATCAATTTGGTCGATTTTGCTTACACCCCTAATGCAAAGGAAGCAACAATTCAATCTTAAAACTATTTCAAGTTAGTGAGGAGAAAAAAATCTCAGCCACAAAAAAAAAAAAAAAAAATACTGAGTTAAATTTAGATTATGTCAATGTGACAGTGTGACTTTAACTTGTGTACTCATAGCATTACTCTTCTATCATTATCATCAAAACCCACTTAAATAATAGTAATACTATTTACATAGTACCTAATATCCAGATTCCTGTGTTACAAAAAAAAAAAGGTCATACATCATGCTTGCATAAATTTTACAATCCGAGTTTTACTGGACCACCCATTAAAACTTTTCTGTAAGAGGTTAGATTCTGCTACCTCACCAATGTGGCATAGTGTGACCTGTAAAAACATTTCGCTCCAACCAAAGTCACTAATGATTTTGTCTGTACCTTTATAGTTCTTGGTGCAACGTTGGACCAAAATGAGAAGATGATGGGTCATATTACTGTTTTGTATGTTGGTGTATTACTAGAAAAAAAAATTAAAAAAAAAATGCAATGGGATGAAAGAGATTGTGAGTATTGAATTGAAATCCATTAGAGGGAAAGAGCAAATGACTTTCTGAGTCTATTTGCGGAGGATGGATACATAGAATCTCTTAGGCATATTGACAAGCACTTGGTGTGTTATGTATTTAGATCCTTTAAATGTGGAAAGGAAATAAACTATGTTGACCCACTTCAAATAATTTTCACAACGTTATCGATTTTGTCTTTGCAAGTGTAAATAGAATGAGAAAATATCCCATTCCACTTACAACATGATTCACAAGCATCTCAACCAAAGCAATATGTTGGGGATGTCAATTTCGAAAGTTCTAGAAAACCAAAGTGCTTAGGGCTATGATTGTTTTGCGTTGTTTTATGGCACGCTTGGACAAAGCAAAAGGTCTAGCTCTTGGAGTGGGATATAGCATTATAGAAATATTTTACATATTTATTATATTTTATAACTTATTTATCTTAATATCATATTTAAAAAAAATTAAAAAATTAAAAAAAAAGAATTTAACATGTGGGGATCACCGGACAAGCCGTATGCCACTCTGTGCATCCAGTGAGGACACGCTGAGTGGCAAACGGCGTGTCCGTTTTTGTCCCCTTCACGCAAGCTTTGCAAAGGAGAAGGGAAAAAAAAAAAAAAAAAAACCAGAGGAGCCTCGAGAAGGAAGAGAAAAGGAAAAAGAGGAAGAAGTGGCCATATGAGAACATGCCATTAGCCATTCAGAAGGTCCAGTGGGAGCACACGGAATGATAGACGGCATGTGCAGTGATCCCTGGATGTCAGGTTTTTTTTTTTTTTTTTTTCATTTTTTTTAAATGTAATACTAAGATAAATAAATTAAAAAATATAATAAATATGTAAAATTATTTCTAAATTGCTATATTCCAGTCAAAGAGCCCAAAGGATCCCCATCTCATCATATATCAAGAATGAAAAATTACCTCCCTCTCTCTCTCTTATGCTACCCTTATATAAAATACAATTTCTTATAAAATACAAAAAATGCACGATATAAGAAAATGTGCTAAGAAATAATTTTTTTAAATTTTCTTTTTGGCACGTCTTCTTATACTATGTCATTGTTACATTTTATAAGTAATTATATTCTAGCACATATTGGATGACTTAATTTTTGAAAATCTTTACAATTACACTAAAATCATATTGTAAGTCCTACTAGGTCTCACCCAAAACCCCACCTAAAGAGAATGAGGGTAGTGCTATCCCCATTAAGAGAGTGGGTAGCATAGCTCTCCCCTTAATATTATTAGGAAGACTTTTAAAAATTAAGTAGTGTGGGTCAAAACCTCAAATTTGACAAAATATAAGTTTAATTGGTAAAAAAAAAAAAATTAATTTGTATTTTTGACATTTTTGTTGTATTGTGCTATTTATGCATTTTAAAGGTAAATAACTATTTTAGCACACATAGCTGATTTGATTTTTTGAGATCTTCATAATGGTACTAAAATATATCTAGGTGGGTTTAAAAATTACATCTTGCTCCTCTGAATTGATACTATATAATATGCATACAATGAAGAAAAATACCGAATTTGCTTGAGAAAACATAGGTGACATATTGTTGTTCTTCATAACTCGTGCCATTTATAATTTTATATGACTAGTGATTATCTTGTTTCTAATAATAAATATGTATACATTGACCACAGGGGTCTAGGATCACACCATGACCACAATTCATGTAAAATTACAAATAGCAACGGGTCATTAACAACAAGAAGCCACCTATGCTGTGTTGGGAAATTTTGATATTTCATTTAATTGTATGCATACTGTATGCTATCACTTGAGTATAATAAGGTATAACTTTTAAATCCACCTAAAAATGTTTTTGTTTGAACTCCCCAACAATAATTATCTCAAATTTTTATAGTTTGCTAGCCCCCATCCCTTTTCAGTTTTTGAAAAAAAAATAAAATCAAAAGGTGAAAATCATATTGTGGGCAACTCTCTTACCAAATTCTAATGGGGATCAGATTTTCTTTTAGTCAATTAGAAGATGGCAGGTCAAATGCATGGTGAAATTGCGAATGAGAAGCAGATTATAGAGAGGGATACTTTGTCCAAAGGGGGCTTAAATGGACAAAGAGAAAAACAAGCTTCAGCTTGTTTGCTGATGATAAGGACATGTTAGCATGCCGGAAAGGACTTGCTTTAATAGATTAATCCCAATATTATTTAATTGGAAGACTACAGATTATTCAAATGCTCAAAGTTCGCAAAATGTTAAATAATGCTGCACATCCTGAGCCGATATGCATTAACAAATATTGACAACTCTTACCAGATTCAAATGCAGCAAGGAGAACATCATCACCCTTGTTCCCATCAGCTTCAAGTGCAGCTACCGCTCACACCGCAACAATTTCAACCTCGGCAACAAATGTAGGAGCCAGCATTTGATTTCTTCTTGGTCTATCTCTGCTAATGGTAAATGGTGTTTCTTGAAATAAGTGTGACTTTAAGGAAAAACTCTGTTCAATGTCTTGTGTGAGAAGCTACATTTGTTATTTTTAAGATGGTATAAGTTGAATGAGCTAAAAAAAAAGAATAACAAACAAGTAAATATTTGACTATTAATATGTTTAGTAAACCTTGGAGATTATAGCCAGCACGTTCTCCTTGGTGCATTTAAATCTGGTAAGGCTTTTCAAAGCTCCCCAAAGCTAATGATGGCGACATGTCAGCTGGAGCAGCAGCTATGTTAAAGAAGGTATGCAGCATTGTCTTCTCCCTTCTAGAAAATTTTAGAGATAGCTAGAGTAGACTAGAAGATTCTAGAATGTTCTAGTGTATATTAGCATGAGCTAGAAGGTACTGAAAAATTCTAGAACATCCTAGAAGGTACTGGAAGGATGAAGAAACTTCTAGAAGATTTCAGAGCATCCTAGAACCTGGATGAAGGAACTAGACAATCCTAGAAGATTCTGGAGCTGTCTAGAAGGTTCTAGAAACCTTGAGATATGTTGTAGTTTATTCTAGAACTTTGTAGCTTATTCTACATGTGTCTAGGCTAGTAGTTCCCACCTCCTCCATCACCTATAAATAGGAGTAACTAAGCTTGTTTTGTGTGTAAGAGAAAGTGAGACATCTCTTTACATGAGAGTGGTGTCTTGAGTTGTGAGCTTTCTTTTGAGTGTTTTATTTCTCTTCAATTGTGAGTGGTCCTTGCAAAGTGTTGCAGTGTCTTTTATTGTGGGTATAATACAAGTAATTTGTTTACTTGTTTGGGTCCAATATTAGTAAATTTAGAGTTGCGTACTCTAAATTTTACTCAACAAGCTATAGATATCTGGTTGAACTCCCTTTCAGAACCAAAAGGTCTAGAACCCACTTCAATTTCACTATTAAACCTCAGAAACTTTGGTTGTTAATTTGTCCGAAACATCTCTTGCTTTTCTCTCTCAGCCCCCTGCAACTAGTGACAACTCCTAATGAAATATCCACAAAAATACATTATTTCACAGAAAAAAAGAAACAATATATTGGGCTCAGATCTCAGAGTAACTGGAACATGCAATTCTCATAACTACCTTCCTTTTAGAACTGACTTATTAGTAGTCATTTATTACAATCATCTCTTAAGCTCCTCCTATATTTTAAGTGGAGGAGGCTTCCTAATTTTAGTTGCTTGCTCAAAGGAATAAGCAATTTCGATCAGTTTTGGCTCTGACCCTTTCAATCCTCCAAACAAAATCCCAAACGGTCCATTTTTGCCATACCCTGCAGGTAGTATTACTCCTGGATAACCTCCAATTGCAAGTACATGAGCAAAAAGATAAGTAGGCACAACTACTGCATCTAGTTTATTCTCTTTCATTATTTTCTCAAAACCAGTTTTGGACAATGTTTCTAAAGTCAGCAGTGCTGCTTTCTCTTTTTCTCCAATTCCATTTGTCTTTTGGGCTTGTAAAAATAGATCTTGGCCATACTCCAGCGTCTCCTGCAATTGCAGAACCACAGTTGAGTTAGTAATATACATATATTAACCATGACCAAATATATCACAACTTCACAACTAGTGTTCTGCTCTCATACTCACCAATTTTGGGTTTTTCTTGTAGAAGGCTATCACATCTGCCAAGGATCGCACCGGCGAAACAACTAAGTCTTTAAGGTATGCATTCAATGATAGTTTGAATTCAGCTTCCATTACAGTGTATTCACTAGGATCAGTAAGGATTTTGAAAAGATCTAGTTCCAAACTGCCAACCAGAATTGCACCCTTTTTCCTAAATTTGGGGAAAGTACATGCGACTTTTTATATGAATTCACCAGAACTGAATAATTGTTGAAATACACATATATAGACAGTGATTTTCATTACCGCAAAGTCTTTAGGTGCTTCTCAAATGTTTCCTTTTCGAAAGTGTCATTGCCAAGGAAAGCTTCTACTGCAGCTCTCACTATCCCTAATCTTTTTCCTCTTAACCCATCAATTTTAAGAAATTGAGCGTAGCCACCTTACTGTGATGCTTCAATTGTTGCCTTATCCCTAACATCAATGCCAGCAACAGCTTCAAGGACATAGACAGCATCTGATACAGTCCTGAAAATTGGTCTGTGCCATCCCACACCAAGTTACACATTTCACTTGTAAAAGCATCAGAAAGTTATGTTCCACATGCAAAAGGTGCATAATGTTTTGTAACTGTTTGTAGTCAAGATTGACTTACCCAACCGTGTCTTGTCTGGGGGAGATTGGAACTACCCCTGCTCTACTGGTGAGAACAACAGTTGGTTTGATTCCCACTACAGAATTAGCTCCTGAAGGACATAAAATGGAGCCACTAGTATCTGTGCCAAGAGTCACTGCTGCCAAATTTGCTGCTACTGATATAGCTGATCCGCTACTAGACCCACAAGGATTGCCCAGTGTGTATGGATTCTACACAGAAATGACATGGAGTAAGTACACTGGGAAATTTAGAATCATCATAAGTTTAGAACATATAATTTGCTATAAATAGGGTGAATTTTGATCAGAGCTATACTGAAGCAAAAAGAGAAAGAAAAATGCATATAGCATCTCTCATCTTCATCTTAAATTCTAACTCTTTTGCCTTTTTTTTTTTTTTTCTCCCGTGTCTTTCTCTTCTCCACTCTTCTTGTTTGTTCTATAATTAAAGAGAACAGCGATGATAGTTTGTTTCTTTTCTTTAGTAAGGTACATCCGTCTTGTTCAGATGGCAAGATACAAGCAGAGAATAGATAGGTTTAGTATGCCTATCCTTGAAGTAACAGAACAAGTATGTATCTCTTCTCATCATATGTGTAATGGCAGCAAGATACATAAGGAAAGAGCTGTCAGCTGTAAAATTCTTTTGATTTCACAATATCTGAAGCATGTATATGATTCACATTTATTAGGCTGTAAACCTTAAGCAGACAATGTGAAACATTATTTGTGTCATTATGTTATGTGAAATATCCATCCAACTCTTTCCCTTTTACATTTTTCTTTCTGAATTAATATAAAACTGGGATTTATTGACTTTTGAACAAAGAGCCTATAAGAATGAATCCTCATTCTTAATTTTAGAGTACAGATTTATAGAATATTTATAGGCTGAAGCTATCCTAATTCTAGGAGGTAAATAAGGAAATATGGAGGAAATTACTCCTCACTTACTGAGGCAACAACTAGGATACAAACAAGGAAATTACAATCAATTACAATATTATATTAAATGTTAATCTAATCATATTTAAATGCTAATTCCTATCAATCATTGAGAGTGATTTCTGTCAATTGCTGAGATTCTCTTCAACAACTGTATACCAGAAACTGTATTGCAATTTTCTTAAAATAGTAAGCTTTGTACCTGTATCAGAAAAATAAAAAGGAAACAGATAGGTCACTTGAAAGGCAAGACCAAACTATGCTTATAGATGATTAAAGTATACATATAGACATTCCACCAGTAGCAGTTTGACAAAAGCACATTATCCTAGTCATGCTCCTAAGATTACAGGTTTATATATTTTTTAATTTTTTCATCTTAGTAAGCTGAAGCTGAGAAATGTTTAATTTATTAAATAAATTGTTGAGTTTGAGATTTAAGGATACCAAGCGAACTGCTTTGTCTAAGAGGCTATAGAGGACCACATTGCTTGTTGAAGTATGAACAAGTTTGAGCTTTAAGGATACCAAGTGGACTGCTTTCTGTCTAAGAAGGTACGTTAAATTGAACACATGAAAGAAAATTTCACACAATCTAGAGGACTACATTGCTTATTGAAGTATGAACAAGTTTGAGCTTTCAGGATACCAAGTGGACTAGCTTTTGTCTTAAAGGCGACATTAAATTGAACCCAATAAAGAAAATTTCACATAATCTAGAGGACCACATTGCTTATTGAAATATGAACAAGTTTGAGCTTTAAGGATACCAAGTGAACTGCTTTCTGTCTAAGAGGCTACATTATATTGAACCCAAGAAAGAATATTTCACATAATCTAGAGTACTACATTGCTTATTGAAGTATCAACAAGTTTGAGCTGTAAGTATACCAAGTGCACTGCGTCCTGTCTAAGAGGCTATAAAAATTGAGCCCAAGAGAGGAACTTCTACACAATCTAGAAGTTTGAGCTAAGGAACTATATAAATTTTAAACCATGAAAAGGAAATTCCACATAATCTGGATGACCACATTGCTTATTGAAGTATGAACAAGAAATTTACCTTTCCTTGTCTACCTCTGGCACTCCAACCATTGGGTGCGTTACTGGACCTGAAAGCAGACCACTCAGTCAAGCTGGCCTTGCCCAATATGATAGCTCCAGATTCCCTCAACCTTTTAACAACCCCTGCATCTCTAGGCACCACAGATCCCAGCAATGCAAACGAACCTGCCGTGGTGTTGAGCTTATCCTTAGTTGCGATGTTATCCTTGAGCAGAATAGGTATTCCATGCAACTTGGACAAAGAGTGAGGTGCCTTAGCCTTGCGCTCTTGGTTAGTTCTATCAGCTTGGGCTAGTGCATCTGGGTTTACCTCTATCACCCCCTTAAGAACTGGATTTAGCTCTCAATGTCTTTGAGATAGAACTCAATCAGTTGCCTAGAGTTTAGTTGTTTACTCTTGAAAGCAAGTTGCAGATCAAGGACTGTAGCTTCTCTGATTGATAGCTCCTTGCTTAAGGTGGTGAGTATTATTCCAGATGACAATGTGGTTACAAGGATTAACAAAAGAAGGAATGAGAAGGAAGGGATGCTGAGCATTGAATTGGAAGCCATTAGAGGGAAAGAGAAGATGAATTACTATTCAGTCAAGCATATCTTCAAACACTTGCAGTGCCATTTTCTTTTATAGTTCTCACAAATGGAAAGGAAAGATTCTCTCCCGAGAAGGCTTCAATGTCGCAGTAGTGGTGGTAAAGGTTTTAAGTAATCATTATGCTAATCACATCAATTTAACTTGCGTGAGTCTAATTAATATTACAAATAATATTATTTTTGTGTCCAAATATCATCAAAGCCACTTCAAGCAAAAGTAATACTATTTACGGCTTAACATCACATCATATCATGCTAACATGATTGTTAGTACCATACTTAAATCATTGTTTTCGTAGTACTCAAATTCTACCAGCTGGCCTTTTGACCAAATTAAGGTAGTGCACAATCTTATTTACCAATCTAGGGTACTTTTTAACATAATTACAAGAATAATGCAATTTTTTAAAATTGAAAAATAAAAAAAATAAAAAAAAGCTGACATGTGCGGGGCCCACTGGACACGCCGGTGGCCACGCGGCACGTCACAGGAGGACACGCCGTGGGCCTCACAGCGTGTCCGCTTTTGTCCCATTCACCCATTGCGTGTGTCAGCTGCTGACTGTGCTGATGTCATTTGGCATAGTTAGGACCCACATGAGAGCAAAGGCCGGAGGAAGACAAAACGGATGTGCCGTTAGAGCTGTGGCATGTCCCTTGGAGATGTGCTATTAGAGAAATGACATGTCCTTTGGAGATATGCCGTCAGCCAAATGGCATGTCCCTTGAAGAAACTCCACTAGCCTAATGGCATGTCCGGTGGGCCCGCCCGCATCAGCTTTTTTTTTTTTTTCAATTTTAAAAAATTACATTATTCCTGTAATTATGTTAAAAAGTACCCTAGATTGACAAATAAGATTGCGTACTAACTTAATTTGGTCAAAAGGCCCCGACTAATATGACATAATGCTAAAGTCACTACTGTTAATGTTTTGGTCTGCACCTTTCCAATTCTCGGTGCAATACTCTGAATAAAAAATGGGTGGACACTTGGTACCCCTGAGAGGAAGAGTTTGGTTGTTTCGGTGGCATCCGTTCAATAAATTTTGTATCGTTACAAAAATTTTAAAAATTAAATTATTTAATATGTATTAAAATATATAATTTTAATAAAATATTAAAATAACATAATATAAAAAAACGTGATAAGATGTAGCTATTTTCTAATACTGTTTTTAGTATTTTTTTTAATGTGGCTAAAATGTATATTGAAATGAAATGCATTAGAGGGAAAAGTGCCACTGATTTCCAGAGGTGAATATATAAAATCTTTTTATNAGTATATTTTTTTATATAGAACATGTGGCTAAAATGTATATTGAAATGAAATGCATTAGAGGGAAAAGTGCCACTGATTTCCAGAGGTGAATATATAGAATCTTTTTATGGGTATTCAAAAGTACTTTGTGCATTAAGTATTTAAGTTCAGTTTAAATAAATAATTTATTTAAGCGGTATTGGAATATAGTAACCTCTTCTCATTCTAAATTTTTTGTAATAAAAAAATAATTTATTTAAGCATATAGATATTAAGATTTTATGTGAGAAGTTTTTATACAATTAACTCATTTAAAATTAAGTTATTTTGTATGTAGATAAATAATTTAAAAAATGTTTCTATATCAGAAAAAATAGAAGAAATGAACTACGTTGACTCAGCACTTCAAATAAATTCACAATGTTCATGATTTAATCTTTTAAAGTATAAATAGAATGAAGAAAATATAAGTTATTAACTTACTATGTGTGGTCTAATGATAAAAATATAAATAATTTATAAAGGTGACAGATTCAATTATTTAAACTTTCATACTACCTCAAAAAAAACAGAAGAAAATATCAGTCCCACCTCAACGTGATTCACGAGCATATAGGACCAAAGCGGATGTTTTAAGATTTGACGTTTGAAACTGCTTTTCCTTTTGCAGTTTTTGCTTTTCTTTATGACCTTTCATTATTTATAGGTTGGAGCTATGTTACTTCCTCTAAGTACTATTTTTAACCTCAATTAGATGAGTTTGGATGAAAATTATTAATCAATTTTAGTATCGTTGTAAAGATATCAAAAAATTAAATCACTTAGTATGTGTTAAAATATATAATTTTTTTTTATAAAATGCAAGAACAAACACAATATAAGAAAATATAACAAGAATCAATTACTACAAGAAAAAAAAAAAGATTTTCTTATGAATTTTATTATGAAAAAATACCTAAAAATTCGTGAGATGTGTGTTTCTCACGGATTTTGAAGTGTGAAAAAAACTCGTATTATAGGCTAAATTTTAGAGTTTTTAAATTGGATTAGGCCTATTGGGTTGGCCCAGCCCGCCATGCAAATGGGGTGAGTTAAGTTCATGTTTTTTTAACCTATTTAGAAGCGGGTTTTTGAACCCGCTCCGTTTAAGTTACGGGTTAAGGGTGAGGCAGATTAACCCATCAGTTAATTTTATTTTATTTTAAGAAAAAAAATATTTTAAAATAAAAATTAAAATCTCTAACCCTCAAATTCTCATTTCTATTTATCAGTCTCTCCCTTTCCTCTCTACTCTCTTGCACGTACGCACCTCACCTCAGCTCCGGCCACCTAGTTTGACTTCGTTGCTGTCGCCTGTCGCTGTTGCCGTGGTGCGTCTGTGACTCTGTTGGCCTACTACTACTAAGATATATAATAGCCAGAGAGGTTTATTTACTAAAGAGAGCAACTGTTAGAAAATCTTCAAGACCGTATTGAACGGTAATGTTATGCTTCTTTCTTCTTCTCGAAGATCAAATTTTCATTGCTTGATGCAGCTTTCTTCTGTAAATTTCTGACCTGGGATTCATGGGTTTTTATATGGCTTTTTAATTTATTGATTTTCACTCTTTCTAAGATATTGTTTGTTTCGTGGGATTCATGGGTTCCCACCAAGTACCACTGCAATATCTTTTCTGTACGTACAATTTATCACCTCGCGAGTATATTCAACCAATAATACACTTTACTTTATCCTTTTGATTCTCGTGGCTTCAAATCTCTACTATGACCTTTGGGTCATGGATGCATGTGAAGTTTCTGAACTTTTACATACTGGGCATGAGGTTTGGGATTTTTCACTTAATTAATTGCTTGGACACCCATGTCCCATTACTTATTGCATGTAACTACTTAAGATTTACTTCCTAAATTAAGAGATTGAACTACAAATGGATAGGTAGTAGCCAAAGAAATGTTATTTAATTCTTCCGAATTATTTAGGAAGTTGTTAATACTTAGCAAACTGATTTGTTGTGCAATGCTAATACCTAGTTATTGATTTGTTTTTTATTTTATTTTGAGCAAGCTGCCTGCTTAACCCATAACCCACAGTAGATTGGATTGGGTTGAGATTTTCTTAGCCCGTCCCGTTTATTGGCGGGTCAGCCCATCTTGACAGCTCTATCAAATTTTTAATAGAATTCCGTTCTGTGGAAAAATTTCTCACGGAATTTTTCATAAAATTTCTCACGAACTTACTTTTAGAGTGAGAAAAATGAAAAAAAAAAATTCACAGAATTTCTTATAGAATTTTGTTTGTGAGAAATTTCGTAANAAAAATGAAAAAAAAATTCACAGAATTTCTTATAGAATTTTGTTTGTGAAAAATTAAGAAAGTTTTTTTTTTTTTTTTTGCTGATTTCTTATATTAATACTAAAAAAATTACAAAAAGGGAAAACAAAAATTCAAAGAAAAGTTAACAAAAAATCATACATTATCATATTTAAATAAACTTTACAGAATTTGATCTTAGATTTTACACATTTTACAATCAAAAAGAAACTAACTTAAGCAATGATTACTATACGAAACTAACTCTAAATTAATAAAATTCATCAACCATAGAGTTAGAACAAAACAGAAAAATCTCAATAAAATAAACAAATGTATAGAATTTTTTTTTAGCTATTATGCACTATAATTGATTTTTCCTAAGATTTGGTGACATAATTGCCTTCAGCATAGGCTGCAATAATGTAGAGAGTGCAGCTGTTGGAGATGAATGCCTACGATTTTTGACATCTGTCATACAAAAGAGTAATTAATTCAACATAAATATCAAACGGTTAAATAAATTAGCTAACCCCTAAATTCTAATCCTAAATTCTTAACCCTAACCCTTAACTCCTAACCTCTAAATGACTAACCATAAACCCTAAACCAAAAATTGAGCAGAGTTTCCCTTAAAACTTGAAGAATCTAGCAATTATAAATTCCACATAATTACCTAAAACAATGAAAATTCCTTATTAAATTAATGCAGTAAAGTTATCTAAAACAGTCAAAATTTTAATAAATTTTACAACATCCAAAAAAATTCAAAAAATGACACAATCATTCTACACAATTCATACAACAAAAGCCTTGACAAAATTTAAAGCAATCTAACTAATTTAATCATTAAATCAATATAGTAAAGTTACTTAAAATAGTCAAAAAATTCTAATAAATTCTACAATATCTAAAAAGAATCCAAAAAATAGCACAATCATTCTACACAATTCATACAACAAAAGCCCTAACAAAATTTAAAGCAATCTTACCAATTTTATCAGTAAATCAATACAGTAAAGTTACCTAAATTCTAATACCTATAACAGTCAACAAATCTTCCATCAAAACAAGGCATGCCTAAATCCATAATCACATGGACACCATTCCACAAACAAAAGATAATAAAACTACAAAATAATCTACCTAGAAACAAAAGAACTCCAAGTTTGGTTTAGAGACAAAAATATAAAAGAGAAATTGGTAGAAATAGGCTTACCTCTACTCCAAAGCAAATAAACAAAGCTTGAAACTCCTTGACGCCGCTGAAAAAAGGTGAAGAATGACTGGATAACTAAAATCGCTCAAGGTAGATGAGAGAAACCAAGGTGAGGAGAGGGAAAAGTGAATATGAAAATGAGGAATAAGAGCTGCGATATGAGAAGAAATATCCAAATTCTTCATGGATTTTTTCACGGACTTTGGGTCATGAGAAATTATAAAACTCAAATTTTAACTTTAATGAAACGATGTGTTCTGTTTCTCACATTAAAAATCCATATTTGTTACGGACTTTCTCACAGAAAAGTTTTTTCATGAGAAAATTTCATGAGTTTCTCATGGAAAAATTTTTCTTGAGAAATTTTTTAGAAAATTAAATTTCTGATTGAATTTTCTCACAAAAAATTTTTCGTGGGAAAATCTGTGGTAAATTCAATTTTCTCAGGGAATTTGTCACGGAAAATTTTTTCTTGAGAAATTCTTATTGAATGCTAATTCGTGATAATTTCTCACCGAATTTCATTTCATGAGAAATCGAGGGTTTTTTTAGTGAATTATTTTCAAGTATGTTTTTTGACACATTTTCTTATATCGTGTTTATAAATTTTGCAAAGAATTAATTATTTTGGCACATACTAAGTGATTCATTTTTTTGAGATTTTTATAATAATACCAAAATCATAGTATAGGTTCCATTGGGATCCACCCAAAATCCCACCCAAAAATAGTAGGGCTAGCATTTCCTCCTCTTAAAGAGGGAGATTAGCATAGCCCTCACCTTATTTATGATAGTGCGCTAACGGATGCGATTGTTTTGCTTTGCTCTATAGCATGATTTCACACGTTAAGGTCCCCATCTAATACTCCTTACATTATGAAAAGTTTATTTTTTATTTAGTTAAATGAGAATTTTTTTTTTTCACATAAAGCTACATAATAGTGAGTAATTTATGGGAGTGCTATGCTACAGCCTCCAAATGTGACATAAGTCACATCTTTTGTTATTTTTACATTATCTTGCTTATATATTGTATCATTTTGATATAGTTGACATAATTTAAATTTATGGAATCAATGTCTATGTTATACTAAAAAAGTTTAAGTGAGTCTGTAAAATTTAAATTATATGAACTATTTCAAAATAATACAATATATATAGAACTAAAATAGTGTAATAAAAGACTAAGTCACATATGGAGGGAGTAGGATAGTCTCACTTGTAATCTATTCCATTCCTCTCAAAATTTTTATTATGAAATAGTAAATGCTTAATCATTGAGTGTCTCCTTAAAAATAAATAATGAGAAATATTAGTTGTACACTAATTTCCTTTTCAAACGAATGAACTTATGAAGCACAATAGAATTGTCCTAGATGAATGCACAACATACATGTATTAGAGATGCAACATATCATAACTATGATAATGAACATATGGTCACAATAACAACTGGGGCACAGCTCATGGAAACTCTCCTAAAGGGAAAGGTCTAGTGTTCAAGAATGATCTCGGCTAGTATCCTCTTGTGCTTGACATCCCCATCCACGGTTATTGAGGTTGACCAACCAAAGGCTGTGTTCTTGGCAATTCGTTCCCTCATTCCTTCTAGCACAAAGTGCTAGTTCTCAAATCTTCTGGCAATATATATGCAATGACAACTTTATATTTTAAACACAAATGAGCTAGAACTCAATCCAAGAAAACTTTAGGCAACACAATGTAAAAAGTGTTATGATAAAATTATTTCATTATCTTCAGTTTAAGATATTAGCCTTGTGTTTGNTCTTCAGTTTAAGTTATTAGCCTTGTGTTTGGATGAAGTATTTATAGAGTAAATTATATATTTTTAGTATATTTGATAAGCTAATTTTAAATTAAGTTATTTTTGCAATTTTAATTTTAAAGAATTCCAAAAATTCCTCGCATATTTTTCATGACTTTTGATGTCTCAATACTGGTAATTTCAAATTCACACTAAATTGTTTGCAGTGCTAGAGGCTATTATCAATCTATTTACCGCCTTGGCTGGTTTTTAATTTTTTATCTGTTTTACTTCTTTTTTTTTTTTTTTTTTTTTTTNTTTTGGTTACCCACCGGTGTCCGGGCTTCGCCCGACTAATCCAGTTTCGAGCCGAGAAGGACCATAAGGGCGGTAAAGCTCTCCCAACAAAGGTAACTGCATTCCCAAAGGCTCGAACCCGAGACCTTTGGTTAAGCTAGAACAGCCCCTTACCAGCTGATCTACACGCTTGTTGGTGTCTGTTTTACTTCTTTATTTGTGCGTTTGAATTGTAGTGGATGTGAATTCCAAAGATACTTTTGTCCCCCCCCCNCCCCCCCCCCCCCCCTTTTTTTTTTTTAACATAGGGATTCAAAAGATGCTATGTTTCTTTGTTAGATAAGAGCAATATCACTCACGTCCCACATCTCTGCCACTATTTAGCCTCAAAACCAACACACCCCAAATGACGAAATGTAGGAATAATATTTTTTTTTTTACTTTTTTTTGTACTTGTTTGGAAAAATTTTGGCAATCAGGATCTGCGTTTACTTTTTCCTTAAACCACAAAAAAAGGATCCTTAGCCAATCTATCCTACTCCCAAGGACAAAAGTTTGAATTCTGATAAGATACATGTGATTTGCTTATAGTTTGGTTCCTTTAATATGTAGTTACTAGTGAATAAATATCACTAATATGACATAATGTCAAAATCACTAGTGTTAATGTTTTGGTTTGCACCTTTTTAATTCTCGATGCAATACTCTGGATAAAAAATAGGTGGACACTTGGTACCTCGTGAAAGGGGAAATTTGACGGGTTTTAATAAATTTAAAACTAATGTGACAAGTTTTTTTTAAAAAATATAATATTAAAATAAATAAATTTAAAAATATAACAAATATATAAAAAAAAAATTATAAAAATATAATATTTCAGTTCAAGTGACAGAAAGATTTGCGGGTGATTCCTCTCAATATTGTACATTTGCATCTTATTTACGCATCTACGGCACTTTTAAAAGAATTTCCATAACTATTGCAGTTTCTTTTTTTTACTTTTCCTGTTCATTGTTGAATTTTGACATACATTAGGGTGACGAATTTTCACTTGAGTTTCTTTATAGTGTCGCATTTTGGTTTTTTTTTTTTTTTTTTTTTTTTTTTTT
>QAOA01002492.1:726963-737020 GCA_003255065.1 Cercis canadensis
TATAGAATCAATGTCTGTGTTATACTAAAAAAATTTAAGTGAGTCTGTAAAATTTAAATTATATCAACTATGTAAAAATGATACAATATAGAACTAAAATAGTGTAATAAAAGACTAAGTCACATATGGAGGGAGTAGTATTGTCTCACCCATAATCTATTCCATTCCTCTCAAAATTTTATCTTACTCAATCTTAATGAGATTTAAACATAAAATTTTTATTATGAAATACTAAACGCTTAATCATTGAGTGTCTCCTTAAAAATAAATAATGAGATATATTAGTTATCCGCTAATTTCATTTTCAAACGAATTAACTTATGAAGCACAATACAATTGTCCTAGATGAACGCCCAACATACATGTATTAGAGATGCAACATATCATAACTATGATAATGAACATACATTCACAATACCAACTGGGGCACAGCTCATGGAAACTCTCCTAATGGGAAAGGTCTAGTGTTCAAGAATGGTCTCGGCTAGTATCCTCTTGTGCTTGACATCCCCATCCACGGCTAGTATCCACGGTTGTTGAGGTTGACCAGCCAAGGGCTATGTTCTGGGCAATTCGTTCCCTCATTCCTTCTAGCACAAAGTGTTAGTTCTCAAATCTTCTGGCAATATATACACAATGACAACTTTATATTTAAAACACAAATGAGCTAGAACTCAATCCAAGAAAACTCTAGGCAACACAATAGGCCGGATTCAAAAGATGCTACTTTTCTTTGTTTCTTGGTAGCTGTCTCTACCTTCCTTCTTATTTTGTTTCTTTTGCAACTCTGAAATTTTTTTCCGTTTTCAATTTCTCAACTTAATTTTGATATAAAAGAAGGGAAAGTTAGCTGAAATTATTATTCCTCAACCTTGATAGGAGATTTAATGTTTTTGGATTTGAGCTTTGTAATGATGTAGGTCAAAACAGGCCAATAGCCTATTTCAAGCCTTGTAGGCCTTATAGAGTTATAGTTTGTTACTCTATTATCTTAGTAGACCTGAATAAACTTGAAGGCAAGTCAGGCATCTTCATTTTCTTAAAGATATTAGGTCGAGCTCAATTTTAAGTGTGTATATCAAGCTAATAGGCCCAAGATTTTTAATGTAGGCTTGGCTTGGCCTATTTTTACTCGTAGTGGCAAGAATTTTCTTGGAAGTCCATTTAATTTAGCATTCAAGTATATTTTGTTTCAAAGTTTTTAAACTTGAGGAGAATAAACTGTTTTTTGTTTTTTGTTTTTTTCATCTTTTCTGCATTGAGTTAGATAAGACCATTGTCACCCCTACTGTTAGCAGACATTATTTTTTAACAAAATTACAATTTTTTTTGTCAGATTTTGCAAAATTACACATTGAGTAATCCTTTACACTAAGATTGACGATAGAGGCTTGATTATAATAATTTAAAAGTATAAGAGCCTATTTTGATGAAATTGAATTGTAAGGACTTAAATTTTCACGAAAACTGTAGGAACCACCTCCTAAAAGATCTAATTGAAACATGACGATTTATAAAATAAACAAATTTGTTTTATATTTTCTCAAAGTTGTAAAAACTATTTCGTTTCGTAATTACTTTAGGAATTTTTCAAAAAAGTTGAGGTCCAAAGTTCAAACCTCCATAGCAATATCCCCAGTTAAAAAATCTAACAATATCTATCTAATAATAATAATAATAAAAAACTATTTCATTTCATTGAACTTGCCACAATTTTGTCTTTTGGTTGTTTAAGAATTCAAAATTTTGACCAACTTATATGTTTTATTTAGGTGCTTGTTATGCTATCATTTTGTAACGATGATGCCTATGTTGAGGTCGGGGTCTTTGGTGTGAGATCAAGGAGGTCAATGGACTTGGTCTAGAGTTTAACCTGCAAAGGAGTACCCTTGAGCTAAGAGCCATGTTGGGTATATACAAACTCCAAATGTTAAGTTAGATCGAGTTCGAACTAAGAGAATGCAAATTAAGTGTGTGTGTAAAAAATGGTCATACTTAATGGGGACTGTATTTATAGAGGTGTTGAAGAGTATTTTAGTAATTATGTGTAATTGGACCTAAATGAGCCTCGGGGAGATAGGCCTTTGGTATGGGTATGTACAGGTTCCATAATGATTTTCTTCTTCCAGCCAATTAGGGCGCTCCTCTCTCTATATTAAAACAACACTCACACAGGTCAAGGATATATTTTCCCTCTGACCCACATACTTCTCCAACAGGTGCCGTTGGCGACCAAAGCACCATAATCGTACATCGTCGACGTCACCAACAGTCAAAGCCATTGCTTTCTTTAATTTTCCCTCACTTTCTCTCTTATGAAACTTGAAACATATATCAAAGGCACCAGAAATCATAGCCACCCAAACAGATTCTATTTTTATACTCATTCTCGCTCTCTTTCTGGAACATACTGAAAGGGATCCATGGCAACTCCTCACTCAATAATGCTTGCTTCTAATTCGCTCATAAAAGATGGGAACGTATGCGAGTTTGCTAGAGTTCAAAAACACTATATCTAAAATGGGTTCCGAAGAAATACCCTAAAAGAATAAAATATTGTGTGGCTTACATAATAATAAAACAATAACTCAACTAGTCATATATCTACTTTTTATCCCAAGTTCAAACTTGGCAATTTGCTTATTTTAGTCAATTCTATTGCATGTTATTGTTCCTATTATCGTTGATTAAATTCTGTATTTCCATGAGAATTCATTGGTAAACTAATGGTTCTTTATATATGTATCTAGACTGGAGTAGACTAGGCATATATCACATTAGATTCTTATTAACAAAAACTGAAGGGATAACGTTCAAGAATTGAGTGAAAGACAATAATTATTGTTTAAACATACATTTCATATATGAAACCTTCATTAATTACATATAAGGAAGGAAGCAAATCAAAGCCTTTGCTTATATTGGCACTGGTTCCACAAGCAAATCTGTTATATAACTTTTCATCGCTCCTCCAGCATTAGTGTAGCAATCTTCATCTTTATAAAAGACATCAATGACTCGTGCAAGGTTGACAATACGCATAAGGAAAGGCATTGGTACCTGAGTAGGTCTAAGGCATTCCTCATTTATATCCTTCCAAGCATCCACAACTTGCTTACGAAGTTCATTAATCGCGTCTTGCCTCAAGACACCATGTTGCTTCATGTAGCATTCGAGGATTGAAGCAACATGCCCTCTTTTCTGTTCAAACTGTGTTAACAGAAAAAAATTAGAAAAATCAAGCAAGCATCTAAAGGTTAAAAGAGAGATCTACAGAGTTGTGTTTTGGTATTTACTGAGTGTCTTATATGTACCTCATTGGAGACAATGTCATCCATGAGCCTACAAATAACTGCTGCAGCTTTCATAATTTTTGGGTCATCATTTATCCATTTGAAGATCTCCTCTGAGGCAGTGTTTCCCATGCCAATGAAAGATGTAGCTGCGAGCATAGAATAACCACTTGACAATGTGGCAATGCTCATGTACTCCTCGATGGCAGGTATATAATTGCTATGAAACCATTTGGCCTCAGTAAATTGGGCTTGGACCAATTTCTTCATCTGAAAAATAAATACAAAAACAAAGAATAATTAAACCAAATTGCAAGTTTTACTTGCTTAATTTTTTTTTTTTTTTGCATCAAAATATGAAATAGAGCGTGTGGCTTAATTAGGCCTCTTAGAGGTAAAACCTGTTATTCTTGGAACAAAACCTAATTGCGTAACTTTTAGATATAATGTTTTTTCTTTTATTATTATTATTTTTATTATTGCCATGAATTGTTTCTTGATANTCTTTTATTATTATTATTATTATTATTATTGCCATGAATTGTTTCTTGATATATTAGTGAAACCTGTTCCACCAAGTGGCTAAGAATTTCCTACTTCAAGGATAAAGCACATGTGCGCAAGACATTGTATTAGTATTAAAAATCATTTTCTTATTATCAACTTAAGTTTTTGGATTAAATTAATTTGTGCTTGATATAACACATATCAAACATGACAAGTTGATCACAGAAAAATGGATTTGTACCTAATGAATTAGCAAACATATAAAAGGAGAGAAAAATAGATTATCCTTACCTTATCTTTTGTATAATTAACACAATATACTCGTCCTTGTGTGGTCACCTCTTTCTCTATTTCTTCGTAAACCTCCAAAAGTGCCTTATAACATATTTTCATGTGTTCTGGGAGATGATTCGAGCAACAAATATCCCACCTAAATTTGTTTAACAGTTCATATTGGACAACTACAGCAAGAAAAGAATTTGAAGATGGAAAATTTAATAGGTAGTTTTATTGTGCTATACCTCTCAATTGCATGGGTAAAAAGTTCTAACTCTTCGATTGTACCATATGCATCATATATATCATCAATTAGTGATGTCATTGCAATAACTTTCGTTGTCATCCTTCTTCCAAGAGAATATTGGGGCTCAAAATACACCCCAATAATCCAAAGACAGCATTCCACAATCCGATTTCGTGCAAAAGATAATTTTTTTGGAATTTCCAGATCCTTCCACCACCTAGACACCAATGGCAATTACAATANCAATAACTTTCGTTGTCATCCTTCGTCCAAGAGAATATTGGGGCTCAAAATACACCCCAATAATCCAAAGACAGCATTCCACAATCCGATTTCGTGCAAAAGATAATTTTTTTGGAATTTCCAGATCCTTCCACCACCTAGACACCAATGGCAATTACAATAAGATACAAAAACAAACTGACATGGTTTATTTTTTCCTGTCTTTTTCTTTATAAAGGAATCATATGCGATCAATAAACTTACCTAGAGATATTGCCGACTTCTTTTTGATGCAGTTTCTGAACCATGTTGAAATCTAGTTTTGCAAACAGTAGCAGAGTCTCATCATGAGAAGGATCTTCTTCATAGAGAGATATGTAATATCTTGCCTCTAGCCTAGGCAAGCCCTTGCGAAGAGGACGGTTTAAGCTATGGTTGACTTTTGCAGCCAGAGAAGAGCTCATTTTGGCAATCAAGGACTTAAGATGTGTGCAAGTGAAATCAAGAGCTTCATCTAATATGTCCTCTCCATGAACTCTATATTCTGCAGCTTCATACAAGCTTAACATACCTCCAACATTGTTTGTATGTTTCTGGTCAAATTTTCCTTCAGAGTCCTTGAATTTGTTAAATATATCTGTTTAAAACAGACGATCACCATGAATTATGAGCCAGTTATATGACAATATATTCTATATAAAGATAATTTTGTCCACGTCTTCCATTTGTTAGTTCTGTATCTTTCATTTGAGAGTTTCAGAATGACCGAGAATAACTGGGAAAAATAGAAAGAGTAAACATAAAGGAGGACTAGCATTAATAATTTTTTCAGTAAAGCTCAAGTTTATGCAGCAAGTGTATGTATATTATTTTTGGATGTGTGTGGGGTTTCAATTAGGAATTTTATCTTGTATACTGTCAGTGGAGTCTAAAATTTACATAAGTGGCTTGATATATATATATATATATATATATATATATATATATTGGTAATAAACACTCTTTCAAAACTATCTTAATAATGATTTACTTTAACAAAACATGATAAAAAGTGATCAAATTATAATCACTATTTAGAATCAATCTTAACTATTCATTTTATGTTTTTATGACTTTTGTATGAAAAATGCGTTTTGAAATAGGAAAACATGTTAAATTGAGATACATAAATAGGTTAAGAATATTTATGTCTTAAATTTAGCTTTTTATATAAAAAATATATATGAAATTTTAGATGCTTGTGTAAATATTCTACTTTCTACTACCGGTGTACCAAATAATAACTCTTCAATTAAAACTGGTATATTACAGACTTCAAGTTAAAGTAAGAAAAGTTTGAATGTTATGGTTAATTTAATGATTAAAAAATTACATGATCATATAAGTAGNAAAATCACATGATCATATAAGTAGGTTAGACTTATAAGATGTATATCATGTCTATTTAATTTAAGGTGCTCTAGTATGTTGAAATAAACTTTAGAGCTTCGAAAGAGTATTTTTGGAAGAATGAATGAAAAGGAATTCTTTTAAACTTTTAGGAATAATTAGGAATATTAAACATTTTTTAATTGAAAAATCATAAATTTTTGAACAAATTGATCTTTTTGTTTCATTTCGTCTTAAAAATATTTAAACCCTCCATCTTAAAAATTCTCCCAAATTTATTTTTGGGAATCTAGGGGATAAAATGGCCTGTCACTATATATTAATACAAATATCAAAGGTAACTTTACATGAGACATACCTGATGAAACGTGATATCCATGTTGTCTAAGCAGTCGAAAGAGCAGAGCAGAAGAATTGAGATTACCATCATGAGTTATAATATCATTGCGAGTCCAATTGTTGTGAATTTGCTGCAATGCTTCATCAATTTCACCCTCAAAATGATAAGACACANAAGGTAACTTTACATGAGACATACCTGATGAAACGTGATATCCATGTTGTCTAAGCAGTCGAAAGAGCAGAGTAGAAGAATTGAGATTACCATCATGAGTTATAATATCATTGCGAGTCCAATTGTTGTGAATTTGCTGCAATGCTTCATCAATTTCACCCTCAAAATGATAAGACACACCCAAACGCTGAACTGAGTCAATTAAGTTTAGTTCTTGTTTGAGGTTATCATGAATTGCAGAGACTAGCATTCTCCTCACTTCTTCTTTTAGCATTTGAGCTTGCTGCTGCATGTTATCATCCACTTCCTGCATTTAAGTTTTAAACAAATAAATTTACAGTGTACTTACTAGTAGAACTGGAAATGAAAATGGAGAGACATGCACAAGTTTTAATTCAGTTTTTGGTGCTCAGTAGAGGTCAGAATTATCTAGTTTAGACTCTTGACAATGTAATTTGACCTCACTTTCATCACATGTTCAAGAAGAAAATATTTGTTGAAGGTGAATTACAAATAATTGCTACTTCAATCTCATTAATTTAATCATTCTTATTAAGAGGTTTCTCTGGTGCCTCTCATGTTTATAGTGTCTAAGTCTATTGTCCAATCTTTATGTGATACTCGTATGGATATAGTCTTCACACATTATCTCTTCTCTCACACCTCAAATACTTTCATCCCATCTATTTTTCATGCAAATATCAAACCAAGAAAGATACGAAATATCAAAAAGAAAAACACCAATAACAATAAAAGAAAAAAAAAATTCATGCGATCTCTTCTTTGTTTTGATAGAAGGTATAGAACAAATTTTTAAGGTTTTTATGTTTAAAAGAAAAAAAAAATTGAAAGAAAAGTAGAGGGTTTGAGCCTGACCTATAAAGCTTATTCCTTATATATTTTTGTTTAGGCTATAACTTTATGTTTAAACATAAAATTCGCAAGCCGTCATGATAACCTCGTGGTGCAGAGCCTATCTTTTGAACTCCTCCTATTTGGACCTTTTGGAAGAAGTGATATCTCCCATTTTTCTTTCTCTCTTTTGTTGAGAAATACAAAGATGACTTTCTGCTTAAGCTAGTAACTGCTACTAACTAATTGACATCCACTTGCAAGCACACGCAAACATTTAAAGAATTAACTACTCAACTTATGCGAACAACATTGTACCATAGTGGAATCTGCAGCAGATGCGATGAACTGATCCCCCCAAATGGATGGATGAAAATTTGCAGAACGGCGGGCAACATCAGATGCTGGTATTGAGTTCTGGCAGGGAGCAGAAATTGATAAGACTGGAGTAGACATTATTTTCACTCCTAAGTAATAAACACTGTAATATTTCAAGAACCTATATAACTAACATATTCTACCCACATTGGTATTTATAGGGCATCTGTTAAATATTAATCAAGAATAGTCCATGGATATCTAGAAAATTATAGACTGCTAGAAGTAAAGAAAATCAGCTGCAGCAGTAAAAAAAAATCAAAAGAAAAGACAAGGAAAAGTGTAAAACATTGAAAAAGAAGAAAGTCGGTTGTAAAAAAAAAACAAATCTGCATAGAAAATACTAAAAAAATACAGAAGTAGGTCGGTGAAAAAAATAGGAAGAAAAATCTACAACTTAGACTATTAAAATCTATGAAGTAGATGTCTATAAAAAGAGTTGAGTATGTGAAAAAAAAAAAAANCTTCACCCGACTAATCCGGTTTCGAGCCGGGAAGGACCACAAGGGCGGTAAAGCTCTCCCAACAGACGCAGCTGCATTCCTTTCTTCTCTCTCCCACTCACTCACGTCCCACATCTCTGCCACCATTTAGCCTCAAAACGTACACCCCAAGTGACGAAATGAAGGAATTATCTGAATGTACAAATAATCTTTTTTTTTTTTTTTTTTTTTNTTTTTTCTTTTTTACTTGTATGATACAATTTTTGCAGTCATGATCTGCATTTACTTTTGCCTTGAACCACACACATACACACACACAAAAAAAACCATGTTTTAAGATAAAAGATTTGCAAATCCTTAATTAGCCAATCCATCCTACTCCAAAAGACAATAATTTAGTGTAAGTTTGAATTCTGATACGGTACATGTGGTTTGCTTATAGTTTGGTTCCTTTAATATGTCATTACTAGTGAATAAATATCACTAATATGATATAATGACAAAATCACTAGTGTTAATGTTTTGGTCTGCACGTTTCGAATTCTGGGTACAACACTTTGAAAAGGAAAGATTGGCACTTTCATCTAAATATTATATTTTTATAATTTTTTTTTATATATTTATTATACTTTTAAACTCATTTACTTTAATATTATACTTTTAAAAAATTTTAAAAAAAAATTTAGAGCAGTGGGCTCCACCAGACATGTCATGGGNTGTATCCTCACTAAACATGCTGTGGCCCACGTGGCTTGACCCCTACAACTTGGCAGTTTTTTGCAGCCCTGGCCCTGCATATCTAAATGTGAGTGTGAATGTGAACGGTGAACTGTTTCCTTGGATATGAAATAGTGAAACACTAGCAGAAAATGCACAATAATGCAGTAATAAAGAAACCTTCAAGTAACAGAAGAAAAAATAAGAGGAAGTAGCTGACAAACAAGATGTTTAGCGGGAGAGTGGAGACGCACCATGTGGGTCATGGCTTGTTTATTTGGGAGACGTCGAAAGGCTTATGGCATAACGGTAGAGCTCACTATTTGAATTTTTTTTTTAATTTTTAATTTTTTAAAAAGTATAATATTAAAATAAATAAATTTAAAAATATAATAAATATATAAAAAAAATTAAAATATAATATTTAAATCAAAATGTCAAAAAATTTGCATTACCATTTTCTTTTATAGCTCTCACAAATGGAAAGGAAAGATTCTCTCCCGATAAGGCTTAACATCACATCATATCATACTAAGATGATTGTTAGTACAACTACTTAAATCATTGTTTTCGTAGGACTCAAATTCTGCCAGCTCACTAAAATGACATAATGTTAAATGTTAAAGTCACTACTGTTAATGTTTTGGTTTGCACCTTTCCAATTCTCGATGCAATACTCTGGATAAAAAATGGGTGGACACTTGGGACCAATGTTTTAAAAATCGGACCGGACCGGGCGGTCCGACTGGTCCAACCGGTGCCCGTTTGGAAATCCGGTCCGATTCATACCCCTAAATCGTTATAGCGGTTAAACCGCCTAAAACCGGAGAGAACCGCCAAAACCGGTGTGAACCGGTGAACCGGTTTTAGAAAACCGGACGGCTTGAAAAATTGCTAACTTGGAAGCGAAATTGCACTTGGGTGAATTCGATCCCCTCCCCTTTTCTTCAAATGTATCATTCTTTACCACCAGGACATATCAATTCTTGAGTATAATATCACATATAAATATATTTATTAATAAACTAGTTAAGAAATTAATTTTTTTCCTATCCAGATCATTGGGACAACCCAAGACTTGTATTTATTATTACACAAAAATTATTTATTAACTATTTAATAGATTTATTTAATATTAAATTTTTAAATATGTAAAAATTATAACACATAGTCACACTGTACACATGTTTTATATGTTCTAATTATCTAATTTTTTTTT
>QAOA01002493.1:0-41431 GCA_003255065.1 Cercis canadensis
ATTAGTAGTTTAATTTTGTACGGTTCGGCACCCGTCAGTATTCAAAGCTTATTTTGAAAGTAATAAAGGCAGAATATATTCATTATTCTTTAAATTGCACTGTGCTACCTATATGTGAGAAGATAATTAGTCATTCTATTGAAATAGTATAGATCTATTCAAAATACCCATGTTGTTATAATAACGCCTTTATCAAATCTTAACAATTTGTCCTTGGCATTTTATGCATTAGAAGCTGATCTATGTTTCTACAATAAAAACCCATATATTGCTTTCGATACGTTCTCTTCCTGAAATGGTGTTACTGAGTTTTACTCTTTTCTTTAATAATCTTTGATAAAACAATCGATATTTCACTATCACATGCACTGGAAGATTATGCTTATTCTGGAAAAATAATTTATCCAGTATTTGAAAGTATATAATTTTTATTAGGTCCACATCTGTATGTCATTTTATAGATTATACTTGATCAGTTTAAGGTTATATAAATTAGTTTATTTGTTCCATGGAATAAATTTGAACAATCCACCTATCTATATATGTGTCTCTATTCGGCATATAAAATTTTTATTTGATGCAGAAGGTGTTTAGCTTTGAAGAATTTAAATGTGAGGAATGCTATTCGGTTTGATTTTGTTTATATAATGTGGCATGTATTTAAGCCTTATATTTAGCTTATGTTTTTTAGGGATGTTCATAGATCTGGTCTATTTACCATCTACACAGAAGGATTAAAAAAAATGATAGGGAAACAGAAACAAGAAAGTCGCAAGAGTCCAAGTGGCCATCATCAAATGACGAAGAACCAATATAAAAAAAAAAAAAAAAAAAGGCTNAAAAAAAAAAAACAAGGCTCTTAACCAATTAGGTAATAAATTCTTCCTTATGTATATGTTTTCACCGCTCGATACATACACTTATCTTCATATTAGTAATTTGATTGTACTTTAAAAATCAGATTGTTGAATTTGACATTTAGTATTGTTTAAGCTATTTTTTATCCGAAATATATGTGTGATATTATCAGGATCGATCAATGAAGGATAAAGTATTTCTATAAGGGGCACAGAGAGTACAAGAGTGTTTTTTTAGTGATATCAGTAATGGTAATTTCTATTATATATGCATTTATTATTCGATATTTTATTTAGTTATTTTTATCAAACATGATTTTATCACTGATTAAATACATTTCTTACTCAAAGTCCAATTTATACACGACACCATGAATCAATATTAGGATTAAATAATACACAGATTGTGGTACCTCTAACAGACAAACTGTCCATGACTGTGTCTTCAATATTAAGAAGCATAGACACTCCTGTTGGTGGAGATATTCAAAGATTAGGGATAAACATAAAGTTTTGTGAGGTTATTACTGAATGTATTACACCATCAAAAACACAAGATAAGGGAAAAAATGTGATAAATACTTATCCAACCAATAACAATGTAATCTCTCATTCTCATGCGATTCCCTTTTGTACCCCGGAGTTACATTTGATACACATAAACCATGGTCAACATACACCATCACCTATCACTCCAAGTCAAATAAATCATAGCAGATAGGACATATGTGTCACAATACTTCTTCCAATCAAATGAGGTATGTATCATTTTATTTGTGTTTGTTCAACATGTAGGATATACACTTATTCTATTAAATTTTCGATTCGTCTCTCTTTAACTATCTACTAATATCATATGATTAAAACTTATATAAGCAGTCTACAATATACTCCCTATGGAATAATGATGTTTCAGATAAGCACACCCACATCAAATAACAATGTTGGTAATATTTCAGGTTTTGCATTTTGGAAAGGTTCGTATATAAAATATTACTTTAATCATTCACATTATCATTATGATCCAAATTTATTTAAACTTTAGTAATGTGCAACGACCTTATATAATTGGTAGAAAACACCCCCCTCAGCATCATGGGGAGATTATCTTCCTAATGAAGCATTATCGTCAACAGTAAGAGGAAACCATCAGAAGGATCAACTAACAGGTGATGTTATATACTAATTAAATTTGTACAAAATTAATGATATATGTATAACCATTTGTTTAATTATATATATATATATATATATCTCCATTTTACAGGAAATAATAGATCAATAAGAAAGACAACTCAAGCATATGGTGACTAATATACGAGTAAAGGACGCATAATTCTACAATCACTTCAGAGTAATAGACTAGAATTTGATGATACTGCTGATGTAAGGAATGTGACGGACAATGATGTTCAAATATCAAACATAGATGCAAAAATACATGTCACCCAAACAGGTACCTATGATAGTTTGTTGTTGATGCATATTCTGTTTACATTTAATACCCTTATGATGATTGAAGAAAAATACACTTTCATATACAAACTCAAAATTACACAGGTCTGCTTACACCACAAGTTTTGAAAGAATCATGAGCTTCAAAAATTAATATTATCAGATAGAAGCGTCACAGAACTCATGACACAGACAAGGGTTAGTATGAGTACGACACGTGTACAATTTATATATTTATCATTTTTTCGTATCCATGGTATTTATTTAATTTGACTTAACGATATAGAGAATACACCCCTGTTTCATCATGGAAGTAGGATGATGCAATTGTTACAATTAAATGTGCCAGATTATCACAATACCACTCATGTTGAGCATTTAACAGAAGTCGACACTCAAATGGACACCATTGACCCATTGATAAAGTTAACACAGACAGGTGTGTGTGATAATTTATGGTAATCATGCATGCATAATTATATTAGCTTAAATACGATGGTGTATGATATGATGTGATTTACAACATATCCAATAGATGAAGAAATTGATGACATAAAAACTAATGATACACGTTTGGGTATGTTATGAATATAGTATATTCTTGAACAACTCAATCTTATGTACTATTCATAAATACTAATCATATAATATTTTTGTAATGACCAGATACATAAACTATAGTCTATTATTGGAGATCCCACATGGAATTGTGAGTTTTGTGGCACATTACATTGGTATAATGAAAGGTTAAAAAAGATAAGAGATCAAAGAAGCCTAAGTTCGGGATGTGCTGTCATCAGGAAAAAAATTTAGTTGCCATTATTGGAAAATCCATCCAGTACATTATTGAATTTATTGAATGGTATTGATGGTAGAAGGAACAACTTTATTCAAAATATTCGGGCTTACAATATGATGTTTTTTCTTTTTACATCACTCGATGGTAGAGTAAATAATTCATTAAATATAAAACGAGAAATTAAGATGTTCCGAATTGGTGGTCAAAATTTTCACTCACTAGGCAGCTTGTTACCAAATGAAGGGTCGGACCCTAAATTTGCACAGATGTATATTTATGATACAGAAAATGAGGTATCTAATTGTATACGGGCATACAGGTAAACTAAAGTTATTTTTTATACATTTATCTCAACTAATTGTCTTAAATTCTTTATTAGAAAATTTAACTACCATTATACATCTATAGTGTGAGGAGTGTTCTATCCATACTAAATTATGTCATTGACTGTATTCAATATTTCATATTACTAAACATTGTGTATTTTTTTTATGCAGCCGATCCGAAGCAGCCACAGATAAACTTGACCTTACCATTGTCGTAGACCTAAAAAAAATGATTGACGATCACTATGTCTTAGCAAAGGTATTCAGGAGTGCAATGGATCGTCATCAAAGCAACACATTCACCAATGTAAAGATGAGACTTATTGCTAAAAGTGGAGCTGATGGTAGGATGTACAACAAGCCTACTTCAAATGAAATTGCTATACTAATAGTTGGAGATGTTGATAGTCTTGAGAGTGGAAGGGATATTGTAATAGAATCAAAGTCCGGAGAACTACAAAGGATATGCGAAATCTATCTTGCATATTTCGCATTACAGTATCCCCTTCTATTTCCATATGCTGAAGATGGATATAGAGATGACATCCTTTTAAGAGGATCAACCATAACTGAAATTGCCAAGAGGGTGAGAGTGTCAATGAGGGAATTCTTTGCCTTTTTAGGCTCATGGAGAGGAACGATAAAACTCATACGTTACTCTTATCAAGAAAATTATTTTAGCAATTTTTGGTTGATGCATTCACAATGATTGAGTCATCTGGATTGAGATATATCAGGATGAACCAAACTATATTAAGAGCAGAATTGTACAAAGGTCTCACTGAGTGTGTCTTGAGTGGGAATGCTGTTAGATCATTTGTGGCTAAACGTATAGTCTTGTCATATTCTTTTATTGGTGGAGTAAGGTATATGTTCCAAAATTACCAAGATTGCATGTCTATATGTCTTTGGGCTGAATATCCGAATTTATTTATCACATTTACATGTAATCCACAATGGCTTGAGATACAACGTTGTATTAAAGAAAGAGGTATGGGTGTTAAAGATAGGTCTGACATTGTATCCAGAGTCTTTAAAATCAAACTAGACAAGCTTATTAGGGATTTAAAGCAAGGATAATATTTTGGAAAAGTTTGATCAGGTATGTATATCTATTTTTTTTAACTTATATACAAAAAATAAGACAACTGTACGACTAAGAGAGTAATTGTATGCATTAATTGTTATATATATACTATGTAATATGTTATAACATTAAATCTTTTATAGTGGTATATACGATTGAGTTTTAGAAGCGTGGCTTGCCTGATGCTCATATATTATTATTCTTGCATCCTGGTCATAAACACTCCACTCCTGATGATATTGACAAAATAATATTTGCTGAGATTCCTGCTAAAGAAGAAAATCCAAGATTGTATGAAATTGTTAGGGATTGTATGAAATTGTTAGGGATTGTATGATGCACGGTCCATGTGGTGATGCCAATGCTAAATTACCGTGTATGAGAGACGGAAAATGTACAAGACACTTTCCTAAGAAATTTGTAGATAGAACATCGATTGATGATGATGGATACCCTTGCTACAGAAGGAGGGACGGTGACAACTCTGTTGATAAGAACGGTGTACTACTTGATAACAGTTAAAAGTAAATACAATTTATCTATTATATGTCATGTTATTTATTTGATTCAAATAAATTATAAATAGAAATTGTATTTAGTTATTTATACATACATTATTGCAACAAGTTTGTTGTTCCGTATAACAAAGATCTCCTTTTGAAGTATGAGGCACACATTAATATTGAATGGTGTAACCAATCGAGGACAATAAAATATCTATTCAAATACATAAATAAGGGGTTCGATCACATCACGGCTGCTTTTTACCAATTAAATGAAAACAATTCACAGAATCATTTGGTGGATGAGATTAGTATGTATTACGATTGCAGATTCATTTCTGCATCTGAGGCAGCGTGGAGGATATTTTTGTTTGACATTCACCACTGAGAGCCGCCAGTAAAAAGACTATCCTTTCATCTTCCAAATGAGCAGTTTGTTGTCTTTCAGGAGAATGAAAATCTTGATGATCTTGTGAACAAGACAAGTATGAATTTGACTAAATTTCTAGCTTGGTTTGAGGTAAATAAGAAATATCCACATGCTAGACATCTGACGTATGCTGAGTTTCGAAATTACTTTGTCTGGAAACAACAGACTAAAGAGTGGTTGCCAAGAAAGAGAGGATTTTTAGTTAGGAGATTATATTACGTTCTACGTGGGATTGGTGAGTTATATTACATGAGGCTCTTGCTAAAAATTCAAAGAGGATGCACAAGCTATGAAGACATTAAAACAATTAATGACGTTGTCTATGCTATATTTAAAGTAGCATGTTATGCGATTGGTCTTCTTGATGATGATAATGAATTTATTAAAAGGTATAAAGGTAGCAGATGAGGCATTGACCATTACCTGAGAAGCCTATTCGTCATGCTCCTACTATCAAATAGTATATGTAGGCTAGATCAAGTCTGGGAAGAGACGTAGAAATTGATGTCTAATGATATCATTCATAGACGGTGTAGACTATTCAATAATCCTGGTAAAACTTATAATGTTATGAAATAAATATATTTGATGTCGTTATGAATTTGCTAATTTATATGTCAATTAGTTATGCATGCATTTTTTCCAACTTAAAATATTATGTGATTAACTATGCAAATATAATAACTTTGTACCCATTTAATTTTGTCACAAGGCTAACCATGAGTGACGATGAGGTCAAAGAGCACACACTAGCAGAGATAGAAGTTATTATAGAACAATGACAAGGGCCTGCGTGACTATCCACCAATGTCATTGGCAATTGATTCGATGATTTATTTGAAGATAATAAACTGATTTATGATGAGACTTCCTATGACAGGAATAAGCTAACACAAGAGCACAGGAAATTATTCTCAAGTCTTACCGATAAGCAGAAGACTGTCTATGCAAAAACATGACAGTTGTTTCTTCTGAGAATGGTGGTCAGTTCTTTCTTTATGGTTATGGTGGAACCAGAAAAATATTTGTCTATATAACACTATTTGCTGCTTTACGTTCCAATGGTAAGATAGTATTGACGGTCGCTTTAAGTGGTATTGCATCACTTCTCCGTCTTGATGGTAGAACAACACATTCTAGATTTTGTATCCCTCTGAATGTCAATGAGGATACATTTTGTAACATAAAACTAGGGACCCCCCCAGTTAGAACTACTAGCTGTTACAAAGTTAATTATTTGGAACGAGGCCCCAATGACACATAAACATTATTTTGAGGCATTGGACAAAACTCTTAGAGATATACTAAAGCATACAGATACAACAGCCGCACAGACGCCGTTTGGTGGTAAAGTTGTGGTACTAGGTAGGGACTTCAGACAAATACTCCCAGTGATACCCAGTGGAAGTAGACAAGATATTGTTGCTGCAACTATCAACTCTTCTTACCTGTGGAAACATTTTCAGGTGCTAATCTCAAGTTGAACTTTATTTTGGATAACATTAGTAGAGTATGACTGTTCATATATTTTTTTTTCCCAATTATGTACAGGTCTTAAACCTAACAAAAAATATGAGATTGGAAACAGGGTCTGTAGATCCCCACATAGTTGAACTAAGTGAGTTCTCCAATTGGAAATTGAAGGTTGGTGACGGTGAAATAGTAGATACGAATGATGGTGAAACAGTTATTCAGATACCGGATGACCTATCCCTAAGATGTAGCGGTGATCCAATTCATGCTATTGTGGAGTCGACTTATCCTGGATTCTTGACAAAGATGCAAGATCCAACATATTGCCAAGAAAGGGCTATACTACACTGGAAGTTGTTAGAAAAATCAATGAATATATGGTTTCTTTATTGCCTGGTGATGAAAAGATTTATTTGAGTTCAGACAGTACGTGCAAATTATGGGGAAACAAATTAGATGATATCCATACACCCGAATTCTTAAATGGTATCACCACATCTGGCATTCCAAACCACATGTTAGTACTTAAGTTGGGCGTACCTGTCATGTTAATAAGGAACATAGATCAGTGGAATGGATTGTGCAATGGAACAAGACTGATAATCACCCAACTTGGGAGATATGTGCTGGAAGGAAAAGTTATTTCTAGGAGTAACATTGGAGAAAAAATGTTCATACCAAGGATGAACCTAACATCATTTGACAAGAAGATGCCTTTTAAATTACAGAGAAGACAATTTCCCCTGCAGGTTTGCTTTGCCATGTCAATAAATAAAAGTCAAGGCCAAACCCTTTCGTATGTTGGGTTATATCTACCAAAATCAGTCTTCAATCATAGACAACTATATGTGGCTTTCTCAAGGGTTTGAACAAAGAGCGGCCTCAAAGTTTTGGCAATCGATACAAATGGGAGTTCTACAACAAGGACCATAAATGTTATATACAAAGAGGTGTTCCATAAAATGACACAAAAAGGTACACCATAACTTAATTATATCATGCCCGTTAATACACATACAAACACTATATATTTGATCTTATACATTCTAATTATACTAATATTGCAATTCTAGGGTCAAAACAAGTTCATATGAATTTAGACGAAGACGCTGCCAGCACCAATTTCAATTATACATTATAGGTAATTACATTACAATATTATCTTATTCTTGCATTAGTTTAATGCACTTTTAAGTTACCTATAGATTCATGATTGATGCTTGGAATATATTGCATTATCCTTAAAAGAATGAAATCCGCAGTTGATATATTATATACGATAGATTTATATAATTTATGATTCTATGATCACCTAAATTTCATCTTACATCTCTTTCCCGAGTCCCTCCTGTAGTGGTCCGCGCACCGCGCGGGAATAGTACTAGTTGACCTAAAAATAAAACTATAATTCTATTTCTTCAATAATAAATTTGTAAATCCAAAAAGAATGACTTTAAAAGATTTTTACATGTGACATAGTTAGTATTAGTTACGAAGATGAAGATAATGAGAGTGCATCCAAAGAAGAAGACAATGGGAGTGAGTCTAGAGAAGAGGACGAGGGAGTTATGCCTGCGATGGAGGAGATGGATGGAACAATGCGGCCTATTAAGAATACCTAGAACCCAAGGATGAAAATCACGTGTAGTGAGCATGATCCTTTATGCCCTTTGATCGACTTGTCTTCAAAGAAATGAAGAGGATAAGGTGTCCATGGAGGAAGTGTTTGATAATCAAATTATTGGGGAAGAGAGTTGGGTTTCATTTTCTAAAGAAAAAGCTTAAACAACCCTGGCCACTAAAAGGAGTGATGTTTATTATCGACTTGGGGAATGACTTTCATTTATTTACATTTAGTACGGAGCAAGATTATGATTTTACCCTTATTGGTGGGCCTTGGTTGATCTTTGACCACTACCTCACCATTAGGGAATGGCAACCCAATTTCAAGTTTCAACCTTTCTTCAACAACCATTAGCTCGGTAGCTATATGAGTGTGCTTTCCACGGATTGCTATGGAGTACTTTGACAGAGATATTCTAGATACTCTGGGAAACTGTGTTGGACACACTCTTAAGGTTGATACAAATACTTTTTTTCAATCCAAAGGAAAGTTTGTAAGACTTTGTGTTTAGGTTGATCTAATTATGAAGCCATTATTGTTGAGGTTTTGCATAGATGGTCATTCGTTCAATGTGGAGTATGAAGGAATACACGTCATATGTTTTCTTTGTGGAAGATATGGGCATTTTAAGGAAGGGTGTCCTACTAAGCCTCCGCGAGTTCAAGGGGAGGCTACGGCAGAAGGAGCAACAATTGTGGTAGTCGGAGACGTCAGTCGTCCTAGTGCCAAGGAGGTAAGTAGATTTGGGCCCTGGATGATGGTGCAATGGCAGAGGAAATTCTTCCCTGATAAGGGGAAATAGTCTTACGCTAATAGTGAGGAAGGGGGAGGTAGTTTCAAAGAGGAAAATCAGGGGCTAAATGAAAGAAGTAAGGGATCCAGATTCACTTCTTCTTGCGAATGAGGAAGGTGGAGAGGAGTATGAGGTTCATGAGTTGGTGAGAGAGAAATCGAAAAAGAGAGTTGACATTGGGGCAGCAACAAAGAGAGAATTATGTAATAGGAAGTAATAATGGAGATTTTCAAAAATACAAGAAGTCAAAGGATAATTATAGGCGAGGTAATAGGGTCAGTGTGGATAATTGGCAGCAGTGGGATGAGAATGGTAGGAAAAGCCAAAGACCTATGACCCAAGAAACAAATTTAACTAAGAGTGGCAAAGGAGGACATACTAGTGGGCCTACCTATACTGGGCCTAGAGTGAGATCTATAGCAACTATCAAAATGGATAAAACCATTATAAAGGATAAGGTGGATACAATCACACTTGATGGGTTGGTCCAACTGAGTGATGATGCCATGGTTAAGGCCCACTCGCTCGATCCTCTTGATATAAACCATGTAGATGAGTTACATGAAGAGATGGAGTCCATGGTGGCATAAACTCCAGGGACAAGGAATTTGACATTGCACCAAGTTGTTCAAAATGATGTGGAGGACATGCATATGTCCTTAGTGTTTAGGCCTAGTTCTTCTCTTATTTTTATGATTAATAAGATTTTTGTGTGGAACTGTAGAGGTACTGGAAGTGGTGAGTTTATGAGGGTGGCTGAGCAAATTTTGGAGCTGTCTATTCCTGATATTTTTTGTTTTGATGGAAACAAAAGTGGCTGCAAGCCATGCTCAAGGTATCTTACATAGGATTGGGTACAATAATTTTGTGACTGCTCATGGAGTTGGATGTTTAGGAGCGATTAGGATGGCTTGGAGAATTGGGTGTGTTAACATAGAATTGATTAAAATCCATTCTCAATTTATTCATGTCAGTTTCTTTGCTGTTGGAAAGGAGGATTGGTTCTTTACCGCTATTTATGCAAGCCTTAACTTTGATTCTAAGGTAGTGCTATGGAATGAACTTAAACAGATTGAGCAAAACGTGGTAGCATCGTGGCTGCTGGCAGGTGATTTTAATGACTATCTTCATGCAGGTGAAAAGAAAGGGGTTGTTGCTATTAACATGTTGAGATGCCAACGCTTTGCTAATTGGATTAATGAGTGTAGTTTAATCGAAGTTAATGCGTAGGGTACTAGGTTCACCTGCCATGGCCTTATGCTTAATGGGTATGATAGGATTTTTGAAAGTGATCATGTGTTGTGTAATGGTTTGTGGAGGGTAAGATTTGCAGAAGCTGGGGTGAAAGTGCTGTTGAGGGAGTATTCTGACCATCATCCTTTGTTGATTGATATGGAAGGGCCAAGGAGGCAATTAGCGGATAGGCCATTCATGTTTGAGGAAGTGTGGTTAACTCATGGTGGGCTTGATGATCTGATTGCTGCTAGTTAGGATAGAAATGCCATAGTAGCAAAAGCGGTTGCTCAAATTACTCCAGTTTTAAAAAATTGGAACAAAAAGGTGTTTGGCCATATTTTCAAGAAAAAGCATCGTCTTACGACTAGAATTGGGGGTGTTGAACGGGAAAGGCAGAGAAGGTGGAACTCGTATCTTGATAGTTAAGAACTTAGTTTGCAAAAGGAGTTAAAGGAGGCTTTAAAGCAAAAGGAAATTCTTTGGCATGAAAAAGTTAAGAGCATAGTGGGTTGCTAAGAGGGATAGAAACACTTGCTACTATCACACCAAAATTATTATTAGACGGAGAAGAAACTGAGTTCAAATGCTGAAGGGGTGACAATGGGGTGTGGGTGGAGGATTTGGATGGGCTTAAGGAGATAGCTCTAAATTTTTACAAGAACTTGTTTGTAGATGTTTTGCCACAGGTCACTTGGAGAATTTGTTTAAATTTTCCAATATTGGAGAATCAGGGTCTAAGGGATCTTGATAAAGTTGTCACTTCAGTAAAAGTTAGGTGTACTATGTTCAGTATGGGCTTGTTAAAAGCTCTAGGGCAAGATAGTTTCCTTACAGCCTTTCACCAAGCTCAATGGGATACAGTGGGTGACTCTATGATCAAACTGGCTAAGCAAGTGTTTTCGGGTGAGAGACATATTGCAGAGATCAATGATACTTTGTTGGTGTTAATTCCAACACTGGACCAGCTTGAATTTATTTCCCAGTTTAAATCGATATCTCTTTGCAATGTTACTTATAAATACATAACCATGATTATTGTGAATAGACTAAAATCGCTCTTGCCAAAATTAATCTCTCCTTTTCAGTCTAGTTTTGTGCCTAAACGGTGCATTCAAAATAATATAATTATTGCTCAAGAGATGCTTCACACAATGAAACAGATGAAAGGAAGGTATGGCTTTATGGCAATCAAAGTGGACTTGGATAAGCTTTAGTGGACTTTCATTGATGAGATTATGCAGGATATTGAAGTGCCTCCCAATATGCTTCAAATTATTATGGAATGTGTTCAATTAATAGCTATGGATTTATTGTGGAATGGGAGCAAAACTGAGACTTTTACTCCTGCTCGTGGCATAAGGCAAGGAGATCCCATGTCCCCTTACCTCTTTGTTTTGTGTATAGAATAGATCTCACATATTATTTCTGAGGCTGTTGAGGATGTGTTATGGAAACCAATGAGAGCAGTGAGGGGTGGCCCTCTTATATCTCATATAATGTTTATAGACGATTTACTCTTATTTGCTGAAGCAATTGAGGATAAAATTCAACATGTTTTAAGTTGTTTAGAGAGATTTTGTGACATGTCGGGCAGAAGGTTAGCACTATCAAGACTTGGATTTATTTCTCAAAGAATGTGAGTGAGGCCACTAGGTGTGCTATTTCCAATTGGAATGGTTTCACCATGACTAGTAACTTGGGGTGTTATTTAGGCATGTTGTTGATACATGGGGGAACAAATAGATTAACTTATAAGTTTCTGGTTGATAAGGTGTGACTGAGGCTAGCTGGATGGAAGGCTAATTGTCTTTCTTTGGCGGTGATGAACACACTTTTTATACAATAGTTATCCCTCATACTTAGTCTTTTAAACCTCTTTTGGACTGAATTGCATAGACTTAGACCTCATTTCATGACTTTGGATCCATTTGTGCTTAATTGCAATTTCCAGCATTACTGAGCATTTTATGCTGTCTATGTGTTTCAGGCATATCTTGAGTTCTGGATGTCTAAAAATTCCGAGTCATACCTTGTAGGAAAGCTGAGAGAATTTTCTACAACTTTCTTTCAGGGCTCCAAAGCTAATTCGGACGTTCAGAAGGTCATATGCAGCCTGGAAGCCAGAGAAGACATGCTGTCGCAGGATCCTGACCTACATGCAGTATTTGGGTCATAACTTGAGTTGTGGATGTCATATGGACCTGAAACTGGTACCATTGGAAAGCTAACAGACAGAGCTTCAATTTATATGAAGACCGGTTCACCATATTTTATTTTTAAGATGGTCTTATTTAATGTGAAAGTTAGCTGACGGTTCCAGACACCTTTTGCCACTTAAATGGGCCTAACTTCCTCATGACAAGTCCAAATGGGCCCAAACCAAAGCCCAATTGAAGCTAAGGCCCATGGGAAAAAGTGTGCCCTAAGGGCAATTTGGGTGTACATGTAAATTTTGAGGTCTATATCAGCAAGAGGGGGCAGCCGAAATTCAGAATCAAGGAATTAGATATTTTAGACAGCTTTCTAGCTTTCCTTAGTTCTTAAGTTTTCTCTTAGATATTTTTGTAAGAACTCAGCTCTTCTTGTTCATGGAGGGCTAAATCATCATATCAATCCAGGTTTTGCTATTCTGATTATTGATTTTGAGATTATGTGTTGTTGTTCTTCATTTTAGTTGTTAATCAAGTTCTTTCAATCCTCTGAAATATTCTGTTTGAATTGCTTAATTCGGATTGGATTATTCATGTGTTCATATTCTGTTTGCATGTGATAAAAGAGGATTGTATGGTTAATTAATGGTTCTAAGCTTGGACGGATTAATTACCTTGGCTGGATTCAGGACTTAGGTTAAACTGGACTTGAATGTTTGCTTAATTCATTTAGTCCCTTGTTGAACCGAATTCTGGTTGCTTAACCAGTAGACATCCATAGAACATTGAGAGGCTTCTTGATATGTTTTAAAGGCCAAGAACATGATTAATAATTAAATGGATCCTTGGAAATCAAGGATGAATCAAAATCAGAATTAGTTAAGACTTGGATTGGTTGCTTTCTCTTAAACTTTACCACTTTCAATTAATTTTTGTTAATCACAGAAACAAACACAACCCCCCTGTTTATATGCTTCTCAATATGATTCACCAAATAGAACAATCCTTAGGTTCGACTTAGGGCTGCCCTTTGCTGCAAATAGCTTAGGAACCGACCTTAAACTTTAAGTAATTTGAGGAGCCTCGGCAGCTCATCAAATTTTGGCGCCGTTGCCGGGGATTGTTCTATCTTTGAATCAGTAGTATTAGTAGTAAAACTGACTTTTAACTTTCCCCTAATTCACCCCCCTTGTGTTTGAGTTTTTGTTCTTTTTAGGGTTTTGGCCACTTTTTCCATAACTTTTTGGCCAAGTATCCATTCTGTTTGAGGCCAGTGGCCATTGTTTTTCTTGATTTGAAGTGTGCTTAGATGTTTTATATTGTCATTGAGTGAATTCTGGCCATTTGGACCATTTCCCCTTTGTTTTTCCTTCGGTTTGGCTTGATTTAGTGATTTCTGGTTCTACTGTTCAAAACGAAATTTTTAGCTCCGATTGACCTGAAACTTACTCAGTTGAAGGAAAAGGGCCTAACTCACAACAGTCACAGCCTATGGCCGTGAGGTCCACTTTTTTAAGCCAAATTCCACTGTTTTGACCACTTTTCCATTTTTTTAAGATTTTTTATTTGATTTTTGAGTTCCATTTTCATCCACCTTTCGTCCTGTGGTGGTAGAAAAATTTTAAAAAATGTTTAGATACCTTTTCTAGTCCTATTTTGGTGTCTTTTTACCTTTGTTTTGTGTTTTTGGTGTGTTTCGGTTTTAGCTTAATTCTGTCAGTTTTGTGTGTTTTTCTGTGTTTTTGTGCATTGTGGTGTGTTTAGGCATTTAGCCACTTGTTTGCATGGTGTATGACTAGGTCTTCTCCCTTTGTATTGCTTGAAGTAGACCCTGAAATAGAGAGAACCTTGCATACCCGTAATAGAGCACATAGGGCTGTTGATAATTTAGATCCTACCATGGCTGAAGCTAGAACTCCTATTGTTATTCCTATTGTTGATCCTGTTGTTGATGAAGGTAATAGAGCTGATAATGCTAATAGAGCTGGAAATAATAATAATAATAACATGCAGCCTAGAGACAGAACTCTTAAGGAATTGGCCACCCCTGATGTTGCTTACCAACCTTTAGGGATCCAATATCCAGAAATTGATACTGCTTTTGAATTGAAATCTGGATTGATACACTTGCTGCCAAAGTTTCATGGTCTTGCAGGTGAAGATCCTCATAAGCATTTGAAGGAATTCCATGTGGTTTGTTCCACCATGAGGCCACAAGGAATTTCTGAAGAGCAGATCAAGTTAAGAGCATTCCCTTTCTCTCTTGCTGATGCAGCTAAAGACTGGCTCTTTTACTTGTCACAAGGTTCGGTCAGAAATTGGAGTGACATGAAGAAGCTGTTTCTGGCCAAGTTCTTCCCTGCATCCAGAACTGCTGCCATTCGAAAAGATATATGTGGCATAAGGCAACTGCCAGGGGAGACATTGCATGAGTATTGGGAGAGGTTTACCAAGCTGTGTTCAAGCTGCCTCCATCACCAAATAAGTGATCAGCTGTTGATACAATATTTCTATGAAGGCTTGTCACCTTCGGATAGAAGTAACATTGATTCTGCTAGTGGAGGAGCATTAGTGGATAAAACACCTGCTGCTGCCAGAGATTTAATTTCCAATATGGCAGAGAATTCCCAGCAGTTTGGTGTTCGGATGATTCATTCCACCAGGGGAGTCAATGAAGTTGGTGTATCATTTGCTGACCAACAAAGAATGGAGCACAGACTTGATGAACTGACCTCCTTGGTCAGGCAATTGGCAGTGGGGCGACAAGTATCCACCCCTCAACCTGCAAGCGTGTGTGGCATTTGTGCTTGTCCATCACATCCTACAGACGCATGCCCTACACTGCAAGATGGTGATTCTGGATTTCAGGATCCCTCTGTAGCTGCAGCAGGTGTTTTTCCTGGTCGATCCCCATACCAATCGCAGCAGCAGCCTAGATATGATCCGTACTCCAACACTTACAACCCTGGTTGGAGGGATCATCCAAATTTCAGATATGGCAATGCTGCAGCACCACAACAGCAGTCCTCCCAACAACAGCCACAGCAACAGCAGCAGTATAGGCAACCTTGGCAACAACAGAGCCAATTTCAGCCAGCCAGGCAGGGCCAGTTTCAACAAAACAGGCCACCATTCCAGCAGCAGCCTATGCAGCCAGCCAACCCGTCAACATCCAAACCTGAGCCTTCATTGGAAGATTTGGTGAAGCAGATGGCCACCAGCAACATCCAGTTCCAGCAGAGGGCAGAGTCCACCATGCAGAATCTGGAAACACAGATTGGACAATTGGCATCATCAGTTAGCCAGTTGCAGTCCAAGGGTTCTGGCAAACTCCCTTCACAGACAATTCCCAACCCAAATGGGAGTAATGTGAGTGCTATCACATTGAGGTCTGGCAAATCCTTGCAAGAGCCAGCCGAGCCTCAACCTGCCAGTGAGTCCCAACCAGCAGAGCAAGCAGTTCCTGAGCCAATCAACCTTGCACCTGCAAGCAAGCTGCCTGCAGTAGCTCTTCCCTTTCCACAGAGAGCTACTCTGTCCAAGAAGCAAGATGAGGCAGAGAAAGATAGAGAGCTTCTGGAGACATTCAGGAAGGTGGAAGTTAACATTCCCTTGCTGGATGCTATCAAGCAAATTCCTAGATATGCCAAATTTCTCAAGGAATTGTGCACCCAGAGGAGGAGGCTGAAGGGCAATGAGCGGATTAGCATGAGTCAGAATGTCTCAGCCCTTATTCAACCTATGCCTCAGAAGTGCAAGGATCCAGGGACTTTCACAATCCCCTGTGTTATAGGCAATTCCAAGTTCGAGCATGCCATGCTAGATCTAGGCGCTTCGATCAATGTCATGCCTATGTCTGTTTTCAGTTCCCTCGGGCTTGGACCCTTGAATGCCACAGGAGTTGTGATACAGCTAGCCAACAGGAGCAGTGCTTATCCAGCTGGGTTGATTGAAGACGTGTTGGTCAGAGTTGATGAGCTGATCTTTCCAACAGATTTCTACATTCTGGAGATGGAAGGACAGTCACAATCCAGCAAGGCTCCACTCATTCTGGGCAGACCATTCCTCAAGACTGCGCGGACCAAGATTGATGTGTATGCAGGAACTCTATCCATGGAGTTTGGTGAATCTGTTGTGCAGTTCAACATTTTTGATGCTATGAAGCATCCCATGGATGAGCATGCTGTCTTTCACATTGATGTGATTGATGATCTGGTTGAGGATGTTTACCGTCATATGTGTGATGATTTACCTGATTTGGCTGGTTTTGATGATTCTATTCAGTGCCAATCTTGTACTGATTGTGACGGTGATTCTGGCTGTGCTATTTGTGCTGAGATCTCCACATTTTTACGTGATGATAACTCTGGTTCCCCAGAGCTGGCAGCAGCTGCTGTTCAGGAGGAGATTCAGTCTGCAGAGATTGACATACAGCCACCCAGATTTCTGCCCTCTGCAGTGCAGCCACCCAAGCTAGAGCTGAAGCCTCTGCCTAAGCATCTGAAGTATGCGTATTTGGCCTCTGCAGAGCAGCTTCCAGTAATTGTGGCCAACAATTTACTGCCTGAGCAAGAGGAAAGATTGCTGTGCATTCTGCGAGAGCATCAGCGAGCCATTGGCTGGACATTAGCAGATATTCCTGGCATTAGTCCATCTACATGCATGCATCGCATATTACTTGAAGATGGCGCTAAACCAGTGCGGCAGCCCCAGAGGCGATTAAACCCTCTCATCCTGGATGTAGTAAAGAAGGAGGTGACCAAGCTTCTGCAAGCTGGCATCATTTATCCTATATCTGACAGCACTTGGGTGAGCCCAGTGCAGGTCGTTCCAAAGAAATCCGGGGTGACAGTGGTGGCCAACCAGAACAACGAGTTGCTGCCTACCCGAGTGCAGAACAGCTGGCGGGTCTGCATTGATTACAGGAGGCTGAATCAAGCCACCAGGAAGGATCATTACCCCCTGCCGTTCATCGATCAAATGCTGGAGCGGTTAGCTGGGAAATCCCATTACTGCTTCCTGGATGGCTACACTGGGTACTTCCAGATTCATATAGCACCAGAGGATCAAGAGAAGACCACTTTTACATGTCCCTTCGGCACGTTTGCTTACCGGCGGATGCCTTTCGGCCTTTGCAACGCCCCTGGTACTTTCCAGAGGTGCATGGTTAGTATATTCTCTGATTTTTTAGAGGAGTGCATGGAGGTGTTTATGGATGATTTTACTGTTTATGGTTCTTCTTTTGATGACTGTCTGAGTAGCTTAGCTAGAGTACTACATCGCTGCATTGAGACTAACCTTGTCTTAAATTTTGAAAAATGCCATTTCATGGTAGAACAAGGTATAGTTTTAGGCCATGTAGTATCTAGAAAAGGGGTTGAGGTAGATCCTGCTAAAATAGATGTCATAACTGCTTTATCTTACCCCACATGCGTGCGGGAAGTGCGATCATTTCTTGGACATGCAGGTTTCTACCGGCGCTTTATCAGAGACTTCAGCAAGATAGCCATTCCGCTGTCTAGCCTTCTGCAGAAAGATGTGGAGTTTCTGTTCAACCAGAAGTGCAAGGAAGCTTTCAACCGCCTAAAGCTAGCTCTCACCAGTACCCCTGTCATTCAGCCACCTGATTGGACACTCCCATTCGAGCTGATGTGCGACGCTTCGAACTATGCCTTGGGAGCTGTCTTGGCGCAGCGAGTGGCCAAAGTTCCTCATGTGGTTTACTATGCTTCGAGAACTCTGGATGCTGCTCAAGCGAATTACACCACCACTGAAAAAGAACTTCTATCTATTGTTTTTGCATTAGATAAGTTCAGGTCTTATTTGATAGATTCGAAGGTTGTGGTGTTTTCCGATCATACAGCTCTGAAGTATCTCTTGAAGAAACCGGATGCCAAGCCACGACTGATTAGGTGGATGTTGCTGCTTCAAGAGTTCGATGTGGAGATCCGCGACAAGAGTGGAGCTGAGAACCTGGTTGCTGACCACCTCAGCCGCATAGAGCGAGATCTTGATCTACTGCCCATTCAGGATTCCTTTCCTGACGAGCAGCTGTTAGGGCTGCATGGTGAGTTTCCATGGTATGCAGACCTTGTTAATTATTTAGCTGCCCATGCTTTGCCCTCACACCTCACACGTGCCCAATTAGACAAGTTAAAGAGTGAGGCAAAATATTATGTGTGGGATGATCCCTATCTCTGGAAATTCTGTAGTGATCAAATTATTAGGAGATGTGTGCCTGATAATGAGTTTCAGTCTGTTCTTAGCTTTTGCCATACTTTTGCATGTGGTGGACATTTTGGTCCTCAACGTACAGCTAGGAAGGTCTTAGACTCTGGATTGTATTGGGTCACTTTATTTAGGGATGCACATATATTTTGTAAATCTTGTGAACAATGTCAGAGAACCGGGAACATTTCCCATAGGCATGAGATGCCCCAGCAGCCTTTGTTATTCTGTGAGATTTTTGATGTCTGGGGTATTGACTTTATGGGTCCTTTTCCTGTTTCTTTTGGTTTTGTTTACATTTTACTTGCTGTGGATTATGTGTCTAAGTGGGTGGAGGCGAAAGCCACCCGTACTGATGATTCTAAAGTTGTTGTGGATTTTGTTAGATCAAACATTTTCTGCAGATTTGGCATTCCTAGGGCCATCATCAGTGATCAGGGTTCGCATTTCTGCAACCGGACCATGGCGGCTTTAATGAAGAAATATGGCGTCATGCATAAGGTTTCCACTCCTTACCACCCTCAGACCAATGGGCAAGCTGAAGTCTCCAACAGGGAAATCAAGCGTATCTTGGAGAAGACTGTCCAACCTAGTCGGAAGGACTGGAGCTTGCGACTCGAGGACGCTCTGTGGGCATACCGGACTGCTTTCAAGACACCTATTGGGATGTCTCCCTACCGGATCGTTTTTGGCAAGGCCTGCCACCTTCCAGTGGAGCTTGAGCACAAGGCCTATTGGGCGGTCAAGCAGTGCAACCTTGATCTGAGTCAAGCCGGGTCCCAGAGAAAGCTTCACCTCCAAGAGCTTGAGGAGCTTCGTTTGGATGCTTATGAGAGCTCCCGCCTTTACAAAGAAAAGACCAAGCGGTTCCATGATAACATGGTGCTGAGGAAGGAGTTCTCTGCTGGCCAGAAAGTTCTCTTGTATAACTCTCGCTTAAAGCTCATGCCTGGCAAGCTCCGTTCTCGGTGGCTTGGTCCGTTTATCGTCACCAAGGTTTTTCCTTATGGTGCAGTAGAGATAGCGAGTGAGTCCACCAGCAAGGCTTTCAAGGTGAACGGGCATCGCCTCAAGCCATTTTATGAGGGCGCTCAAGAAGACATAGTGGAGGAGGTCCACTTGCACGATGCCATCTACCTCCCCTGATAAGGATGTTTCTTCTCTCTCTTTTACTTTACTTGTCCTTATGTGACTGCTTGTTATTACTTGTCATCTGTTGATACTTTTTGAAGTTTTTACATTGAGGACAATGTAAAATTTAAGTGTGGGGGAGAGATTTCTGTATATAGTTTAGTTGCTTTATTGTTTTCTGTTTAGTTGATTAGGTTAGTTGATTAGTATAGTTGATTACTTTACTATTTCTGTAAATTTGTTGTTTTCTGTTTTAATTTTTTCTGTTTGTTGTTCTTGCTGTTTTTTCTGTTTTTATTGTCATTTTTTCTGTTTTAATTACCCTCCAATGATGTTATAGAATTTGTAAAGTTGTAAGTTTAAAGTAATTACATTTCAAGGTTCATAGCATGATTGAATAACTTGTTTTCCATCCTTAATTTTACATGCTTGGTTTTAGATGTTGGATTGATGATTAAGTTTGATAGATACATGCCTTGTGAGATTTTGAGCCTTTTGATGAAGGGATTTGGCATTTGTGCCATTCTTTTTCCTTCTTGTGTGATTTCACTCATGGAATTTGTTAACTCTAGAACTTGCTTGATTCTTTTTGAGGCTACATTTTCATTTGCATACATGAACATGATTGAGGCATTCTTTCTTGATTTAGCCACTTTGCCAAATAGCCAACCTTGTATTATTTCCCTTTGATTACCCCTATTGAGCCTATTTGCCTATCTTTGATATTAGCTCATTATATGCCTATGTACAAAATACCATGTTGTTACCTTACCTTAGGGAATGGGAGAGCATTGGTTCATTGTCTTAGAGGAGCTCTTATGCTTGTGGTTAATTAATAGTACAAGTGTGGAGGTTGTGAATTCTAATGTGCAAAGTATTATGTGAAAGAAAGAAAGAAAGAAAAAAAAAAAAAAAAAAAAAAAGAGCCAATTCGTTCTGAAAAAAAAAAGAAAAAAAAAACAATCAGAATTGTGAAAAAGGAAAAGAAAAGGAAAAGGAATATGTGCACAAAAGGAGAATATGCTTTATACACTTGGAATTTAATGCTTGTCATTTGAGTTCCTCTCCAATGTTCTTTTATTCTCTTTGAGTTTTACCTTGTAATATCCATTTTGATTCACTCCTTTACCTTTACCTTGGCCTTATTACAACCTTAAATAAAGTCCTCTTGATTTGTGTGTGCATTTGTTTGAGTAGTGGAGAAATAGAAGATAAGCAAGCTTATGGTAGTGCATCTCTTCATGAGTTTGATTGAGTGGAGTACCTAATTTCTAAACACTTGAGGGATTGAGAGTGTATCTTGTGAGGATCTATCATTCTTAACTTATGCTTTCCAATTGAAGTTACCTTGTTTGTTGATTTTGGATGAGAAGAAATTTTATTTCATGAATGCTGTGAGTTCCTTGAATCTTTAATTGCTTATCTTACTTGTGGTATGAACTTCTGCATTTCTTAAATATCATTGGGAGGTGATCCTTTAGTTTTTAAATTTGTTTTTGTTTCCTTGTTCTTGCTTTTCTTAGTTTTGGAATTTTAATTTGCCCGAGATGTGCAAAAGCTAAGTGTGGGAGAATTTGATGAACACACTTTTTATACAATAGTTATCCCTCATACTTAGTCTTTTAAACCTCTTTTGGGCTGAATTGCATAGACTTAGACCTCATTTCATGACTTTGGTCCATTTGTGCTTAATTGCAATTTCCAGCATTACTGAGCATTTTATGCTGTCTCTGTGTTTCAGGCATATCTTGAGTTTTGGATGTCTAAGAATTCCGAGTCATACCTTGTAGGAAAGCTGAGATAATTGTCTACAACTTTCTTTCAGGGCTCCAAAGCTAATTCGGACGTTCAGAAGGTCATATGCAGCCTGGAAGCCAGAGAAGACATGCTGTCGCAGGATCCTGACCTACATGCAGTATTTGGGTCATAACTTGAGTTGTGGATGTCATATGGACCTGAAACGGGTACCATTGGAAAGCTAACAGACAAAGGTTCAATTTATATGAAGACCGGTTCACCATATTTTATGTTTAAGATGGTCGTATTTTCTGTGCAAGTTAGCTGACGGTTCCAGACACCTTTTGCCACTTAAATGGGCCTAACTTCCTCATGACAAGTCCAAATGGGCCCAAACCAAAGCCCAATTGAAGCTAAGGCCCATGGGAACAAGTGTGCCCTAAGGGCAATTTGGGTGTGCATGTAAATTTGGAGGTCTATATCAGCAAGAGGGGGCAGCCGAAATTCAGAATCAAGGAATTAGATATTTTAGACAGCTTTCTAGCTTTCCTTAGTTCTTAAGTTTTCTCTTAGATATTTTTGTAAGAACTCAGCTCTTCTTGTTCATGGAGGGCTAAATCATCATATCATTCCAGGTTTTGCTATTCTGATTATTGATTTTGAGATTATGTGTTGTTGTTCTTCATTTTAGTTGTTAATCAAGTTCTTTCAATCCTCTGAAATATTCTGTTTGAATTGCTTAATTCGGATTGGATTATTCATGTGTTCATATTCTGTTTGCATGTGATAAAAGAGGATTGTATGGTTAATTAATGGTTCTAAGCTTGGACGGATTAATTACCTTGGCTGGATTCAGGACTTAGGTTAAACTGGACTTGAATGTTTGCTTAATTCATTTAGTCCCTTGTTGAACCGAATTCTGGTTGCTTAACCAGTAGACATCCATAGAACATTGAGAGGCTTTGGTCATTTTACTATAGCAAGGGCACTTTGGTCATTTTACTGTAGCAAGGGGTAATTAGTTTACTAGGTATTAACACTTGCCCCCTAGTCCAATGACTTAAGGGAGTCACGGCATTGAGACTGAAGTTTAAGTCCTATAAATTGAGAATATTTTGCTTTTGAAGCCTTGTTAGGCAAGCATATATAAAACTTTTGAGTATGCAATGTCATGCAATTAGAATGCATTTGGAATAAGTGTGCACTGGGGTTGTACCCTCTAAGTGAGAATTTTTCATGCTCTATGAATCTGTCTTAGATTTGTAGGTATTTAAAATAATTATGCATCAAGTTATTTGAACTATAAAGCCAATAAAATACCGAGCTCAAGATCTTAATGCGACAACATGCAATTTCCAGCATTGAGAGAAATTCTCTAACAGGTAAAAGAACTTGCATAATCGCAATGAATAATATAATAATAAAGCATTATGAAATTGCATCATTAGATTGGGTTTTAGAGAATTTTCTTTGCTGTTTTATGGCTCTTTGGTCCCGAGTTATGTGTTTCTATAACTTCGTAGCTCCTTGCTTCTCATATATTTCGAGCTTTGTAGCCCCTGCATCTTAATAACAGAGATCATATGCTCTTCATTTGTACATACACTCTACAGGCAGCAAGTTCTATTTAATAATTAGTGTAGCATGCTAAGTTTGGTGCATGAAGTTACATGAGTATAATCAGCAAACCAAAGTTTAAGTCAAGTGTTGTATGCCAAAGGCCATATGAATATATCATATGCAAATAATGCATCAAATCAGTAACTAGCTGCAGAAATTTAGGGGATGTAAGCAGTAAAAAATATAGTTCTGTTTAGACTACTAGGTACTTTTTATCTGCAGAGAGGTCAGGTTGGTCGGCTCAATAGAAGCCTCAACCAGAAAGTGATATGTTAGAGAAAGTGATGTAGCATTTAGTATAAACTGTTGTACATGGCAAGTAATATATTAGAAACATGTATTATGATTGTATGCTCGATAAGAGTCATATGAAATCAAACCTGCCATGTAGAGATAACTATGCTTTTATGCATTCAAATAATTGCATTTAAGAAATTTACAGCATCCACACAGACAAATATAGTGTTTGAGTATTTCTTTTTTTTTTTTTGCATCATTTCCCAATTCAGCATCTCATATAAAATGAAAAATGTAAAGTCGTCGCTTACAGTAGTAAGTAGTATGCATTTAGAATACCTGGACCCGAGGTGGTTTGTTTGATGCCTTTGATTCTTCATCTCGGTATTTGCACTCATAGTTGAGGTTGCAACCGGCTTAGAGGACATTGGTCCTTTGAGGGCATTGGCCCTTGATTTAGCTTAGTTTTTGCACTCATAGTTGATGTTACAACTGGCTTGGAGGACATTGGCCTTTAATTCAATGCACTCATAGTTGAGGTTACAACTGGCTTGAAGGACATTGGTCCTTTGAGGGCATTGGCCCTTGATTCAGCTCAGTTTTTGCACTCATAGTTGAGTTGCAACCAGCTTGGAGGACATTGGTCCTTTAAGGGCATTGCCCTTTGATTCAACTCAGTTTAAGCAAATTCTTTTATGTTGTTTGGGCCTCTACATATCTTCTGGTGGAGTGCTCTTCTGCATTTTCCTCAAAATTCAAGAGAAGGTGAAATGCACAAGCTCATGATATATATCAAAATTTTGCAGTCAATGGTTATGAACTTTACCAATCTAGGATAGATAAAAATATGCAGAGCTTGCTAGTATTGAATAATCAAATAGTAAGAATATGTAAGTCTACATTAAGAATACCTAAAGTTAGGTAGGTTTGTTTGCACCTTTAAGCATCAGATGCCAATTGGAGCAATGTTGTCCTTGAGGAGCTTTCTTCATCGGGTTCTTTGTCTTTCCCGACTTCTGACTTGGAAGTGGCTTCAACTCTTATATAGTTCAAATCACTTGATAGTTTGTGGAGCTTGAGTGACTTGGAAGTACTGGTGTATCTAGGACCTTGGTGGTCTGTCTTCTTGGTCAAGAGCTTATAGCATTGTAGGAAATTTATGTGGCAGCCCTATAGTTTTACTCTTATAGGGATACATAAAGCAAGTTAATACTATAGTTCTTCTCTGAAAAAAAATTCTTCAAAAAGCATTGTAATGAAGTTAGCTAGCTTCAAGCTGCATTATAATAGAGTTTGCTGCATTTAGCAACATTGTAGTAAAATTCTTATAAAGAAAGTCACATTGGAGTGTAAAGCAATATATATGAGCAAGCTAGTGATAGGGCAATAATGTAGGATGCTTGGGAACAATGTAAATAGATTGCAAGACAACAACTTGAAATGCTTGTACTTGTTTTAAAGTTGGGTCTTATTAAATTATTACACTTCAGCGCTTATGAAGGGCCTTGGTCTTTGTTTGTTCATCAAGTCCTCGAGGTCAAATGGGGAGGTCAGCCTCTACCCTCTCTTGATGGATTGCTTCGACATTGTTGGTGACCTTGGAGACCGGAGGTTGGGTGAATTGCTCTTCCACATTTTTCTCAAAAATTCAAAGAAAGTAAATTGGGTAAGCACGTGATATATCATAAAAATTTGCCAACTGCCGTGGCTATTGGACAAAGATAAATGCAGCTCTACAAAAGTCACATGCTGAACAGAGCATTTAAATTAGTGTGCATAGCCACTCTATTGTTTTTCATGCTCCACAAAAAGATTTGCAGTTGTTGCTACTAATTTTTTCGTCATCTTGTATAGAATTTGCAATTAGATATATAAATCATATGACAGTCATATTAGCATTAAGCATGGAGGTGAACATGTGTCTCACGCAGTCATGATCTTGAGAGTATAGACTATGAGTTACACCTCAACCAAAATAGAACTTGATAGATGAGGAATTCCAGAACACATAGGTGGGTACAACTCTTATGCTCCACCAAAAATAATTTAAATGACATGTTCTGCTTCTATAAACTAGATTTTATGCTCTGAGTTGAAGGTCTAATTACACATGCAAGTAAATTGTAGTCATTTGCATCCTTGTGCTCTCACTTTTAGCATACTTGCGATTAAATATAGCAGTTTAGATACCAAATTCAGCAATAAATTACAGATATAAATAGCATACCAATTTTATGTGGCATAAATTTTGGCAACATGAGAAATTTCACTTGTGACTACATTGAAAGTAGTCAACTTGAAAATTGTAACAAAATTTAGAGCAAGTAAATTGCAACATGAGGAAGGGCAATGCACATATTATGTGCAAGTAGTTTGTGACAAGGGTGCAGTTAACCAATTATGGTAGGGTGTCCTCACCCTAAAGTGCAATGCTAGCAGAATCACTTTGTCTGGTTATGGAATAGCTTCGGCTAGGGCCAAGTAAACAAGCAATTTGTCAACATTTTTGCTTTAAAGAGTAGGGTTATTCTAAAAAAAATTGGACGCATAACGATGTGTTGGAAGAGTTAAAAACGAGATGTATTTCCATAGCAGAAAAACACTTGGGAATTTTGCTCTACAAACATGCGTCTAATATGCGTGTCTATGCTTTTTTTTTTAAAACTTCAGGCTCATCTTCTCAAGCAAGCACTATAATAGTATGAATGTAAAACATGAAAATCTTTATGCTCTGCATGCGGGTTTTTCTAGCTGGAGGTCTTTATGAAATTCACACACTGAAATTTTATGTGAGTGAAGCTCTTGGGTGTTTGAATTGTAGCTAAATGTGCTTGCCTCCAATGAAAACAATATGTAAGTTTTCCTCACAAAGAATTGAAAATTTTCAAAGAAAAATTTGTGACTAGAACAACCTTGATGGGGCGGCTTAAAACCATCATCATAGGGTATGAAAATGTGTAAGTTTTGCTACATGTTGTAGCTTGAGAGCAAGACTATTCCAGCTCTAAAAATCTGACTCATATAAAATATGCATTCGGCTCCACATACAAAATCTGGTTCAGTTTTGGAGCTAAGTTCATGCATTTAAAACAAGATAAATATGTTTGGCTTGGCATATCAAACAATAAAAGATTGCTAATATGGCAGTAGCAATTGATTAAACAATAAGTCATGCTTAATTGGATTTTTCTATGCATATGATGCACTTTGCATGTGTTATGTTGGGAAATGGCAAGTTCTTGAGTGTGTGTGCAATGTAGACTTCTTCGCTCCCACTAAACCAATGAACATGCAAACAAGATAGCAAAACATGCCAAATAACATGAGAGTACAAATAACAAGTCAAAAGGACATTGTTGTATCATTGGTTCAATTTCATACTCCAATTAAGACTAAGTTGATCACATAAATACTTGAGCCTTGGTTAATTAGTTCCACTTGTCTCGGTGACTAGAGCACCATGTGATGCGTGTGACAAAATGTCAAATGCTACAAATATATTTGTGCAAATTTGGTTCAGTTTGCTGCAGCCAAAGCATATAAAGGGCGAGCCTTTCAAAGGACAAATCACTTAGCAATTTAAACAAAATGGTATATATCTAAATATAACAGTCAGTAGTCCACAATTCCAGAGGATTATAAGCCCATGCATATGAGTTTTCATGCTGCCATTGCAAAGCAAATGGGATGGAAGTATGAATATGAGTGTGCTATGAATCACAAATGTATCACGAGAATCCAACAACTAGTTTTGTTCATAATTATCTGTATGCACATATCCACATGTCTATAACTTCTTAGGACTAGAAGCGACTAAATCACAAGCTATGCTAGGGCAGCAAGCTTCAATGCCCTCCACAGAGGCTAAGATGTCACAAGTAAAGAAAACAGCTAGTTGCTAGGCATGCAATTAAATTGGGAAATTGATCAAACACCTTCAAGTGTAATGTCAATGGCTAAGTAAAATAAACATGGTGCAGCATAGCAGTTGACAAATTTTCAAAGTGAAAGTAATGTGTAGGTGTGTCATTGCGGTGCAAACCAGCTACCAACTTGGGTATTCCAGACCCCAAAATTGCATCAATTTTCAAGGCGAATATGCTTATATCAACATTGAATATGTGCCTAGCCACATAAGCATTTTAACAAATGGTTGGCAGGCAATTGTTATGCATACATGTATTATCAAGATTCAAGACAAATATCATTTAAAGCATGTAGAGAAATTTAAACAAATAGTGTGTGTACATTTCTAATGGGATAGTGCCGAGGGAGCTTTTGGGTTTACTTAGACACCATACAGAAGTCTTCTTCAGCAATAAAGAACATGAATTGAAAATTTTAAGTAAACCTAGAAGTCTGCCGTTACAGGAATTGTATCATTTTCGAAGCCATGGTGTTGAGCAATTTGTCATTTAGATTGGAGGTTGTTTCCCCAAGCCATTTTCTTTCCCAGCATTTTCTCCGGAAACAAATAGAGAAATGAGCAAATAAAGAGAAAGGAACCTAGAATTGAAATCACGTTGTCTATGATAGTTTGGTTTTTCTTAAGTGACTCTCTTTACATGGTTGCTTTTTCCTAGTTGGAGGCTTGGCGCACTGAACCAGGGACGGAAAAAGGTAGCTAAGGCGATTGAGACCAAGTAGAAATTGGGGTTTAAAAGAGCGATTTGCTCGATTCTTTTAGCGATTAAGGACTCACAGGTAGTGTGCGTTAGAGTTGCTTCTCTCGGTTTTGTCGAGAGCAAGCTCGAGTTTTGTGTGGCGAACATGGGAATCAAGCCTCGTTCCCATAGATGGCACCAAATGTCATTGTTGGAGTTAGGTGAGGTCAGCAACCTGCAAAAAGAGAGAGGGACGGTCAGGGGGAGGCTGGAGCCGGAGCTCCAGCGCCACCTCCGACGCTCAAGTTAGCTTGGTCATGGGGAGAAAAGGAGAGGAACCGAGAGAAGAGAAGCTCAGAGAAGAGGAGGGCTCGAGAGAGTGAGATCTAGAAAGGGGTGTGAAGGAGAGTATATACCTTAGTAGGGGTATTTTGGTCATTTTACTATGGCAAGGGCACTTTGGTCCTTTTACTGTGGCAAGGGGTAATGAGTTTACTAGGTATTAACACATGCTATGCTGCCTCCTGAGAATGACATAGATGAGGATCGCCTGCTTTGGAAAAGGGAATATATTTGGGGAGTTCTCTATTCGTAGTGTGTATAAGTGTATTATGGAGCCACGATGGGTCGGACAAGAAGCAGTTTGGAAGAGAATTTGGCAATGGCATGAACCAGAGAGGACCCATCTTTTTGTGTGGCAATTGAATTATAATAGCTTGTGTAGACATCGTATTTTGTTCGGGGTGTTACACGTTTTTCAAAAAAAAGAGAAAAAATGATTTTTAAGTGAAAAATCTGATTTTAAGATCTTTAAGGCATCTTTTAGCTTTTGGATCAAAGTTTTAGTTTTTGGGCATTGGCCTACTTCATTTTAATACAAGTTAAGAAGCCCTTTGACTTGTTTTCTTTAAATTTGAGTTTGGAGCTTCTTGACCCATTTGATTTTCTTTAAATACTTTATTTGGACATAAAAATTATAATTTCCAGGCTTTTAGTGATTTTGGGTCAAAACCCATGTTTTGGGCTTGACCTGTCATGCTAAAACTCTAGTTTAGGGGCCTTCGGGTCCACCCGATTTTTTTTCCTAATGTTTTTGGTCCAAATAAATGATATATGTTTTTTGGACTATTTAATTTGTTTGAGGTTTAATTTAGGACCAATTGGACTAACTTAGGTCTAAGATTGAGCTTTTTGGGCTCATTTTGACTTAATTTGGCCCATTAGGATTTTGTGATTTTTATTTTTAGTCAAAAATCAAATAAATTTGTTAAAAATCTAAAAAGAGGTCAGCTAGAGTTTAAAGAATATTTCCAAGCATAAGTGAAAAGATCTAGCCTCAAGGAAGCTTCATGGAAGTCGCTTGTGCAAGATAGTTTTGGGAAAATTACTAATTGGGGCTTCTTAACCTTATTTTTGCATGAAAAAAATACAAATTAGAGGGGCTGAAGTGTGCAATTTGGTTAAGGCATTTTTTGTAAGAATTATTAGATTTTTGACATGCCAAGGATAAAAGAAAGTGGGAGGAAGGTGCAAAAATGGGGTGGGGGAGAAGACCAAACTACAGTCAACTTGTTTTGCAAGTTGAAAGCGCTAATGAATTAAGAAAAAAAAAAAAANAAAAAAAAAAAAAAAAAAAAAAAAAAAAGAGGAGAGAGCCTCATAATGTGCTCTCAAGGTAAAACACAAAGAAATGGAGAGAACTTGAAAAAATAGATCAAAGAGAAGAAAGTTGAGAGAAAAGTGGAGTGTTCTTCATATTTTTGGAGAAGAAAAAAACAAAATCAAGAGTGTTGAAGCTTCTTGGAGTTAGGTTTTACACATTTTAGCGAGGAAGATGAGTTTTCTTAAAGAACACTAGGTAATCTTAACTCTTTTCTTGATTTCTTGTCATTCTCTTATTGGTTTTTGTTTGAATCCATGTGATATGTATGTTTCTTTTTGTTTCCCTCTTGAGTGCCTCTATTTCATTTTAATTTCATGAGTTTCATTTTTTATTTTTGTTATTTTTCTACTCTCGTGAATATCCTCTTGATATTTTGGTTTAGGGAGATTATGTTTAGTTTCTATTTTGGTTATGGTTGAGTACTTAGTTTATTGTTATTTTGCTTATTTTTACCATATAGTATGATTTTGTTTAGGGTTGGTCTTGTTCTAACATGGTCTTGGTTAATGGTATTGTAGGTTTTACATGCTTGCTGCCGTTTGGTACCTTTTGTCATATCTTGTTGGAGTGAGCATGCGTCTTGTAGATTTCTTTTTGAGTATTTTTTTTTTTTTTTGCCTTTGTTTTCTTGAATGTGTTTTAGGGTTCTTGATTAAAAATCAAAATGATGCTTAACTTTTTTTTTTGAAAATCTTTTGTTTTGGTCTTCATGTTTAAATTCAAATTGGTCATTTGGGATAGTGATTATCAAATTTTGTTTTTAAATGGCCATTTTCGGACCTATCAGTCCAACACTGGCAGTGTTTGGTCTTTTGACCATAACTTCAGTTTTACAACCCTAAATGACATGGTTCTTATTTTTTTAGAACCCTAAGATGCGTATATTACATGTGTATAAATTTCATATATTTTACATGTTGCATTTGCCCCCAGTTTTAATTTGAAAATTTCTGTTTTCTCTATACTGTGGAATTGTTAGTTGATTCTGGTAGTATTATGTTTTTTTGCCATAACTTGAGTTAGGGAGCTCATTTTTTTTTATGATTTTTTATTCTTTAGAACCATAAGATGTTTTTCTATGTCATGTAAAATTTTAGGGTCAATTTGAATTGACATGCATTCCCAAATTTCTTTACAAGTTTCCGTTGTTTTATGTTTTATTTTTCGTTTTTTCTATTCTATTTTTCTTTATTCTGCCTTGTGTTTACTTGTTGTCCTTGCTTCCTTTTTGGAACCATTTGCATGCTATGATCTTCAATTTGTTTTATCTTTGTTTTGGTTTTGATTTGTTTTACTCTTGAGCTGAATTCTTGATTTTTCCCTTGATGTCTTAGGGATTGCATGCTAATTAGGAGTGTATGTTGATTGCCCTATTTAACTAATTGTTGCTGCTCTACTTTGCATGTCATTTTCATGGTTTTATTTTTAATCTTAATGGCTACCACATGTGCTTTAGTATTGTATGCCTTTTCATTATAAATTGACATGTTTCATGCTTTATCTTGTCATTTATTGTGATGTGTTGTGGCTGCTCAATTGTTGATGCATATGTGACTTTTAATTTATTATTTTAAGCCAACTAATGTGTGTTCCATGTGAGAGGGAGCCATAATCATTGGGCCATTAACAAAACCCTAAGGCGATTTGAAAGCTCGGAGAGCGTTTTGTTTATTTTGATTGCATTTACCAATTATGTATCATCCCCTATTGGACAAGAACAAGTATTGTAATACTTAAAATCATACATTTGCACTGCATATAAAATATATATTTGTGTCGCGTAGTATTCGCAAGCCCTTCACTTATCATGGGAGGATAGATTTAGTTTAATTCCTTTATGGAATAGCTTTGTTTATCGAACCTAGGTGAAGGTAGTGTCACCTTGGAGGATGCTTTATGCGAGAAAGGGGTGAAATGATTTAGGTCTCAATAGAGAAATCATGCACTGCACATTTAAATTCTTTGTCTTTAATTTTGGTTTGTAATACATTTATTATTTTGGAAAAAATAAAATACACATTCTTGGCCATATTATATTCACACAATAAATTTCGGGTAATTATCCTTTAGACGAGTGTTGTGGGGTGTCTAACACCTTCCTCACACACAAATTGACTCTCGAACCATATATGGTTTGTAAACCATTTTTAAAATTAAAAAAAAAAGTTTTCTAATTGTTCACTGTTTTCTTAATGCTGCTATGCTTTGGGAATATGGCAGTGTTTGTTAAGCCTTCTTGTTAAACAATAGCACACCTTTTTGGATTATTCCAAAAAATCCAAAGAGTTGAAGAAATTCACCTCCATTCAGAAGGAGTTCTTTCATTAGAAGCTTCATCACTGACATACTAGAAAAAGCACACCACCATCAATCCAGAACAAAGAAGAAATAACTAGCAAAATATCAATAAAACTAATTAGACAAATCTAGAATGAAATGTAAAAAGAAATCACAGGAAACTCAAAACTGCCATTCAGGAGACTTCTCCATTAGGCAGTATAAAGTGCCTATAAATTGGCATCATCATGTATATGTTGCTGATGTAAGCTAGAGGGCTAAACCCATTAAGTCATTAGCCTTTTCCAACTAGTCTTCAATTCTTCTATAACTCCTTCATGTCACTATCATTTCTCATCATACCCACCCATCTACCAATCACACATATACACATACACCATTACTATCCTTCCCATAAATTAACAGTGGTATCAGAGCTTCTTCTTTCCATTTGGGTGTGAGGCTCATTAACCAAAAACTTCTTTCCACACCAAACTTCTATTCATCCTTTACCCAAAAGTTCTCTAACCCATGGTTGCACCTACTGTCAACTTCTCTTCTATTCGACTGCCAGTTTAATCAACAAAAGGATGTGCAAGCTTTGTTTGTTATCTAGCAAGCGATGGGGGACACTATTTTTACAAGGGTCACAAATGCAAATTATGCAAAGAAAACATGGGATATCTTGGAGAAGGAGTATCGTGGAAGTGAAAAGGTATGTTCCATTAAACTTCAATATCTTATAAGAAAGTTGGAAATATTAAAAATGAAGGAATCTGAGACTATAGAAGATTATTATGGGAGAATTAAAGAAATAGTCAATCAAATGAAATTATATTTAGAATATATAATTGAAAAGAGGGTGGTAGATAAAATCCTTCTCATTCTCACCAAAAAATATAACACCATAGTTGCTGCTATAGAGACAACACTAAATTTATCATCTCTATTAGTGACTAAACTAGTGGGTCTCCTTGGAGTCCATGAAACAAAATTGAATAGGCGTTGATAATTCCATAAAATAGAATTATTATAGCTCCAATTATGCTTTATCTGGCTAGTTCTTAAGTCATTTTTGCATGAATATGTATCATATTCTCTAGTTATTTATTAATCTTAGTTAGTGTCAAAGTTATAGTTTTATTTAACTTCCTAGCATGTTTTTAGCTCATTCATAGTCCCTTTTTGAGTGATCTTGAAGGTTAGAGCATTAGGAGGGTGAAGAAGGAACTAAACGGGACAACACAAGTGCTAGAAAAGCTCTTTGACCAGCCAGCGCCCAGTGCCAGCATGGCAGAGAGGAACTTCAGCGCCAAGCGAGCCAGCACCTAGCGCCAGAAATCCAGCACCCAGCGCCATCATGTCCGAGAAGTCACAGTCCTCCAGCGCCCAGCGCCAGCCATCCAGCATCAGAACCTATCTTGTCTTCATTGGCCAGCGCCCAGCGCTGGCTTCATTGCTGAGGTGTCTTTCCACCATTTTCTTAGCCATAACCTACCTATAAAAGGAACAAGAGGGAGAAAAGAAAGAAAATCTGGAAGAGAGCCGTCAAGAACAAAGAAGAGGAAGGAGCTAGAGCACTTTTGGAGGATTCAACCCAGATTTCATCTAGTTTTTCTTCTCTTCTCTCTTAATGAACTCTGTTTCTCTGTTGTAGCTATGAGTAGCTAAACCCCCTTTAGTTAGGGGTTTGATGTAGCTAGGTTTGGATGAAGTTTTATTGTTGAATGAAGTTATTTTAATGCAAGTCTCTTTGTTGGAGTAGATTTTACCGCTCTTAATGCCTTTAAATGCTTAGCTACCATTTGAATGGTTTATTGACTCATGTTGATGCTAGGGATAGTAAGATATGAATATGCTCTTGTAATTTCTTCCATAACTCAAGTTAATCTAGGAATAGATAACTTAGTTTATGTGGTCTTGAAGTAATTTCCTAGAGCTTAATCACCTAGACAAGTTAATTGTACCAAGGAATTGGCCAATTAGTTGGGATAGGGAGGATTGCTTCTCCAAGGGATTGGGTTCAATCAAATTAGGGAAATTGGCCAACAACAAAGGATTTGTAGCTAAGATAATGTATTCTTCAGTAATCCAAAGGTTGTTTTGTCTATGAAATAACCGGAGTCCAAACCAAGTGAAATTAACCCCTAACTTTCTTTATTTCCTTGTAAATCTCTTCAACCATAATTTCTGCCAAGTTGTTGAGACGTATTAGCTAGCTTTAGTTATTTGATTGTTCATAATCATTTAGATATATCTTTCTCCAAACCAAAACATTTATCATTCCAAATAGAATCATTGTTAGTGAAATTGGTACTTGCTAACGTCAAATCCCTGAGGACGATACTCTACTCACTTTTATATACTACTTGTGTGGCCCGGTATACTTGCCGGTAGCAAAATCCACAACAAGTTTTTGGCGCTGTTGCCGGGGATTTTGCGGTATTTAGCAATATTAATAGTAACTAATAAGGTCCTAGTTTGGAACCTTATTTTTCTGTTAATTGAATTCTTTTAATCAATTATTCTGTATTCTTTTATTGATTCTTCAAGGTTACTAATATCTTCCATAGAAACTTGGTGCATGCGAGGTACTCTTCATCCTGACTCATTGCTTTTTGATCCTGAGATCGAAAAGACAGCTCGGAGACTTCGCAAGCAAACAAGGGAAGCAAGGCAATCACGACCTGAGGCTATGGCAGATCAAGATCAAAGAGGGAGACCTGATCCTTCACCTAAAACTCTAATGGACTATTCCATTCCCACAGCTGAGGGATATGGGACCAGTATAACACGACCACCAGTTAACGCCAATCATTTTGAACTTAAACCATCTTTGCTTCAGCTGGTGCAGCAAAACCAGTTTGGTGGTTCTGCCATAGAAGATCCTAAGGCTCATATAACGAGTTTTCTCCAAATATGCGACACAGTTAAGCTTAATGGGGTTCACGATGATGCTATTCGACTTAGGTTATTTCCCTTCTCTGTTAGGGATAAAGCTAGGAGTTGGCTGGAATCCTAACCAAGAGGGAGTATCACCACCTAGGCGGACTTAGTGCAAAAAATTTTGACTCGATATTTCCCTCCAGCTAAGTCAGCCAGATTGAGACATGAAATCACCTCCTTCCGTCAACAAGAGGGAGAATCATTGAGTGAAGCCTGGGAGAGATACAATGATGTATTGCGGAGATGCCCTCATCACTTGTTTGATTTTTGGATTCAAGTCCAATCTTTTTACAACGGGCTGCTACCCTACATGCGATCCAATGTTGATTCTGTAGCTGGTGGGGCTTTGAATCACAAGACACCGGAGCAAGCATGGGATTTGTTGGAAATGATGGCCAGCAATGACTACCAAAGCCAAGGGGATAGAGTTATGCATAAGAAGGGTATGATGGAAGTGGGAGCCCTAGATGCAATTTTAGCTCAGAATAAATTGCTGACCTAACAAATGGCTGACCTCTCCAAGAAATTTGAGACTATGAATGTGAATGTTGTTAGTCACCCTCCAAGTGTATGTGATTTCTGTTCTAGTTATCATGCAAATGGGGAGTGTCCTGGTAATATGTTTAGCTCTCCTTCTCAAGAGCAAGTCAGCTATATCGGTAATCCCTCACGACCTCAGAATAACCCATATGCCCCAACCTATAACCCAGGGTGGCGGAATCACCCAAATTTCTCTTGGGGTAATCAGGGAAATCAAAGAGTTCCTCAAAGATCTAACTACTCCTATCAGTCACCACAACAGCCTCCTCTAAGTTCAACTTCACAACCCCAACCTAATGAGAAGAATTCCTCTTTGGAAAGTGCACTAGAGAAATTAACAACCCAAACCTCAGCCTTCATTCAAAAAACCACAACGTTTATGGATAAAACAAGGAGTGGGTTTCAGAATCAAGATGCATCTATCAGGAAATTAGAGACTCAGGTGGGGCAGATGGCAAGGGAATTGGCTGAAAGACCCAGGGGCTCTTTACCTAGTGATACCATTCCTAACCCCAAGGAACACATCAAGCTATTACCCTTCGTAGTGGTAAGACCTTGGATGAACCCTCTGACACTACCAAGAAGCTCCCGTGTACGCCAGTTGAGCCTGAGGTGAAAGACACCACTCCAGTGGAGACTCCAGTAGCACCTGTGGAGAATACATCTAAATTGTTTCCAAACAATCCTCCCCCCTATGTTCCACCTCTACCATTCCCTCAGAGATTGCAAAAGAAAAAGTTGGACTCACAGTTCTCTAAGTTTCTGGAAGTATTCAAGAAGCTTCACATCAACATACCATTTGCTGATGCTCTTGAACAAATGCCCAGTTACGCCAAATTTATGAAGGATATACTATCAAACAAGAGGAAGCTGGAAGACTTTGAGACTGTAGCACTTACTGAGGAGTGCAGCGCTATTCTTCAAAAGAAACTACCACCTAAATTGAAAGATCCAGGGAGTTTTACTATACCTTGTACTACTGGTAATTCTTTTTTCGGTAAAGCCCTTTGTGATTTAGGTGCTAGTATTAACTTGATGCCTTTGTCAGTTTATCGGAAATTGGGTCTTGGAGAAGCAAAACCTACGACAGTCTCATTGCAGTTAGCTGACCGATCAATCAAGTACCCCAGGGGTATAATTGAAGATGCCCTAGTCAAGGTGGATAAGTTCATCTTCCCTGCTGACTTTATTGTTCTGGACATGGAGGAAGACCAAGAAATCCCAATTATTCTTGGTCGACCATTCTTAGCTACTGGGAGGACTCTGATTGACGTGCAAAAAGGACAGTTAATTTTGCGGGTACAAGATGAGGAAGTAGCATTCAATGTCTTCAAAGCCATGAAGTACCCCTTGGATGGTGATAGCTGCTTCAGACTTGACACCATTGATGAGTGTACCAGAGATCTTGTTAGAAGGACAAGTCCTATAGAACCGCTTGAGGCATGCTTGCTTGGCAGTTCTCATCCTGATGATCCAGATATTCGAGGGGTTGTGAGTCAACTTGAGGCCACCGCGCCTATTTTTATCCACCGTTCCTTTGAAGAGCTAGGGAAAGGGGCCAGTAGACCAGTGCCATCCATTCATAAGCCATCGACTTTAGAGCTCAAACAGTTACCTGGACATCTGAAATATGGGTTTCTGGGAGACTCATCTACTCTGCCAGTCATTCTTTCTGCTTCTTTGACGACCGATCAGGAAGATAAGCTACTGAGAGTGCTTCGGGAGCACAAGACCGCCATCGGGTGGTCCATTGCTGATATCAGAGGTATAAGCCCTTCTTTGTACATGCACAAGATTCTGATGGAGGATAGTTACCGACTGTCTGTGGAACACCAACGCCGATTGAACCCTAACATGAAAGAGGTGTGAGAGCAGAGGTATTGAAGCTTCTGGATGCAGGGATCATCTATCCTATCTTCGACAGTGCGTGGGTCAGTCCGGTGCAAGTGGTTCCCAAGAAAGGTGGGATAACAGTGATAAAAAATGAGAAGGATGAGTTAATTCCTTCAAGGACGGTGACAGGGTGGCGAGTATGTATCGACTACAGAAAGCTCAACACAGCCACTCGAAAGGACCATTTTCCTCTTCCTTTCATCAATCAGATGCTCGATCGGCTAGCTGGACATCTTTACTATTGCTTCTTGGATGGGTATTCGGGCTATAATCAGATCTCCATCGCACCTGAAGACCAAGAGAAGACTACCTTCACCTGCCCTTATGGTACTTTCGCTTTCCGGTGCATGCCATTTGGGTTATGCAACGCACCGACTACTTTTCAGCGGTGCATGATGGCGATATTTTCTGATACGGTGGAGCGCTTCATTGAGGTTTTCATGGATGACTTCTCAATCTTTGGGGAGTCCTTTGACACTTGCCTGATCAATCTCTCATCAGTTCTCAAAAGGTGTGAGGCAACAAATCTGGTGCTCAACTGGGAAAAATGTCACTTCATGGTGACAGAGAGCATCGTTTTGGGCCACAAAATCTCTGCTGCTGGTGTTGAAGTGGATAGAGTGAAGATTGCCATCATTGAAAAATTACCTCCTCCTACCATGGTTAAAGGTGTGCGAAGTTTTCTGGGGCATGCTGGGTTCTACAGGCGGTTTATTAAGGATTTCTCCAAGATCACAAAACCCCTGTGTAATTTACTTCTTAAGGAGGTTCCCTTCCTATTTGATGCAGATTGTTTAGTGGTATTTGAGGTTCTGAAGAAAGCCTTAATCTCTGCCCCTATTATTGTAGCTCCGGATTGGGATCTCCCTTTTGAGTTGATGTGCGATGCTAGTGATTTCGCCATCGGGGCTGTTTTGGGACAGAGTCGGGATAAGCATTTTCATGCCATCTACTATGCGAGTCGCACTTTGAATCCTGCACAAATGAACTATGCCACGACTGAAAATGAGCTATTGGCTGTGGTCTTTGCATTTGATAAGTTCAGGCCGTACTTGATTGGCACCAAAACGATAGTCTTTACTGACCACTCAGCTATCAAGTACTTGATTGAGAAGAAAGATGGAAAACCCAGGCTCATTCGGTGGGTACTTCTACTTCAGGAGTTTGACCTTGAAATTAAAGATAAAAAAGGCAAAGAGAATGTGGTGGCGGATCACTTGTCTCGGTTAGAACCACATGAGCAGCAGGCACCTTCCACTCCACAAATTGAGGATGCATTCCCTGATGAGCAGCTCTATAGTATCCAAGCTGGACAGTCCCCTTGGTTTGCAGATTTTGCAAACTTTCTAGCAACCAAGACACTTCCACCGGAGCAAACTAGTCACCAACGGAAGAAGTTTTACTCTGATGTGAAGCACTATTTGTGGGATGACCCGTTTCTCTACAAACATTGTTCTGATCAGATCATCAGAAAGTGTGTCCTTGAAGCGGAGATGGATCATATTCTTCATCGTTGCCATTCGTCAGAGTATGGAGGTCATTTTGGAGCTAATCGTACTGCTGCCAAAGTTCTTCAATCGGGATTTTATTGGCCTTCATTGTTCAAAGATGCTCATACCTTTGTGTCCTCTTGTGACAAATGCCAACGGACGGGCAATATTTCTAACCGTCATGGATGCCCCTGACCATTGTCCTAGAAGTAGAACTTTTTGATGTATGGGGCATTGATTTCATGGAACCCTTTCCATCCTCCTTCAATAACCAATACATTCTAGTAGCGGTTGACTACGTTTCCAAATGGGTTGAGGTTGCTACATTACCTACCAATGACTCTCGAGTGATAGTAACTTTCCTCCGAAAGCATATTTTACTCGGTTTGGAACCCCGAGAGCAATTATCAGTGATAGGGGGAAGCATTTCTGCAATAAGCAGTTCGAGACTTTATTGGCCAAGTATGGGGTAAAGCATAAGGTAGCCACTCCTTATCATCCTCAAACAAGTGGTCAAGTGGAGATCTCAAATAGGGAGCTGAAGTGGATCCTAGAAAAGACAGTTAATGCCAACAGAAAGGATTGGTCCAAAAAGCTTGATGATGCACTCTGGGCGTATCGCACGGCTTTTAAGACTCCAATTGGTATGTCCCCATACCGGTTGGTGTTTGGTAAGGCCTGCCATTTGCCTGTTGAGTTAGAACATCATGCGTATTGGGCCACCAAAAAGCTAAACTTTGATCTTCAAGTTACGGGTGAAAAGCGCTGTCTTCAACTGAATGAAATGGAAGAGTTTCGTCAAGGGGCTTACGAGAACGCCAAGTTTTATAAAGAGCGGACGAAGAAATGGCATGACAAACATATTGTGCAGCGTGACTTTGTCCCTGGGCAACAAGTCCTTCTTTTCAACTCTCGTTTGAGGCTTTTCCCTGGAAAATTAAGATCTAGGTGGTCGGGCCCTTTCACCGTGGTTCAAGTATTCCCACATAGAGCTGTGGAAATTCAAAGTATGGACAGAAAGTTTAAGGTTAATGGTCAGCGACTCAAGAGCTACATTGATGGTGTGAAAGATTTCCCCAAATCTTCCATCACCCTTGAAGATCCCAAGTGAACCGTTCCGAGAAAGTCCAACTTAGGACTATAAACTAAGTGCTTCTTGGGAGACAACCCAAGCTCTTTATCTCTATTCGCTTTAATGGTTGTTTAGTTTTGATTGCAATTAATTTCCCTTTTCTTTGCATGACTTGTTGTTCTTGTGTTTATTTCCTTTTAGTTTGGTGTTCTTTCCCTTTAATTGTGTTTGTTTTCTTTGCTTGGTTGTTGTGTTAGGTTTATATAATATGCTGTTTTTGTGGTTGTTTGCTCTTAGTTTAAATTTGCTTGAAGTGTGTTTTGGTTTTTCTAAGTTAAATGTATGGTTTTGGGCTAAAACTAAGCTTAGCTTGAACTTTGCTTAGTGGTATAATGATTTAACTTATTCAAACATTTGATTTGGGTCCAAAAGAAGCCTCTCGGCCAAGCCAGCGCTGGGCGCCATCCTCGTGGCGCTGGGCGCCAGCTTTGTGCGTGAGAAAGGGGATTTAGGAGCCAGTCTCGGCCATGCCAGCGCTGGACGCTGGCCCTACAGCATTGATAAAAAAAAAAAAAAACTTTTAATTTTTTTATGAAACCATGCGTTTTGGCTTAGCATTTGTTTCCCCAAATCAGTTTTCCCACTCATTCCACCTCCCATTTCCGCACTTCCTTTCTTCCCCTTCCTCCATTTTCATTTCCAACACCTCCAAGCAAGCACCACCGCCCACTCTTTCTCATCTATTTCCCCTCCATTTTCGCCTCTATGCACCACCCACTCCTTCCCCTTTCAATTTCGGTCACCTCTGTCCTCAACCAAAGAACTTTTGCAAGCTCATTCTCCACTTTTTCAAGTAAAGGTTCAAGAGCACATAAAGAAAATTTTCAAATTTTGGAAGCATTTTCGGTATATCTCTCTACCTTCTTTGTTTTTTGTGTACTTGTATTATTTATGGAATTTAATTCCTCAAATTGCTTAATGGATTGCGTTGAACATATCTATTTTTGAACTTTGGGTATATATACCCCATTTTTGGATTCCTTCCCTTTTGATCTCACTTGATTTTTTTGGGCATTGTGGGATGCTTTTTGGTGATATTTGGCCTTAAGGGAGGATGAGCATCTACAAAGGGTGCTTTACTTTCTAGTTTTTCCATTATGCATGCAAGGTGTTTGCTAAAATGCCTAAGTGAGGGTGTGTGAATGGGTTGCGTGATACACATAGCTAATGGGCATTTTTCTTGTTATGTACATGTGGCAT